>CM056492.1:25816111-26153611 GCA_029783415.1 Anisodus acutangulus | reverse complement strand
TTTTTTAATTGCAATTTTACTATGTCATTTACAACTTTTGAACAACACCACAAAGTTGCAATTTTGACAATTGTATTTGTATTACAAAAAAATCATGTCTATTAAATAATATAAGAGGCACAAAAACAGCTTTGAGATGTTTTTATTACACTATCTTGTTTAATTATTGAGTTTTTTTATATATATGTTATTTTTTAAATTAAGTGCAAAAAAAAAAACTAGCGGGATCCCGACCCGACCCAATCCTGACCAGACCCGATTCCGACGGGATGGGGGGGGGGGGGGGGACTTCGGCAAATCCCGCCCGACCCGGTCCCGCCCTTTTCCGTCCCGCCAAGCCCAGCCCACTGGCCACCCCTATCTCAAACTAGCATTGAAAATGAGAAGAAAAAAAAGACAAACAAGTCACATAAGGTTATCATCATCGTTTCTTTTTGGAGATCGTTTACGTTTCAGGGGAAGTATCTATATCATCTTTCAGTGATGCTACTTTATTTTGACCAAACCAACATACAAGTTCAAATATAACTAAAAAATCTTAGATCTTTTTTAGCAATACTAGTTGATGTTACTTCCTCCCATTGGTCTTCCGTCTGCTTCGAAAATTTAATCGACGCCACTTCATTAATTTTCAACATTAGATAAAATTTTATAATTAACTTTGAGTTAACCTTAAAGGCTCATTGAAGGAGATCTGGTGAGTCAGATTCAATTCGATTGTACCCCTATTTCATATATAAAATGGGGCAGATACCAAATGTACAGAGCAGAAACATCCTAAACCTCTAACCTCAGGCTCAGTACTAGCCATACTTTGTCTCTCTCGCGAATTCAATTTCTGCTATAATATACAAGCTAATGAAGATAAACCCAGAAAATAATGATAAAATATAGTCAAACCTTAACCGTCCAAGAGCTGTCACAACTTAATGTTCTTTTCTTTACCTACAAAGACATTTAAACCAGCTTTAGAAATATGAGGAACATATATAAGGATCAAGCATGTGTAGAACAGAACAGACAACCTCACCAAATATATTTGATTTTAAGGGGAACCTTAATGATGATCCCTTCAGTTTTACATCTAAGAGATGCTTGCTCCTGTTTGGTTTCTCCAGTTTTGCCAGACTCTTGCTGCTTTCTCCAGCTGACGGAACATTTCTTTTCTTAACCTTTTCATGGTACACAGTAGGTGGTGCAAGCCTCAATTGAGGGATATTCTCTATTTGCATTGACTGATGGCTTTTTTGAAGATTAAGGAGGAGGTCAAACTGTAATCATTTCGTGTGTGATTAGTCGAGCCTAGGTTTTCGGGGTGCAGGGGTGAGGACATGAGAGTAGGGGTAGGAAAATTAGCCCATGAAAACATGACCCGCCCAAGTTGGGCTGATCATTGACCTGCCCGTTACCTCAACCTATTTCAGCCCATTCCATTTCGGCCATAAAAAATTGGGCTGATATGTAGCCCAAATTTATTCATGAGAAATCTTGTCAAAATATTTTCAAAAAAGACATTTGTTTTATATTTGATATGTTATATATAGACATAATAAAAAATAGTTTTATTAGGTAACTAAAAAGATTATAAACGAATAAACAAAGAATTAAAACTTGGTAAGAATTAGGTGGGTTGAGTTATGCCCCACTTTTAGCCCTTTTGGGCGGGTCAATAACCTGTCAATCTATTAACTCAGTCCATTTTGACCCGCCCAAATTCAGCCCAACCAGCTCATTTGACACTCCTACCGGGGAGTATAAGCATATAATTATTAAAAGTGAGAACTTGCATACCCTTGAAATGTACTGAAGTCCATAGTTGTCGAAACCATCATTCTCGTGGGGATATAGAGCAGTTATCCCATTTGTTTGATGGGATTTTGATATAGACTTCACCAATCCATTCTCCACAAGCACAGATTTACTTCTCAACTTCTCGGTATTCTTTCTTGGCATACAAATAGGACATCCGGCTGAGTTGCCCTTGAATGATGCTTCACTTCCGTGAGGCTCGCATTGGAGATGCATTGCATGACCACAACTTAAAATTTGAATGCTAGAAGCTGAGAAATATTTTGTGAGGGAACAGTTACAAATGCAACATAGGAGGCTGTGAGGTGCAAATCCATGAGAAGCTCCTCTCTTCAGTACGCTCAAGGAGGAATATGTATCTTCTTCAATCAATGATTTAGCGGTATCCTGTAACAGTGTGTGGAAGAAGAGTCTCTATGAGAATACTTGTCAGAGATTGGTAAAGCTACTTTAAGAGTCCATATCTAAACTCTTTATCAGAAAAGAGCCGAGCCATGAAGAGTTAGAACTTATCGACCACCCCCACCCCCCACCCCCCAAAAAAAAGAAGGGAAAACCCTCGAAGGCCTTTACAGGATAAAATGGAACAGTGGAAAGTTTAACGCAGTGATATTACTTTGCTGATATGAACTTCATTGCACTACTTCCAATGAAAGTTACCATTTTTAAATTTCTTTTTTCCAATTAGCTGTTATGGTTAGAAGTCAAGAATGATGATTGAGCTGCATCTCCCGCTACTCAGAAAATTTAAATCAAGTACGTAGTGAAGGATCAGTCCCAGCTTTTCCTAAAGAATAACTAATACTACAAAGTTGCAAAATCAACTTCCACGTTGAGGTTCCTACATAAAAGTATAGATATTTTGAAATTGTGATTCAAGCAACAGAAAGAGTTGCTTACAAAGGATGTCGCTGATGCAAGAATACTACGTTTAAAAAGAAAAATAGAAAAGAAGAAAAAGAACTTCGACTCATGCACAGGAGGACATTTATTATTATTTTCACTGTTTCACACTTTCATCAATTAATCAAAGGTTTCCTAGTGAGAACTCCACAGACATAAAGGGTTTAACAGAATTCTTTCTACAACCAAATTACCAAATAAAGAAAAAGGTGCAGGTCAAAGGATATATGTTCAGACACAAAACAACAAGGCAAAACCTATTTAAGTAAGTGTTCACAAGCAATTTACAATTTTACATACAGTGAATGGACAATGATAATCTTATTGACATGCCATACTCAAATGATAGGAGAGATGAAGAAGAAACATAAAAGGAAACCTACCAAAATACGCCTCTCAAAAACATATGTTCCAAGCATCCCCAGTATAGTAGGTTTGAAGTCACCAAATTCTTGTGTCTCATTATCTGAAAGAAGCTTTAATATGATCCTCGGGAGGCTTACATATCCAATCATTCCTTCAACAATCTCTTTGATAAACACAGAGAGCAATTTCCTAAGGATGTGAGCATTTCTATGAGATTTTGACACCTTCCACTGAATTTTGCAAGCCTGCTTACCTTCCTGCACGCATTCTTCTTCTTTATATCTTATTTTACTATGATCATGTGAATCCATCAAAGGCTCACAAAAACTGTACAAGGAATAAAAAGAGGCAATCAATAAGTAGGTGTGCAGATGATGTAAGGAGCCATTTCAATCCTAGGTGATTTGAAATCCATTGAGTACATAGAAAAGAATATTATGGACAGAAAATAGTTAGAAGTCATGTTTTCATTTGAGCCTGAAAAAAGAAAAACTCTTTTTACCTATCAAACAAAGCTACTTCTCAGATACAAAATAAACATGACTTCCAACTATCACACCTTAAATTAAATGTTATTATAGATATTTTATGCACAAAAATACATGAGTTCTATACTTGCTTGATATTTAATGGCATTCTCATGCAAAAAAAGATGAGTTTCTAACTGGTTATTTGATGTATATTTTTCACTGGGTTTAAGTTTCTGAATTTCGAAACAATTTGGAACCCTTGTAGTTGTACTTGTTTTACTAACAAAACATGGACTAGATATATTTTCTATTGTCAAGATTACGCATAACAACAGAGTTATCCAGTTATAAGTGTCATATTTTTAGAAGATTTCAGATCAAACAAACATATATGGAGCATGCTTATTTTGATGAGAAATAATACTTGTAGATGGAAAGTAATTTGGGATCATGTGGAACTTTGGGAAATGTAAGCTTTCCAATTCTACAAGTTGTTTTATTGGATTGAATTTATATTATATGCAGAAAATGAAGTTGTTAGATATGTTAAAGAACTTGTTCTATTTCACTGAAATGGCTATACAGGGAGATTCCTAATTAAGGATCTTGTGAACCCATTAACCTACTGAGATGCAACAGTTGATTACGGAAACTAAGACCAGAACGATTATTGACACCTATAGGTGTTAGTATTCATAAGATATTTAAAGACACATTTATCATTTCATTCAGCAAAAATCTGTTGGCTGCTATCTCCAGTAGTCATGTTGGCTGCAGTCACCAGTAGATGTTGATTTCTAGACTGGAGGAAAGCACAGAAAACTTCACTGCAGTTTCTTAATGATCATAACACCAGTCTATTAACATGTCGATATTTTCACACGAAGTTAGAGATCATTGTTCAGGAGGTGTATAATCCGATACCAAAAGGAATTCAAACCTGTCGAAGTAAGTGAAATATGGAACTAAAGTTTTCAAGTGACCTGAAGGGAAGCAGTTGCCACTATCATTTGAAGTCTCGCTATTGTGAAACTGGGCGAACACGAATAGTAAAGGTAAATAAAAAATAATCAAATAAAGGACATTGGCTTACGAATCAAGCAACTGAAACCACAGACTCTCTGCTTCATCGGGGTCCAATCGGGGGCTGTTCCTCTGGCACAGTCCAATACAAGTGCGCAAAATATCTAGTATGTCAGTGACCTGCAATAAAATAAGATGTTGAAGGACTAGACCTAATAAGATAAATCCTATCATAAAAGAGGAGTATTAGAGGAAAAATACCTCGTTCTTGCTTAAAATAGCTTTGAAATGCTCAGGAGCTGTATCACAGTGTTCACTTTCAACAGCAGTATCAAGCAAGATGAATTTTTCATTGAGTGAAGATATAACAAGAAAAATGGCACTTCCGATGTCACCAACCCTTTCTAACAAGAAAGCAGCTGCATCTACAACTCCATACTCCTGGCATAAATGCAAGCAGCGTTCCACCCTATAGCTTTCGAAAGTCTCCAAGAATCTGAGAACTGACTTACGCTCGTACCTACATAATAGCTACACACAAAAAATGTATAAGGAAGACGTAGGACTTAGATGGCAGTATAAGACTAAATTGCATCTGCAGGACCTAGGTCAGGATTCACAACTAAGGCTCTAAATGGAAGTGACTTCTGAAGCAAACTTTTAAGAAAAAGCTCTATATTCAGGTTTATACGGCACATATTCTGGTAGTTATAGTCACTAACAGCCGACTATTGTACTAAAAATTGCCTGATTATTTTATTTAGATGCAATAAAATGCCGAGTGAGAAAACAAAACTAATATAGCTCTTAAAAAACAGGCTGACAAGTAGTCAATCCTATAGGCTGGAGGCAAAAGAGAGGGTTCATGGAAATACATCAGTAAGTTGTCAGATGAATTTAGCCAAAACATTCATTCAAGATAGGAAACGGTAAATACATCAGGTTTTGGAAAGATAAGTGGCTTGGAATAATACCCTAAAGGAGGAATTCCAGCAGCTATACCTTTTGACCTCATCTCCACGTAATTCTTTTAAGTCAGTGTGGAGTAGAAGGCAACTTGAACTTATTTTTCAGAAGAAACATTCAAGATCTGGAACTGGAGGAAGTAGTAAATCTTCTGTCAGGGCTAGAAGAAGTAACAGTCAACCCCCTCATGATGGACAAGTTGGTGAAGAGCTGTAGTAACAGTGGTACTTTTACAGTGAAATCATGCTACTTTACTATGTTCCGCAGCAGCAGAATCATAGAAGATTGGCCATGGAAGATAGTGTGGAAGGTCAAAATTACCGACATCGCTTGCTTCAGTTGGATAGTGTTATCTGGTGGTTATTTAAAACGTGAAAAAAGATAAGGAGGAGCCTCTCACTCAGCAGTAGGTGCTATATGTGCTTACAGCACTCTTAAGATGCATGTCACCTCCCTACATCACTGTCGGATAGCGAGAGAGATATGGAGGATGTTCTTCTGCCTTTATGGGGTACATTAGGTAATGCGCTTTCATAACAAAACAAAGAAGTCTACAGAAGTTGAGGGCAGTGGGAAGTCAGTAAGTCCATCTGGAAGATATGGCAGATGGTACCAGCTTGCACTTTTTGGTGCTTATGGACAGAAAGAAATCGCAGAAGCTTTGACGGAGTACTAACTCCTACAATATCCTAAGGACAGAAGCTTTGTAAACCTTTTTTGTTGGTGTAGGCTCCATGCTGTAAATAAATTTTATCAATTTTTTTACTTTGTTAGCTCCTTTGGCCACATAAAGGAAGGCACGGCACATGATCTGACTCTCGTTTACTCTCTGCTGTAATTTCCAGTATCCTCTTGATTCATTTTCAATGAAACTCCAATTACTTAATAGAGAAAAGAGAAGAGAAGAGCAGGCATTTCCATCGATACAGGGCATGTCAGGAGAAAATTCATGCTCAATAAGCTGAAACGACATAAAGAAAATGAAAGTGAACTAGAAAGGATTTCTCACCTATTTAAATTAAAAGGTAGACCTCTAATATGGAGCGTTTTTAACAATGTATGAATCAGGTTCTAGAAAGATTTTTGGCCGGGTGATGAAAAGATTAAAGACAAATTTCCTGTTTTGTATAGCTTCAGGATGGCATTTGAAACTTTTAACGATTGGGAAATGGATGAAGTCAGCCAGTTGCTATTTTTGTTGGAACCTGTAACCCTTGATGTGAACAAGTTGGACTCCCGGATCTGGACAGCTACTAAGGATGTCAGATTTTCTGTTAATAGCTGTTATATCCTTCTGCAGAAACAAGCAGGGCAGTGGGATATGACCTGGCCTTGCAAAATGTTGTGGAAAACATAAGCACCCTCTAAGGTTGCTTGTTTTGGTTGGACTGCTGTATTGAATGCATGTTTAACTCATGACATTTTGCAGAAAAAAAGGCTTCTCCCTAAATAGTAGGTGCTGTTTGCAAAGAAACCCAGGAAACTACTAGCCATTTGTTCTTACATTGCAGGCAATGAACACAGATTTGGAATCCTCTTCCTTAATATGTGGTATGCAGTGGGTGATGCCTCACAGTGTGAAAGATTTTCTGGTGTTTTGGCAGGAACACAGTGTTGGCAGAAGACTAAATAGATCCGGAGAACCAGTGACACCAATTGTGTAACTTTCTATTTGTTTTTTGCAGTACCTCTTTGGTACTATTAATGAACTTTTATCTTATCCAAAAAAAATGCAGAAGAAAAAGAAATAGATTTGGTGCTCCATGCCATTATGCATTATATGGTAACCTGATTAGAAAGAAACAATATATTTTTTTATGAGAAAAGAAATAATACATGTTCTGAAGGAAAAAAAAAGACAAATCTTCAATGTAATATACAAACATCTTTAAAACTTGTATTTTTGGAATTGAGGGGATATAGTGAATGAACTTGGTAACATATCGGACATATTGATTCATTAAGTCTAGAATAGGAACCTGAGTCCATTTCTTGAACATAATCTGCACCTTTTTGCTACTTTTAATTAAATTACTTTACAACATACTGGTGTAACAGCATTTTAAAAAATAATAATTTTAATAAAGTTACTTTACTCTACCCAAAAAAAAAACATGAAGTGGAAGCAAATCATGCAATGGAGGAAAATACCCCTAAACAAACTTCTACATAGACACTACCCAGTTGAGAACAATACTCACCTCAATATAAAGCTCCGTCATTTCATCAGTTATGTGAATTGGATAATTCTGCAGGAGCTTAGGTAAGTCAGACAAGGTTTCCAGGTTGACTTCAGAGGACATATGTTTCTTTTTTCTTCCCCAGGGGAAGTCTGAAGCATTATCTTTTCTTAAAGAAGAGAAGTTTAGGGTGCCTGTTGAATGAACTTCAATGAGTGTCTTCAGATAAAGGAAAAGACTTTCTGGATAAGACCGCAGCTGAGACAAAATGTAATCGCTCTCCTCTCCAAAATGATTGACAATCAGAAAAAAAGTTCCCTCCCTGCAGAATCCCAAAATTAGCAAAGATTTTTCAGCACTCAGTGATTCTAACATATATGGTTAAACAGCTTGGTGCTGGCATAGAATGAACTTCATTTCATGAAAATCCAGCTTGAATATGAATGATAAACTTTGTGGAATTGAATTGTAACCTGTTTAACTTGAGTAGATCTGGGATTCGAGAAATGACTGCTGATCTGAAAGTATCAGATTCTTTTCCTCTCAGTTGCCGCAACATGTCATCAACAAATACGAAAGCAAGAATAGGCTCATCAACCGCTTGCATATAACTGTCCAAAGCAGAAAGATACTGATGCGTGATGGCATGAATTAAGCCGCACACCTAAAATAATTAGCATGTCCTCTTAAATAATTGAATTTATTGATACTTGACAGAAGAGAAAGGAACAGAAACAGTTAGGAAAAGTACCTGATGCTGCTGAGCCCTCTCACATAAATTCAGTAAGTAATGTGCATCCCAGTCTTCCTCCGGCAAAACTTCTAAAAGTGCAGTCAGTTGCTTCTGTTTTCTATTAAAGGTTTCAATTATCCGCCCAGGAACATTGGGGTAAGATTCGTTACCCAGTGTCAGGTATTGAAAAATTTGATGAAGGGTATCTTTTGAAACCTTAGCTTTTTCAGAGGCAATAAAAAAGGAAATAAAATCTAATATATACTCGGTATCTTTCCTTGTAGGCCAAATGTTAGTACATCTTTCATCTTTATTGTTAAAAGAACCACCAGTTTGGAAATAACTCAGATTAAGAATGACCACAAGGACATCTACTACTCTCTGTACTAAGTTTCCGCCTCCAATAGTTGAAATGTTTACTTCAGTTGTTTCCGTCTTTGAATTGGCTGGATTCCATGCAGGACTATAACTTTCATTTTCACCTTCTACAAATGCATATTGCAAAACATCTAAGGAGGCCTCTGTGTCGAGCTCTAACAGAGAGAGCAGGTTTGGGTGCGGTCCACTGTAATCTAAGCACATTGCTGTCGAAGAATTTGGAGAACTCGCTTCCTCCAACAAAATTTGCACAATCTCTCTTTTAAGAGACGGCAGACGTGTGGGAGGGAGACTTCCACGCCCTGCAACAGAGTTCATCATCAATTGCTCGAGGAAAAACACCAAAGGCACAACTAAGTAAAAGATGGTGTGACAAAATACCACAGTAAGGTCCACACAAGAAGCAGAATAGCTAATATATTTTTTTTAAAAATCATTTCATTCCCTTCAGTAGTTCTTCAGCATAACCCCCTATTCCCAATCCTTGTTGCTTCTCTCCTGGACAAGATGACGAGGTGCATATATGATTAGGATATCTGATGTGTCAGTCTTCAAAGACTAAATCTGGAAAAAAAACAGGATATACGCAATGCAACACGTCGCTAGAGATATTAATGTGGGAAAATGATGAGCCTTGTGTTATTAAAACATATTCCAGGAGGCCAAAAGTAACACCCTGAAAAGTTAGTAGGGTGGTTTTTTCTGGAGAAAGGTGTGCAAGGCAGTTAGAAGGAAAGAAATTCGAAAATCCTTTAGGAGAGTCTAGCCTCTCGAATGTCTAGAAGTATCAAATCTGTGTGATCTCATTATTATGTACCGTCTAACTGAATGGCGTTCATGTCTTAGGTTGTAATTTAAGGTGTTAGCAGTGTTTGAGTATCTGTTTTCAGATTTGTTGTTGTATTATTAGTGTATCTAGTGTAAAACATCAGTATTTGTTCCTTTATTTACTGTTTTACGCAGCAAAGTCTATCAGAAAATATGATGGGGATCGCAAAACTACCGAAAGTGATTTTGAGAATAACCGTGTGTGTGAAGGATTATTCCTCTGTTCTTCTAACTTTCTCAAGATTCTCTAGCACCTTGTTCATCCCATCTTTCACATCCCCAATCTCTTGTTCCTGTCCTTCAACTTCTCCTTGAACTACACTATCTATCTAAAAACTTTTCCTTGAAGTATTTCATCTTCTTCAAACAAAAGAAACCAGTGTAACCATACAACCAAAGTAATTGTCTCCTTGAGGCTCTGAAGCTAACACAAACAAGGGAAATGTCAAGTTCTCTCAATTGCCCTCAAGGTATGTGCAGCTGAATGCTGTAACACTACATGTGCATAAAATAATTGACAATTATATATTTCCTTTAATCTGGATTGTTTCCTCATTTGATCTTATACCGTCAAACCTTTCAAATTTAACTGATATCACAAGAATCAACCACCACGGTAGGGAATAAAATAGTCGCAAGGATATAGTATTGAGCAATGTGACCCAAAATATATCCCTTTTGCTTCTGTTCTCGAGCTTATTAAAGACAGACTACTTAATGACAGTTTACTGTTCAAGCATGCATAGAAAAAGAAGTTATCAAATGCGGAAAACCATTCTAAATTTACTCATATGTAAGTTATAAATAGCATATTGCCGACCAACCTGGAGGAAAAGCAAAACCTTTGAAGCAGTACTTGAGGTAAACAAGCATCTTATACCTGTTTCCACAAGGAAACTGAAATTTATTCACTTGAAACACCAATGTGCATTATAAAAAATGTCAAAAGAAAAAGGATGACACTTTAGGAATTGGATCACCTACTTAAGCCAGAAAATTTACATTATATGGAGGTATCAAACTTATACAAGTTATGAGTCATGTTCATTAGATTAATTATACATACAATTATACACGTATATCAATTTACCCAAGAGCAGTAACACTTTCACTTTTGCTATCCCGCAAAATTAAAAAAAGCTCTTCCAAAGGAGTCCTGAAATCATCAAGACCTTTGTTGAACAAGTAGATCAATGCACCGTGCAGCCTATGCTCCCTGCATAGGCGAACAACCTACAAAATAGATTAAAAGTTTAACAGATAAGTCAGAAAAATTCACAGGGAAGAGAGAAAAAAATTCAAATCAAGCCTATAGAAGAAGCTTTATTTCATTCATGCAACTCTTTCCATGCAATTTTTCTCCTGTTTGAGGACAACTGTCCTTTGCACTCCTGTCTATTAATGAAAACCTTCATGTGCAGTCATAAAAAGGTAATCATAAATTTTGAGATATAAAACGTGCAGAAATACCTGATTGAAATCCAGGGACAACATGTCCATGTGGAGAACACACTGTTCAACATGCTGTAACCAACCTTTAGTGCTATAGTGCTCCACTAGTGCTTGCATTATCTTCAGCAATAACAGATCACAGTAGATCAACAGACATATTATAAGCTTTTATAACTGAATCACAAAGCAAGTGCCCAATAGTGACACAGTAACGTAATGTGAGGCGTAAACACCCCCAATTCAAAAGCTTGTCACAAACCAAAACCACAGATATACCTCAGGTGGTAAAGATCCTAGCATGTCTTTCAATATATAGGGCTCCAGAAGCTCCAAGAATGTATCTGTTCATGGAAACATATAATTTGGCATTTAATTTCAACATAATATAACTTGTTGAAAATTGGAGTAAATGAGAACAGAAAAGGCCCATGATTCCACAGGAGGAATACAAATGAATTTAAAAGATTAGCTAATGGTCTGCTAGACATTCCTATTGTGTTCCCTTTTTTGATATCAATGGTTTCCAGGCTAGCTTGAACACACCTCAACAAATCTACTCGGTATCTGCTACCTCCCACCAGCACGGGAACCGGTAACTTTGCATGTTACGTCTTAGAAAGATGAGAAGAATTCACTTAGGGTCGCCTCTATCAGAATTTGAATTTTCAAGGTTGTCAATCCAGCGACTACTAGGCCATTCCCTTGGGGGCTCCATTAGATCAGTTTTACTATTGTTCTTATCTACATATAACAAGTTTCTGGACTTTGTTATACGGCAAAAAAAAATGGATACTGAAGGTTTTCTAACATATCGGATAAGTCAGTTACTGCAGAAAGTTGAGTTCCAGAGGTTAGTGGGCAGGAGAGAGGAGGGGACTTGGGGGAAGGAAGGAGTTACCAAAAATATGTTCACCCTATTATCTTCAATTCCTCATAAATCGTTAACTTCGTTAATTAACTCTGGTACTTGGAGGCACTCACTAAGTTTGTATAAGCAATTTTCTTTTTCATCAAGGAGGCATCAAACATAGAAACAAGCTTCAAATAGTTGACATGGGAAATAGTGCAGGAAATTGAAGTATAAACACATTGCAACATACCCTTATGATTCACAGCAACATACTTTGGAAAAATTTCATCAAAGAGAACATCAAGTCTCTTGATATGAAGACAGAATTCAACGGAAACACCACCAACCAGAGTGTATTGTTCCTTAATATCAGGATTCACAAATTCAGCATCATACTTTGATTCATTTGATTGGCCTGACTGCCCATGTTGGTTACCAGATGTCACTGCTATGTAGGAGAATACCTCATCTACATATGACAACAGTAACTGTACAAGATATGGCATAAGAGTCTTCTGCACATCATCCAAATTCCTTGGAAGGTCAATAACTGCATGTGCTTGACCATCATAAAGTGACATTGCCATGTTCAGTGCACTCATCGAATCACCTGCTTTATGTAAAACTTCTATTCGTTCTTTCCAGGAAAGAAGGCGTGAAACAACAAGCTGGGATGGCCGAAGAATGTACAAAGTTGCCCCCCTGACACCTAAACAATTGTGATGAGCTTTCTCAGGATTTCCAAAGACATTGTTGAAATGGGCATGGTATGACATGAGATCCTCTCCACAAGATCCATCCATAGCAAAACTTCTCTGGTGGATCAAATTCCCATCTTTCGAAAACAAACAAAGCTGTCCAGTTGCCATGAGAATTACCAAAATCTGGACAAGTAAAAGACCTTTGTAATCTTTGTACTTTTGTCCAAAACTAAATGCAAGTATTCCACATATTGTCGATTAATGATGAGAAAACGAAGTTCCTGATAAAGTACCAAGAAATTTATGTACCTGTTCATCCAACCATACCAGCCCAACTGCTGAGCTATCCGTAGTCCATCTCCAACAAACTTTTATCTCTGATTTCACCAGCTTAGCAACCTGAACTCTTCGATCCCAAGCAATTGCAAGCAGTGAAACTTTTTCTGATGTTTCAATGGACATACTTTCTGCTGCAACAAAAACAATCTTAGCAAGCATGAATGCAACGTATCCACAGACAAAATCATACATACCAAAACTGAAGAAATGTGGTTCCATACATTTCCAAGCAGCATACGGCATTGAACCCTCCCTAACACCATCAGGGCGTGGAATTTTAGCATAAACTTTAAATGTGGGGTAAAGTTTTTCCTGCAAAAGACAGTGAAACAGAAGTCTTGACCAACAAGTAGGAATGAAGGTTAAACTGATGATTTATAAAGAGTTTGGGTTTGGGGAGATTGTGAAATCCTTCAAAGGCAATGAATCTTCTAAAAACTTCATACCACTAGAGCAGATTGATGTGTGCCAAGTACGACCACACCTTCCTCAATCAAAGAAGGGCTGCCTCCCTCTGGAGAAGCCGCCATAGCACCTCCATAACTTTCACCAGATAGTAGTGACACAGCACATAATGTAGTGCTGTTGCTTTCATTTAACAGTTCCTGTTTAAATGTTAAGAGTATATTATTCAACCTAGTAATGCATGTATAGTCATGTCAACTAAGTAGCATGAAAAGGATATTTTACCTGTGACTTCGAAAGGGAGATTCTATTGAACAAGGGATACATTGTAAACCGGTCTAAGTTAACTACACCTTTAGTATCACCGCTGAGCACAGTGAACTGGCGAGTAACTTGAGAATCTTGCCCTAAATATAAAAGGTGCACAACTGGAGCTTTATGTTCAGTGACAACTTTGAGCACAGAGGCCCTTTGCACATCCCATACAGTATAATGCCCATCACCATATCCTGCAAAGAGCATGTCCCCTTGCTGATTAAAGCTCAAGCAAGTTACAGGGACATCTCCCGGTAATCCAAATATCAACATCTGAAACATATACACATTTTTGACATCAGAAAGTAAAATATTTAATAATTCAGTCGAATCTATAAGCTTTAATGCAAGTAACAAAAAAATATACACAATACAGATATAGAGATTCTACAATGCAATGAGCAATTTCCTTCTCAAAAGTGATTATACGCGAAGATATTTGTTAAATTATGATCATATAAGTTCAAAGAGGAGAGAATGAATAAAATTTCTTGGAATAGAACAATACTTTTTGTTGAAATCTAATTCACAATGTGGTCAATCACTGTAATAAGGTACTGGTGCACAAAGCTAATTAGCACAAAAACCTTAGAGTCCATGTTATCAGCATGATGTAGAGAGTATCTGCTTGGCATCACAAGAATTGATCCTTTGGACATTCCCACTGCAATGTATTTGTGGTGAACAACCAGGACCTGCGAAGATCCATGTTCACGCCTGAAAGCTTGAGATAACAGTGTTTGGGTGATAGTATTGTAGTCATCTATATCAAAGTAACCCAATACATTCGAACTCCTATGAACTCCATCAAGCCTCATTGGTTGAGCAGAAGCACCCTCTTCCAAGTGCATAGCCGTGAAGGCCTGCTTCTTTTCAGCTTCCTCAGCCAATTCTAGGGGCTTCAAGGCAGAGTGGTAATTTTTCTGAGGCTTTTCACTATCCCTCATACTTTCCCTCTGTAGAACTAACTCCTCAATGATACTTGCAGCATCAATTAAAGAATCAGTTTCATCTCCATTGGAACTTTCCTCTCCTTCTTTAGATTGAGGAATTACATTCTCATGCTCATGTTTTGCACCATCCTTTATAGTCAAATCTTTGTCAGAAAGAGTTTCATAAACAGGAGAAAAGAGTATCTCCTTTATGGCAGCTTCTTCTCTGCTATCCTCACTTACAACATTATCTTCACCTCTAAATAAAGATTGAACTTGTCTATCTTCAATCTCATCCAACCCAGAGCTATCATGAAAAATCGAGTCTTTTTCAGTTCTACTAGGAGATTCAACTTGAGTTCCAGTGTAACTTAGAGCTTCCTTCAAATTACTTTTATATGAAAAATCATCCACCACAGAAACATCATCTGCATCAGCAACATTCATATTGTCCTGACCTGCATCCACTGAAGAAACCTCCCTACTACCATTATCTGTATCACTTAGTTGAACTTGAGCAGTTTGAAATTGATCGTGTCTGTTACCTTCCAAGACAATAGTCTCAGAACCAATCTCGTGTAAAAACCCAGAGTGCCCAAAAGTATCAAGATTTTTGACAGAAACGTCAGTATCAGTACGAGCTGGAGGAGCTATGGGAGCCGATTCATCACTTTCCAAAGCCCTTTGCAGCACTCCGGAGCTTGCTTTTCTGGATTTGATGGCTGCTGCACGAGGTGCAGGAATGGAGCGTGATGCAGCGATAGCTGCAGCAAAGGCATCTCCGGGTTTTGAATTTGATCTGATGAGCCCACTGAAAAATGGTGGCAACACACTCTGGCCTGCCGGTGGTGAAGAAAATTCACTCGATTGTTTGCTACTTATTGACTCAGCTCTTGGCTCTGTCGGATGCAACTCTAACGGCAGTTTTAGGGATTGAAAAGTCGAGTCTACCAATCGATTGCGATGATCTAGATAATTGCGTCCATGCGAAGCAGATGGAGAGGAAGGTGGAGAAGGCGAAGAAGAAGAGGAGTGGTTTAGGAGAATTTCATCAACAGTGCGATGATGCAGTAAGGGATCATCATCATCGTCGTCGGTATGTGATTCTAAAAACGAATCGAGGTCAAGCTCCATTCAAGTCTTCACTCACTACTGCTTTTATCTATGACGTCGCAAAAACAGTTAGCCTTTTGTCCCTGAAAACAGAGTCCAGCAAAATTAGTTTATGATCAAAAAGATATTTACTAAGTAGAAAGTCTAAATGGCTATCATAACAACTGAAGACCTCCATTCTAAGCTGGGGCATCGTTCGCTAATATTTCAGAAACAAAAAGTATTCAATTATGTGCATTACATGAACTCTGAGAGAACATAAATCCAAAGGATCTTTGACAAATAGTTGCAATATTGTAAGTTGCTTAGTAGTTGGAACATAAAAAGAAAAAAATCTTTTTTTATGACAAGGGAACCCGCAGCCGCTACTCTTCGAGTGCGCACAGGGTAAACTCCGCTCCTGCAATAGCGCACAAACTACACATGAGAGATAACCCGCACTATGCAAGCCCCGTGCGACGAGCTCGACCCAGAAGGAAAATCCCTTGATATCGTAGGCAAGGGTTTCGAACCTGAGACCTCCATTATGGAAGCCCCCATGCTCAACAAACTGAGCCACCCTTGCGGGTAAAAACAAAAAAATCTTGATTAAAAAATTGCAAAGAGCAACCCAAATCTACAACCTTAGAAAGACAAACCCAACACTAGACACCTAAGTTGCTCGGACTCTCCAAAATGGTTGCCGCACCCGTGCCGGATCCTCCAAAAATGCACTTACTTTGGGAGGATCCGACATGTACCCGTTGACATTTTTGAAGAGTCCGAGTAACATAGCTAGACACACATCATACCACAATCAAAAGTTGATAACAAGCTAATTCATTTCAAAGATCTTAACTTATGTATTTCAACAAAGCAAATAGTACTAGTAGGAAGCAGAACAAGATAACAAGAGGGCTTAATAAAGATAGCAATTAAGACTTGAAATAAATAGGAAACACAAAAAATAACATTTTGACAACTAGGAAACACAAAATTAAGCAGATCAAAACTCAAATTATCCATACATTAATTAAAATCCGTGGTAATCTTTATGGCAATGAGACAAGTTCAGTTAGAATGGTACTGGAACACATATTAACAATCAGAAATTATGTAAAGACAGCAACTATAAGTTTATATATGCTGAGGAACTCGATCTCTTAAATAGTTAATACAAAGCTAAAACCATTTACATTCATATACAAACACACATACACAAAGAAGCATTCCAATTGGGACACAATATTCTTTTCTTTTTACCCCTTATACAAAGTTTTCTACCAAAAATAAAACCCAGCAGTTACTATTTTGAATAAAATAAGGGGTCGCTGGTTGGTAACAAGTTATTACATCCTCGTACAGTAATAAAAATAACACTACAATCCCGAATCCTAAAATTAGTTATACCGCGACCAAACCTAGGATAAATTCATCTCAAATTTAATTATTCTTTATTCCTCGTACCAAACGGGTTAGCCAAATCAAAATATAAGGAATAGGATCAAACTTAACAAGTACCAAATCAATTATTACAAAGCCCAATTAACATACCCCAGCACGATTTAAGTAACCAAAATCGGCAATTAAAACTAAGAAATTGAGGGATGAGATTACCTTGATTGGAATAAGAATTGGAGAGTAGATTGGCCAACATTTGAAATTTGTTCAATTGAATTAGTATTAAATAAAAAATTACTGTTGGGATGATTTTACCACAAGAAATTACTGTTCCAGTTGTTTTATTAGAAGGAAGAAGAGTATAAGGCGAGAGAATATATAGTAAGGGATAGCAATGGATGATCGGATCTGAACCGGATTTTATTAGATCCAAATGGATTTTTTATTAGATTCAAATTCATTTTTCATACCTAGAATCACATCCGGATCCAGATACATGGGTCCATACAAATCAGATCCAAATTCAGATTTATCGGATTCACGAATCGGATCTGAATTCATAAAATATTTTGCCAAAAAATATTGAGATAATTATCAATCTAGCTTCACGGAAACATATAGATGAAACACACACCAAGAACTAAACTAGTTTAAACTAGGCGCAAAGAGCACGCATCCTAGATTTTATCAAAAGTATTTTTTTTCTATTCCAAATCAGGATAAATAGCAATAAAAGGCAAACAAAAACAAGTAGCATAGTACTTATGAAATCCTCGACAACATGTTAATAGTGTTTAGAAAAAAAAATAGTTTCCAAGATCATTTCTTAGAACTTCAAAGAAAAACACTGGCAGAACCTTTAAAAGAGACCAACAACGCATATTAACCTATTGATAATTCAAATACATAACTAGGTAAATGTAATAAAATTTTAGGACAACAACTATCCAAAAACAGTAAGCATGGATCAATTATCGAATTTTATAGAAATTATGAAAACAAAATAAAAAATACTTATAAAATTGCATTCTAGGTTATAGATATATTTATTAAAAAATGGATCCACGGGTCGGATCTGGACTGGATACGGATCCAAAATACAAGATTCAAATTCAGATCTAGATCCGATCCGTCAGAAACGGATCCGGATCCGTCGGGTCCAAATTTTAAAAATTCATATCCTATAAAATGGATCTGGATCCACCGAATCCGGACCTAGTCCAGGCTGCCATCTCTATTAGTAAATATCAAGGTGGGTTATATGTCTGTCGTTGTGTGTTTCAAAAAGAATGCTAGACGAATTACATAAAATTATTTTTTCCTGCAGATATGAGAATGACTTTAGTAATTTTGGCTAATGATAGTAATTATTTTGATCGAATTGTTGAATGCGGTTAAAACTCTTATAAAGATTAAGAAGTTTAGAATTAATTAGTACATAGATTTAATATTATTGACATTAAACCTTTTGTATAATGCAAAAGAATTTTTTGTGGGTCTTTTTTCCCTCTCTTTATTAATTTCTATGGGTCGTTTTTCTTGTCTTACTTCGTTGCCTTGCGTAAAAGACAAAAGTTGCAAATTGATTAAAAAGATAACTCTTTATTTCTTTTTATATTGAATTGTTCTTCATTGGATTTGTGAAGAACTAATAAAAGAGCCCAATCTTGTGCTCATGAGTAATGGACTGGAAAGTCAAAACGGGTGAATTTTCCCTCCCTAGGCTCGAGATATATGTAAAGCCTATTCCAAATTTAGTTTTACCAAAAAATATATATATAGCCTACCAAAAAAGTGTCAAACTACAAGCTCGCAAGAATGTGCCAAATACATTCCAGAATTATAGTACGTTTGTCCAAATTTCTAAAATCAACTTATTTTTAAAAAAAAAATTATAAAAGTACTTTTGGTAAGAAGCAACACTTTTTGGGGACAATAATGTTTGATCAAACTTTAAAAGTGCTTCTGTTATGCATTCGATTGTGTCTATATTCTTTTATAAATCGGACTGATTTTCTAAATATACAATTGATCGATTAATAGTTGATCTGATCAATTCACCGGTCTTTTAAAATATTGAGAGCAATATCGAGTTTTTCTTATTCGTTTAATTGATTGTCTTTATTACATTATCTTTAGGAACATGATACATCTAGCGAGGGGATGAGTCTTTTAAGATATCGAGTAATAACGGGGATGAGTTTTCGGAGACATCTACTAAAGAGGATGGATCTGCTTAGAAGAATGATTCATTATTGATATCAGAATATGAAACCTTGATAGACCTCTCCCAGTATGATTTTTGTAAGAAATTGAACGACGCAGACCACTTTGATGCACTTGTGAGCATTTTATCGAGGTGGGATGTTGTTGAAAATATACATAATTAGTTGGAGAAGGAAAAAGTGCATAGTTAATTTATGAATAGTTATTTTGGCTACTTATTATTAGTGAATATAGTTAATTAGAACAAAAAGTTTTATGGCCAGATCGTACACTATCTTCTAACAACGTGTTGTAAACTCAAAGAAAAAGTGATTTGGTTTATAAATCAATTTAATTTGGTACGAAGGAGTTTGATATAATTGCCAAATTGAACTGTGAAAAAATTCCTACCGATAATACTTTATATGTTGAAGATAAGATAAAAGATTTTTTAGATATAGTGTTGAATAAAGATAGTAGTCTAAAGGAAAATGATTTAAAAGAAAAGTTTAAAGCAGATTTGATGAACAAAAAAAGTTGAAGATAGCTATAATGTGGTCTGTTCATTCTTTTTTTATGTGCTGCTGATCAAAAGCCAACAATTTTTATAAAGATTATAAGAATGATGACAAGCTAGAATTATTTTAATGCATCTTTCATTTGATATGTGTAATCGAATTCCTCATAAATGTTGACTCGAAGAAAAGTACGCACAATGAAAGAAAAAATTATTTCACACCTAAAAGCTACACCTTACAAGGATTTTCTCAGACTTTTATGATGAGTTTAAGTTATTTATGCTGAGATAAATATTGAATTGGTCATGACAGATTATGTATTAATATGAAATATATATATTAATTTTTATTTTATTTTCAATACAGGTTTGGATTTCCCTAGCAATTTATATAATTAAAAATATATAGGAAAACAACGTCAAATACCCCGAAAATACAAAATATTTACATGCCTCATACCTCTTCTAAACTAATTTCGTTTCTTATCTAACTGATCAAAAATATTTATCTGAATATCCCATCGCTCAAAACCTTTCCTCCATGATATCATAAATATATTTATATAGCATGCTGATATCATGAATGACTAAGAGAATAACTAAAGTAGTCCTCTATATTATCATCTCAGCATTGATATACAACGTAAGTACATGGAGGACTGAGAATTGTCTTATTGAAGGACTGAAGTAGTCCTTCATGATACAATCATAATATATGTATATAAGATGATAGTATCATATAGTTTTTTTTTTGGAAAAGAATTGTCTTTTTAATAAATGAACATGATCCTCCATGATAAACAACAACAACATACCCAGTGAAATCTCACACCGTGGGTCTGGGGAGGGTAGAGTGTACACATAACTTACTTCCACCTTATTAAGTAGAGCGGCTGCTTCCGGTATATCATGGTATATAAATATACTGAGATGGTATCATGTGAATGACTAAGAGAAGGACTGAAATATTCTTTTATGATACCATCTCAGTATATTTATACATCATGTTGATATCATAATTTTAGAGGCATTTCGAGTAAATAATTTTGATATTTTTTGGGGTACGAAAGTAATAGATATGGATAGGTAATTATTTTAGTTTGAGGGGACATATGCGTTCTTTCCCCCAAATATACCTCTTATATCTTAAATCAAATACTTACACCCTATAATATGAATATTCCACACAAATATAATATATTATTCTAAATAACTGGTAAAGTTGTTGTCATGTGACCAGGATGTCATGGGTTCAAGACGTGGAAGTTGCCTTTTGCAGAAAAGTAAGATAAGGTTGTGTATAATAGACCCTTGTAGTCCGGCCCTTCTCCGGACGTGGGCATAGCAGAAACTTAATGCATTGGACTGTCCTTTTATATATTGTGGAAAGCCATATAATGATGTGTTACTATCTACATTTTGGAAAGGAAAATATTTAAACCCCTTATATAAAGGAAATCATGTACCAAAAGGAACAACCATCCAACTAAGTATAGAAGTATAAAAATTTAAGCCGAAATATAAACATGCGCCTGCAAACTAAAAGAAAAATAAATAATTCCTAGATAATAAAATGTATAATTTTAAATTTATAAATAATTTATGTGGTTAATTTGCAGGAAAGTTTTTATTAAGAATTGGTATATGTTGTTAAGTAACGTACTTGTGGATAATTTCTTATTTAAAAGTTTTGTAAGAGACATACTTCAAAAAGATTGTATGTCATCTCTTTTAATCAAAGGAGTGATATAATTACTTAGCAAAAATGTTTATCTTCTTTTTCAAATTTTATGAAATTAAATACATATACATTTTAGTAGTTTAATTTATCTAATTATGGATATACCTTATGTTTTTCCAATCTAAGCCCTTAAAACCTTAGTAAAATAAAAATGACACTCTAGTTAATATTTGTGCTAAGATTTTCATAGTATAAAGAGTACTACGTATTTGATTTTAACATGCATGGATGTATCTTCATAGTATACGGGGTAGGTGTTTGATTTTAAAAATAATTGATGCATTTGTAACCGAGTCATTATAATTGTGTATTTTTTATTAACATAAGGGAGTTTATGTGTTTGATTTAAAAACAAGGGGTGTATTTATAACTGAATCATTATATTTGTGTAGATTTTCATAGTATAGGGAGTTGTAAATTTTTCATTTTATAATACAAGGAGTGTA
This sequence comes from Anisodus acutangulus, assembly GCA_029783415.1. NCBI lineage: Eukaryota > Viridiplantae > Streptophyta > Magnoliopsida > Solanales > Solanaceae > Anisodus > Anisodus acutangulus. The sequence continues at coordinate 26,131,559 of CM056492.1, read as the reverse complement.
ACTATCAAGTAGATACTACAGGAGCTAGTATTTAGTGTAATTTATTCAAAATAAAGTTGAAAATACGGTTGGAAATTTGCCTTTGGTTGGAAGGTGCGTCCACTCATATTTAATGACTTAAACACTGGGATCCATCATGTTGGAGGCTTTGTCTCTTCACACGTGTATAATCTACTAAGTGAGTAGATGACCGTAGGGCCAAGGATCGTCAAATTTCGTTGAGAAATGAAAGAGATATTGGTCCACGAAGTAAGGTGTTTGAGGCATGAAAATATGGTGTGGGACAAATCTACCACATCGGTGGGAAAAGGAAGAATTGTTCTCTTTATAATTTTCAAAATTGGCTAAGGGTTTGGGACCCCAAGGGGTAACCCATATGTTTGAAGGAGGGAGGACCTAGATGTGCTTGGGTTCAAGGCTAAGTCCACACGCGCGCCTCCGCCGCCCATCCGGCTCGAGCTCGGGTCATGGGCCTTAGGCTTCTTATGATATTATCTCTTTGGACCCCCAAATTGCTTAATATTTACAGTTTGGTCCCTGGAGTTTCTGAAAAGATGAAATTGGGAACGACGGAAGGCAGAAAGTTTCTGTTTGTCGTTTGGGTTGATTTTTGGAGCATTAAAACTCCATTAATCTGCACTTAATCTCCTCCCTAAAGGCTCCTTTATGTTGCACATTAAATCAGTCATTACTTGGCTATAAACAACCATTACTTGGCAGTTGAGAAGTCCCTCCTTTATACTACATATTGAAGCCTTTTGGCTCAATTGTTGAGACTAATATATACTAGACAGAGACAAACAGAAGAGAGAACACAAATTCTGTCCAAAACGTGAGCAAAAACAGAAAACTCTTCCTTTCTTTTCTATTCTTCAGCAAGTCGTTTCGTGTTTGTTTTCTTCGTCAGAATCAACCTATTTGCTTAATAATGTTGATTAGTTGTTGTTTTATCTTATGAGACTATTGCCCGTTAACGTAAAAGCATATATACGGGGCAATCTTGTCTTAAAGACATAGAGCAATCTCTCGACTCAGCCACAGTTGTAACAATCCAGATTTAGTGTTTCTTGATTTCAGATTATCAAGATTCAAGAGTCAACAAGCTTGCGGCAGTTCTGAATATTGGCTATTTGTTTATCCTTTTGAACACTTGTAATAATTATTTACTTTCCGTACTGCTTTATATATCCAACAAGTTTTAAGACAAGATTGTATTAGTGTTCGAAAGATGTCGGTCAAAAGTTGTGTGACAAAATCTGGATATGGCTGTGGTTTTCTGGTAGAAGACAGTTATGATTATGTTGTTGAATGTCAACGTGTTCATGGTGTCACCACTCCTGAGAGTGGTGAGAACAAGCGCCCACGAGGGGCTGAGGATGTCAATTGGGACAAGAGGAGAAGGCTAAAGATGTGGTTCTATCTTGTAGCAGAAGGCCTATATCTGTCCCAGACAAATGATCCGAATTATGGTAAGGAGGAAATGGACACTCAGTCCGACCAAGTGACTGAAGTGGGCCAGAATCCGAAATTGGGATAAGTATTTTTTTTCTTCCTTGTCAAGAATAAGATTAAATGATGTCTGATTAAAAAGGGCTTAAAGTAAGGAGGAATATGAAAATGTTTTCCGAAATAATTTATATTCTTTACGCTTTAAAATCAGAAGTTTAATATTACCTTCCTTCCCCTTTAAAGATTGGACTTTGTAAACGACTTAAAAAGATCCGTTCTTTTGAGTGTAATTATTAAAAGTGTGTAAAGTATGTTCGCACATACGACGGAGAAAGATTCACTGACTGTGCGAAAACTATTACCACTCTTAATTAAGCGCCAGGGATTTCCCTTGGCACCAATCATAAGGGAAGAAGACTAAAAGCTAAAGACGTTGAGCCTGTCACACTATTTGGCAGAAGATCCTTCATAGGATGATATTGGACACTCAGTCATACAAAGTCTACGAGCGACTGGAGTGGGGCCAGAGTTCATTTGATAGGATGATATTGGACACTCAGTCGTACAAAGCCTACGGGCGACTGGAGTGGGCCAGAATTTCCAGAGTCTTAAATGATCTGAAGGCCAGAAGAAAGACAGAAAAGTAATGGACACCTAGTAAGGTGGACCAGATTTTCTAGGTCTTAAATGACCTGAAGGACAAAAGAAAGGCAGAAAAGAAATTGGACAATCAGTCTGCCTAAGCAACTGAAGTGGGCCAGAGTATGCAGATCACATATGATCCAGTTACGCCCTAACCACGGGCAAGAGGTTGTTCATGTGAAGCAACGCCACCTCTAAAGTAGAAGGGGTTGGAGAGGTGTCCTCAATAAAACTTCAGGGAATGAGATCACTCTAAAATGAGGTGATATATGTCCCAAACTTGGTTTAAGGGACGCTGTTGGTCAAGCTGGTTGAGACTAGTCCAACAGGTCTATAATAACTAAGAATGGTACAGTATGTCTGTAGCCAAATGAATGGTATATTCCTAATCCGTGCATCTATGTCATCATAGATTAAGACACGTTAAATAGAAAGTCATTCAAAAGCTAACGAAGTTGAGATTGTTGCCTTATGTCGACATAAACCCTCAAAATCAATGTGAGGTAGGCGAAGAGGCAAAATCACATTTCCATTCCATAAAAGGAATAGCGAAAGAAGCACCGCTCCTCTAGAACTTAGTCACACCTACATGGGTGATTTGAAGTTTATACAAAATAGAGGGGGGATACAAGTACTTTGTGACCTCCATTGATGATGGTATAACGTATTACATCCTTTGTTTGTTGAAAAGCAAAGATGAAGCTGTTGAAGTGGATAAGCGCTACAAAGCAGAAGTTGAAGATCAACTAAGCCTACGGATTGAGGAATTCGTAGTGATAGAGGGAGATAATGTGAAGCATCGTTCATCAAACGACTGCTCATTACTCACCTCAGTCTAATGATGTTAGCCAAGCGCAAAGTCGTACGCCCAAATTATGTGGGGCAAGGCGATCCTTACCGCTAATGCGATTCTCAACAGAAATGCGCATAAGGATAAGGATAACCCTCCGTGTGAAACATAGAAATGATCTCACATACAAATGTTGTGATGTGGGGTGGCTAGGTAGAAGTTGGAATACCGAAATAGGTCAAGTTGGACCTAATACTGTAGATTGCATATCCACTGGATCTGCATATAACAGTAGTGCTTATCGCCTCTTGGTGTCAAAGAATGCTGAATTTTTTTAAGATAACTTTCCTTGAAAAGGAAAAAGAAGTAATTGCTCAAGGATAACAAGAATCCGCGAGTGCCTGACTGTCCGGAACTAGACGTTCCTTACCTACAGGACTCGAAAGTTACTCACTATCCGGAACTTAATATTCCATATCTACAGAACTCAGAGATTCTAGATGTTGAACTGAGATGGAGCAAAGAGGGGACAAAGACTTGTTCCAGGCCTTCTAGCTTGTATGGTTGAGAATGAACCATGGACAATTAACAAATAATTATCATCTCCAGAAGCGCTGCTTTGAAAAGAAGCTACAAAGAGAGAAATAGATTCCATCATATAGAACCATACTTGTGTAATGGTTGATCTTCCTCCAGAAAAAGAACCTTTGGGTTATGAAAGTGGATACTCAAAAGTGAGTACCAAGTGGATGGATCTACTGACGAGTATAAGGCCTCGACTACTTGTACATGTGCTCCCCTGTGAATAGCTTAACACCCAGGGCTAGTGCAATCTTGCGTGGCATGGATATTGAAACAACCTTCCTAACCGAAGAGTTGGAAGGGAAGAATCAGAGTTGGTTTGCTGGACTATTGGGCTTCTTCCTGAACTTTCATTTTGGTCCCTAAAATGTTTATATTTTGGTCATGGAAGTTTCAGATAAAACAGAAACAATGAATCTAACCATAGAAACATTGACTCTGAAGTTAGAAAGTCAACAGTTGGAAAATCAACAGTCTGAAAGTGGAAGTCATATTGAAATAAAGTCTCGATATGAAAGATATGGGTATCACATATGACTTCTTAGGAATTGGGATTTCTAAGACATCTAACGTACTGGTCTAACCCCAAACTCAGTTGTGAGATAGTTGACAGTCTCGTTGAAGACACTAATGGATATGAATCATATAACTGATTGGAATCATGGTGCATCCATATACAAGGAGCGATATGCGTATGTCACATGTAGTTCAATGTATGTTATACACTACAACCGACCTGGTATCGGCCTATAAAGTAGATCAGTTGAACTAAGGTTCACTCATGATTTTAATAAATGATCAATATAAGGCGTTGAGTCGGATATGACAATATCTGAAATATTTGCTTATCTACGGATTATGGTATTCTGGATGTCCAGCGGTTCTAGGAGAACACAGTGATGCAAACTGGATATCAGATATGAAGAACACCAATGCCACAAGTAAATGTGTATGGTGGGTCTTGGAAAATCCTCTAAGCAAACTTGCATCGACCGTTTCATGATGGAATGAGAGTTTATCGCTTTATACAAAGCATGAAAGAAGTTGAGTAACTTCACGACTCCTTAGAGGACTTCCCTTATTGGGAGAAACCTGTGCCTTCAGCAGTTATACACTATGGCTAGCCGGTCGGCTTCAGGAAGGACACAAATGATGGCGTTTGGACATATCTGTCAGGATCTATCGGAGACATAAGACCGTATGGCAGTTGATCATCACGGGTGTCACTTCCTTGATTACTAATCAAAGAATATATCGAACCCTTTAACTAAGGGACTACCCGAAGAACAAGGGTTCTGTTTATCTAGGGGAATGAGCTTAAAACCCAAATAATACAAACCTTTGCGGTGGTAACCCAACCATATTGACTGGAGATCCAAAGAATTTGGTTCAATGGGAAAACTAAGCTGTAAAAAGGTTCAGTTGAGCACTTCGGTAGAAGCAAGAGCACTTCAGATGATGATTTCTGTGAGGAAATATGAATCCAAAGTCGTTCCCGCGATAGACATTAACGTGCTACCTGCATGGTGGGTAAATTTTAAGCTTCCAAACCTTTAACGATCCTCAAACGGTTGAGGTTAAGGTTGGGAAAACTTTTAATGATTCCTAACACTTGTGAAGTGGGGTATAGCATGATACCTTGTAGGAGATCACCTATTTAAGTGTGAGGACAGGCAGCCTCAAATGAACGCACTTAAGAATCCAAGTGTGTCCATGACCACAACAGACAGAACAATAAGAATGAAAACGAATAATGAGAGTTATTGTGTTGGTATCATTGTCTTGGCTTACACTAAACACTGACGGTTCAAGACATCACGTTCATCGTGCAGTAAGTAAGTCCGGTGGTCTTCAACTAGGGAAGGTTCAAAGCAGAAGCTACCTCTCCTGATGCAATATTCTTTCGCCGAAAGATTGCTGAAAGTAGGCACCTTGTGTGTGCGCCAAAATCTCTTTCAAGAGGGGATTGTTGGAAATTTGCCTTTGGTGGAGAGGTGCGTCCACCCATATTTAATGACTTAAACACTAGGGTTTCGCATGTTGGAGGCTTTGTCTCTTCACACGTGCATAATCTACTAAGTGAGTAGATGACCGTAGGGCCAAGGATCGTCAAATTTCGTTGAGAAATGAAAGAGATATTGGTCCACGAAGTAAGGTGTTTGAGGCATGGAAATATGGTGTGGGACAAATCTACCACATCGGTGGGAAAAGGAAGAATTGTTCTCTTTATAAGTTTCAAAATTGGCTAAGGGTTTGGGACCCCAAGGGGTAACCCATATGTTTGAAGGAGGGAGGACCTAGATGTGCTTGGGTTCAAGGCTAAGTACACATGCGCGCCGCCGCCGCCCGCCCTTCCCGTCCGGCTCGGGCTCGAGTCACGAGCCTTAGGCTTCTTCTGATATTATCTCTTTGGACCCCCAAATTGCTTAATATTTATAGTTTGGTCGCTGGAGTTTATGGAAAGATGAAATTGGGAACGACGGAAGGCAGAAAGTTTCTGTCTGCCGTTTGGGTTGATTTTTGGAGCGTTAAAACTCCATTAATCTGCACTTAATCTCCTCCCTAAAGGCTCATTTATGTTGCACATTAAATCAGTCATTACTTGGCTAATTAACTCCTCCTCACTAATGGCCATTACTTGGCTATAAACAACCATTACTTGGCAGTTGAGAAGTCCCTCCCTTTATACTATATAATGAAGCCTTTTGGATCAATTGTTGAGACTAATATATACTAGACAGAGACAAACAGAAGAGAGAACACAAATTCTGTCCAAAACGTGAGCAAAAACAGAAAACTCTTCCTTTCTTTTCTATTCTTCAGCAAGTCATTTCGTGTTTGTTTTCTTCGTCAGAATCAACCTATTTGCTTAATAATGTTGATTAGTTGTTGTTTTATCTTAGGAGACTATTGCCCGTTAATGTAAACGCATATATACGGGGCAATCTTGTCTTAAAAACAGAGAGCAATCTCTCGACTCAGCCACAATTGTAACAATTCAAATTTAGTGTTTCTTGATTTCAGATTATCAAGATTCAAGAGTTAACAAGCTTGCGGCAGTTCTGAATATTGGCTATTTGTTTATCCTTTCGAACACTTGTAATATTTATTTACTTCCCGTACTACTTTACATATCCAATAAATACTACAAGAAAAGTGACGTACACGGCCACGTCTCTATTTCTTCTCTGTAGAACAGTGCAAATTCATAGGTTGTAACTTGTAAAACAATCAAACAATTTATCATAAGCATGTCATTATCTTATAAACACAATACAAATCACTTATCCAAGAAAGCGCATCTTGATACATGATGTTCTATTAATGAAAATACTTGAATTAGCGGACAATATTATACATTTATCCAATTAACTTGTGGGGAAAATTGAATTCTCTTACTTTAGGTAACACCCCGTGCTTTAGCTTTCGGATATAGTAAATCCACGTGTAACATGGAAATTAGATTATAATGAGACTAAGCTTTATAAGTAGCAATAAGTAGCAATAAGTAGCATTATTACTATTTTATTATTAACAGATAGTAGTGTTACTTAATTGATATGCATTATAGAATACTATTAATCAATATGATATAATAATTGAGGTAGATAAATAGTGAGTCCAATTTTAAATTACATGTGATTACTTTTTATTTAATACTCTTGGCTATGTAAAAGATAATTGTGGTGGACCAAACCACATATACGTTCAGCTTTTAAATTGGATAAGTATTTAATAATGAGTGATAAATTATGTTGTTTAATAAGAAAGTGTTGTACATGAGTTCGGATATCATTGGTTGAAGAGTTAGGTGGCACTCTCTTGGGTAAGAATCATCTACTGTGAACACGTGGCTTTGGAAATTTTATAACATTAAATTAGAGATCCTTCCTGACTAAGTAGTAAGTAATATATACTAAAGTGAAGTTGTAGAAATAGGTAACAAGTCGACTTACTTTCACATATACCTTTAAGGAAAAGAATCCATTTTGACGTGAGAAGGACTTCCATTGTAGATTAGATGTTGTAGTGAGTTTCCCCAAATTGTGGCATCGGTTCCTTGAGATCGAATTCAGGAATTAGAAGTTTATCGGAAGAATTGACTCATTGTAGTCATTTGAAGATTGAATCAAGGTATGTTTAGGTAAATTCTTTTTTCTTTTGGCATGTTTCATGTAACGAAACGTAAACGTAATATTGTCTCATATGATATGATGATTATGCATACAGAGGCCGATATGATATGATGGGATGCCCACAGAGGCTTGATGGCATTATATACACATATGTATATGTATGACAACATTGTACATGACATTTAGGCATATTATGGCCCTCAGCTGCATTCTGTGCAGGTATGACACTTAGGCATATTATGGCCCTCAGAGACATTCTTTACTGGTTGGTTGTTTCTTGTCTCATGTTATTTTCAGGTATCCATTATGCTATTCTTCATGCCTGACATACTCGGTACATCAGTTGTACTGATGTTCCTTTTGTCGGGGGACGCTGCGTTTTATGCCCAGGCTCAGGTAGACAGGATGACGGTCCGCACTAGTAGGTTGTCAGTTCAGCTGATATTAGAGCACTCTATTTGTTCCAGAGTTGCAGTCTAGTCGTGATATGATATTTTGGATATGCATAAGGGTATGGCGGGGTCCTGTCCCAACCTTATGACGTTACGTACTCTTTAGAGGCTTATAGACAGATGTCCTGTGTATAATGGTCGTGTATGGCCTTGTCGCTCTTAGTATGTATATATGCATGAGTTGGGTCCTTCTCTTTTCTGGATTTTACGTAGCATCTTTGCAGTTTATTATTTCTATGTGTCAGCAGGTTACCTCGTGACGGCCCTCGTGGCCCATGCTTAATTGCGGTTAGGTAGTAAATATATGATTAGCGGTACTCTGCAAGTAAGGTCCGGGTGCCCGTCATGGCCCTCCGGGTTGGATCGTGACACTTTAGTTTTTTAATTTTGATGTAACATGTGAAATGTTACTTCTCTCGAGATAAAGCTGAGGCGTTATGACTATTTTCTCTTTTTATTCAGTACAAAGTTATAAAACAATTATAACTTAAATTAACTCATCTCTAGTTAACCAGTTGGATTTAACTTCTTAACATTAATTAAATCTAATCAAAATAATGGGTGAAGAAGTAAAACTAATTGTAAGTACAAATATAACAAGCTACTTAAATTACGCAAATGTATGTTAAAGTAAATCTTTATTCTAGTTATATATGCTTGAATGCTTACGAATGAATTTTCTGGAGAAAAAAAGATATTGCTTTAATTGTAATTTCGTTCGACTCAGTACTTATTTATAAACTTTAAAGACAATTTTCAGTCGGATGATTCCAATACAAACATTGTGTTTCTCATGAACTTTGTGACTTAGGTGGTTTTTGGGTTATAAAATGTTCTATTAATTTCATGACATTATCAGACGGTGAATAATTAAATAAATCAAAGATAAAGAACGAAAGGACACATCAAAATTGTTCTACTAGTTTAGTTCAAAAGTTAGGCTTGCATCCACTTAATATCTTTGACTCTCAACAAGTTTATGTTACTTCATTAAGCATTTTAATATTCCATTATAAGTAATAGTTTGTTTTCACATAATAAACTATTAATGTCTAGTTTTTTTAATCATAGCAGTACAACAACAACATACCCAGTGAAATCCCACAACTGAAGTTTGGGGGTAGAATGTACGCAAATCTTACAGAGACCTTGGTAGGTAGAGCGGTTGTTTATGAGAGACCCGCGACTCAAGACAAAACATAATTACAAGCAAAGCAAGAGAAACGGTCAGATCCGGATAAGAAATTTAAAGCAGTATGAAAATGCTGGTATCAAAAGCGAATAAGTCATGCTAACGCATTCTGAAAAAAAAAAGCAGTAACTAACACAGATAAATAAGATAAACAAAGTACACTAAAGAACACATGTCAGCAGAAATCAAATAATACTATAAAGCAATACTGCACCTACTAATATGATAGGCTAAGCGGACCTACAATAATAACACTGCAACTACCAGTTTGTAAGCGTAAGTAGGACTACACTCGACTACTTACTACCCTTCTATCCTAATCTGTGTCCTCCACAACCCCCTATATAATGTCATTCCTCAGTAAGTTTCACCTGGATATGCACCTGGGCCATATCCCATCTAATCACATCTCCCCAATATTTTTTCGGCCTACCTCTACCCCTCCTGAACCCGTCCATAACCAACCTCTCATACCTTCGCACTGGGGCATTTATGTCTCTCCTATGCACATGCCCGAATCATCTCAACCTCGATTCCCACATCTTATCCTCCACTGAGGCCACTCCCACTCTGTCTTAGATATCATCATTTCTAATCATATCCCTCCGTGTATGCGCACACATCCATCTCAGCATCCTCATCTTCGCAACTTACATCTTTTAGATGTGCGAAGTCTTGACTAGCCAACACTACGCCCCATATAACATAGTTGGTCTAACCACCACCATATAGAACTTGCCTTTAAGTTTTGGTGGCACCTTTTATTCGCACAAGACTCCAGATGCGAGCCTCAATTTCATCCACCCTGCCCCAATACGATGTGTGACATCATCATCAATCTATACATTTCCTTGGATAATAGACCCGAGGTACTTGAAGCTTTCTTTCTTCGAAATGACCTAAGTACTAAGCCTCACCTCCACACCTGTCTCAAGCTCGCTCCCGTCACTGAACTTGCACTCAAAGTATTTTGTCTTGGTCCTACTTAGCCTGAACCCTTTAGACTCCAGAGTTTGTCTCCAAATCTTCAGATTAACGTTCACTCCGCTATGAGTCTCATCAATTAGGACTATGTCGTCCGTGAATAACATACACCATGCCACCTCCCCTTGGATTTGTCGCGTCAGCCCATCCATCACTAAGGCAAATAAGAATGGACTAAGAGTTGATCCCTGGTACATCTCCATTGTCACTAGGAAGTGCTATGAGTCCCCTCCTACTGTCCGTACCCTGGTCATGGCTACATTAAACATATTCTTGATCGCCCTAGTGTACGCCACAGGTACAACCTCCAAAAATCTCCATAGAACCTCCCTAGGGACTTTGTCGTATGCCTTCTCGAGGTCGATAAAAACCATATGTAAGTCTCTCTTTCTCTCCCTATACTGCTCCACCAACCTCATAATAAGATGAATGACTTTTGTAGTCGAACTCCCCAGCATGAATCCAAAATGGTTCTCGAAAATAGACACACCTTTTCTCACCCTCATCTCCACGACCCTTTCCCAAACTTTCATAGTGTGGCTTAGCAGCTTGATACCCCTATAGTTGTCACAACTCTGGATATCACATTTGTTCTTGTACAAAGGAATCATTGTACTCCACCTCCATTCTTCGAGAATTCTCATCGTCTTAAAAATGAAGTTAAATAACTCAGTCAGCCACTCCAAACCTGTCCTGCATGCTCTCTTCCAAAATTCAACTGGGATTTCATCAGGCCATTGTCGCTCGTCCCCTGCGCATCCTATGAACAACACCTTTAACCTTCTCAACCTTAATGCTTCTACAATCCCCAAAATCCCGGTACCTACAATGTCTCTATCTCCTTCTTCGTTCAAGAGTTTATGGAAGTAAGACTGTCACCTCAGCCTAATATGCGCGTCCTCCACCAGTACTTTGTCGTCCTCGTCCTTGATGTACCTCATGTGATCCAAGTCATGAGCCCTCCTCTCTCTTGACTTGGCTAGTCTATACAACTTCGTATCCCCGTCTTTTTCCTCTAATTCCACATACAGGCGTTCAAAAGCTATCGTTTTCGCTGCCGTAACAACTAGTTTTCCTCCTTCCTCGCCATCTTATACAATTCCATATTCATCCACTTCTCCACCTCATCCTTGCTTTCTACCAATTTTGCATACACCATTTTTTCCGCTTCCACCTTCTCTTGAACTTTACCATTCCACCACCAGTCCCCTTGATGCCCACCACGGCTACCCCGCGAGACCCCTAAAACGTCTCTAACTACCTCCCGAATGCAACTGGTCGTCCTGTCCCACATACCGATCGCATCCCCACTACTCCCCCAAGCTTCCTTGACCATCAACCTCTCCCTCATCTCCTTTGCACTAGCCATGGTCAAACTCCCACATTTGATTCTTAGCATGTCATCCACAACCCTCCTATTCTTCTCCATCTTTATCTCTAAATTCATCACCAAAAGCTTATGTCGGGTTGTAATACTCCTTCGGAATAACCTTGTAGTCTTTACAAAGACCGCTGTCAATCTTCCTATGGAGCAAAAAGTCCATCTGAGTCTTAGCCACCGAACTACGAAAAGTCACCAAGTGCTCCTCCTTCTTCACGAACCTCGAATTTGCTATCACCATCCCAAAATCTCTAGCGAACTCTAAAAGTGAGATGCCTCCCCCGTTCTTATCCCCGAGGACAAAGCCTCCATGCACGTCGTCATTGTTGACACCCAATTTTGTCCCATCTTATTATGATTTTATTCGTAATTTTTAATATTTTGACACTTTTTAAAAAAAAATTAAAATATAGACATATATGTGTATATCCTCTTATTATTATTATTATTCGCATTTTTTATATCATTTGCATTTTTATCATAATCATAAGTTTTATCCGAAAATTCTATGATATTTTATTTTCGCAAAATTGCATCGCGTTCCCATTTTTTTTATTAAGCATTAAACATTTCGCAAATATTATAATATTTTATTATTATCACGTCGTTATGTTATTTTAAATAATTCACATCTTTTACAAAATAAAAATAATATTTTTTATATTAAACCCCTTTCATATTTTTAATCCATAATCCATTCATTTTCCAACCCAAAACAATTTCTACCCAAACTAAAACTCATTTCACCAAAGCCCAACCCATCACCCATTTAATTCTACTTAACCCAAAACCACAGCCCAATACCCACTAACCCATTCGGCCCAACTCCCAAAACCCCTTCTCTCATTTTAAGCCCAACCGGCCACCCCTTAAAACCCCATTCCCACAACCCAAAACTGCGAGCCCAACTCCCTCAATCCATGACCCACTCGACCAACCCGTCGCCTCAGCCCAACCCAATGACTCGTCGACCCAAACCCATTTCCTTTATACCCAAAATCAAACACCCCTAACCCAAAACAAAAAAACCCAAACCCTATCCCCCCAAACCCGATCGCATCCGACCCCACACCGGGGACCCCACGTCGCCGATCACCTCACCCGACACCACCACCAAACCCCTCTGCCCCTGACACCGACACATTCCATACCCATACCCACAAAATCCGCGACCCATACCCCTCAAATCCGCGATTTTCTTTACCTTTAATTCAAATTTCAAACTCGTTCTTGGGGAGGAAATCCACCTATAAATACCCCATGTTGTTCTTCATTTTCGAGAGAGAAAAAAGAAAACAGATTTTTGGAGGATTTTTCGGAAGATTATTCCATATATACATAAATATTTTGTTGTGTTCTTGATTGTAAGCATTTGTCTTCCTTGTTATTCAAGAATCAAGTCCGAAAAGGTTTGTTCTCCCCTTTTGATTCTCTGATTTTCTTCACTGATTTCGGGTCGGGTCGACCCAACCCGGGTCAACCCGATTTGGGTATTATTTCCAGAATTCTTGCATTTTCATATTTCTGTATGTTGGTTATCTGAATTTGGTGAATATTTGATTTCGGGTTGAGTTTCCGATCCGGGTCGACCCGGTTTGGGTAACATTTTCAGAATTCTTGCATTTCATATTTTCTGTATGTTGGTTATCTGAATTTGGTGAATATTTGATTTCGGGTTGAGTTTCCGATTCGGTCAGATTCTTGACCGGTCGGTCGACGCTTGGGTAACATTTTCGTAATTCTTGCATTTCATATTTTCGTATGTTGGTTATCCGAATTGATGGAATTATTTGATGTCGGGTTGAATCTCGATTCGGTCGGTTCTTGACGGTCAGATCGACCGCTTGAATTTCCAAATTTCTTGCATTATTCTTTGTTGTTATTATTGGTTATCTGAAATTGATGAAATCGATTGATTCCGGTTGAACACATGATTCGGTCGGTCGCCGATTCGGTCGGTCATTGACTGGTCGGTCGTGACGGTTTGGATTCCCCAAATTTCTTGCATTTCATATCTTGTATATTGGTTATCTGGAAAAAAAAATCTGATTCGGTCGGCCTCGATTCGGTCGGGTCACTAACTGCCTGGGTCGACCCGGTCTTGGTATATTCCAGATTATGGCATTTTTTCATATCTGTTGCTGGTTATCTGAAAAAGTCTGAATTTCTGATTTCATTCGGGTCACCGTTCATGATCCGGGTCGGATTTTTCCATAATTACTTCTTAATCCTGTTTCGGTTCCAACATTTCAGAATTTGGGTCGGATACTTTAATTGCTCACCGCTTCGCTTTCTTATCGTTTTATTGTTTTATTAATATTGCATTAAGGGCGATGAAATTAACTTCGAAGCCGCGCTTTTCTTTCGTTGCGTTTCTCTGTTATTTTAGCACTGTTTTAAGTATCCGGGCAACGGATATCTCACTGTTTTATCGCTTTTATCTTGTTTTGAATAAATATCGCGTCTTTTCGCATCGCTTTCTATTTCAGCCATCGCTCGGTTCCAAATTATTGTTCTACTGTTTTACTGTTTTAAACTAAACACCGCGTCATTTTCGGAAACTTTTTTTCTCTGCCTCTGTTTTCACCTTGCTTTGCCATCAATCTTGTTTCATTTTTAATTTTACTGATTTGAACACGATACTACACTGGCCGATGAGAAATATCCGTCGATTTTGAGGCCTCCACAGTTGTAAAGACGGAAAATATAACTTCTGGGCAATGATGAGGCTTAAACCTATTTCCAAGATCAACATGTTTAGTAGGCGAGGTGACTAAAATAACCAACAAGTTATATATTCGCAGCCACGACGTGATTATAGTGATCTTTTCTATTTCACCCGAGAGACCAACACGTTTAGTAGGCGAGGCAATCAAAATAAACCACATTAGTCATATGTTTGCGGCCACGACGTGATTGGAATGTTCTTTTCAAAATTTAAGTCTGAGCCCTCCGTGATCAAAACATTCACTGTTTTGAATACGGATATGAAGTTATTTGTATTTAACTGTTTCTAACCGTTTGTTCTTGACAGCTTGCAGGGATTAAAGTAAATAACGGCGAATTATTCCTCGGTGTTTATTTATTTTATTTCTTCCTTTAATTCAGCTTTTATCCCGCTTTGTATTGTAATATTATTTATCGCACTTATGTAACTATTGAAATGCTTAGAATAGGCAAACTTAGGATTAATTCATAGGGTAGTTTAAGATTTGAAACCCGTCGCTAGCTTATTTATTTGTAGGCTCGGTTAAATTCAAACTTAGAAACCCTTCGCTAGTTATTTATTTTAGGCTCGTCACGCGTATTCAAGATTTTTAAAAATAACTTTTGTCATCTTTTATTCGCTTTATTAATCATTCCGAATAAGTTTATCCTTTGTCAATTTACAATTCAATGATTCCCAAAATTTTACTTCTTTTGGTAGTATAAATAATTTATTGTCACAAATGCATATTTTCCAAAACTTTACATGTATCTTTCTTTTTATGTCATCTGAATACGTACTTGTATAAAATGCATCATTTACTAATTATTTGCAAACATCTTTTAATCTATTATACTTGTAAAACATGCATTTTTCTAGCAATAATTAACCTGAGTTTGACCGGATAACCGCAAGTTAGCGGATCTTAAAGGATGCCTAACCCCTTCCCTTTAGGATAATAAAGAACCCTTACCTAGAATCTCGCTAGTTTCGCAGACCTTAAAATTGGAGTTTACATAGGAGCACTTAGTTTAATATTTAGGTGTCCTAATTCACCGTAAAAATAATTAGGTGGCGACTCCTCAACCCTTTTTACCCAGGAATCACCGGACACGTCCGCGCTCCGCTTTGACCCGAGCAAGGTCGAAAAACGGACGCGACAGCATGGAAATCAGTTGATTCCGGGTTGAACACATAATTCGGGTCGGGTCGACCCGGTTTGGATTCCCCAAATTTCTTGCATTTCATATCTTGTATATTGGTTATCTGGAAAAAAAAAATCTGATTCGGGTCGGCCTCTGATTCGGGTCGGGTCACTGACCCGGGTCGGGTCGACCCGATCTTGGTATATTCCAGATTATGGCATTTTTTCATATCTGTTGCTGGTTATCTGAAAAAGTCTGAATTTCTGATTTCATTCGGGTCACTGTTCATGATCCGGGTCGGATTTTTCCATAATTACTTCTTAATCCTGTTTCGGTTCCAACATTTCAGAATTTGGGTCGGATACTTTAATTGCTCACTGCTCGTTTCTTTTACTGTTTTATTGTTTTATTAATATTGCATTAAGGCCGATGAAATTAACTTCGAAGCCGCGCTTTTCTTTCGTTTCGTTTCTCTGTTTTTTTTAGCACTGTTTTAAGTATCCGGGCAACGGATATCTCACTGTTTTACTGTTTTTACTGTTTTGAATAAATATCGCGTCTTTTCGGTCTTGCTTTCTATTTCGATTCCTTTGCTCGGTTCCAAATTATTGTTCTACTGTTTTACTGTTTTAAACTAAACACCGCGTCATTTTCGGAAACTTTTTTTCTCTGCCTCTGTTTTCCTGCTTGCTGCCTACTGTTTACTATTTCATTTTTAATTTTACTGATTTGAACACGATACTACACTGGCCGATGAGAAATATCCGTCGATTTTGAGGCCTCCACAGTTGTAAAGACGGAAAATATAACTTCTGGGCAATGATGAGTATTTTCATGAAATGCTTATTATGTTCATAATATGAATGTACTTAAAATATTGTGAGGTGGCTTTGAATTGTAGGGCGAGGTTACCACTCAACCCATGATGGTAGGGCTGACTCTTTTATTTAACATTGTTTCAGAAAAGTGCGATAGAGGAAAAGCTCCGCAACAGGGCTAGCAATCGTCCCGCAGCCTTATTGTCCAACCAATCAATTACTTCGGATTTGGTGAAAGTTGTTCTAGATTAAGTAAGTTTGAAGAACCAAGTTTTCATTATCTCGGGGAATGCCCCACATGAGACTGTTTTCTTTTGAGATTCAGATGTTTTTATTCTATATTTGAACTTCCATAGAGTCTAGAAAAATTGGGGATGCTCGAGTATGAGCTCGTGCTTTCATTAAAGAAATACATGATTATATTATTTCCGCACCTAGATATATGTATAACTTAGGACGAAAAGAATGAAAATGGTTCGCCTGGACAGGGATGGTCGTCTAGGTGTCATCACGCCCTAAGGGAAGACTTGAGAAAAGTCGAGGTGTGACATTTATTGAGAAAACAAAATAATGAAGGTGATCGCTTAGCAGAATTATGTAATCGAACTTAGATTATGGTGATAGAATAATTGTCGGTGCCCAAATTGTGGTTGATACTATAACTTCTGCTATGTATAATAATCATCTAAAAGAAGATATTTCTATTTGAATAGCTTTTTATAGCTGGTCATATATATTACTTTTGGGAACTCAAGCACTAAAGCATAAGCCTCAACTCAAAACCAACTCTTGACGGGGTGCTTTATTGGTCTTTTAGCTTGCAAGCGTTTGAACTTGAATACCACCGAGTTGGGATTAGTGTTGATTGTTGAATGGGAAAAAATTGAGAACATTTGCTTCTTTGTTTTTTGGGCAAGTTTTCTCTCAAATTGAATTGCCTAAGGTGAGTATCAATGTATTCAGAACTAAGAAAACGTGACAAGAGAAAAGATGGCTTTCTCAAATTATTATCTATATATTTTTTGCTATGTTGTTTCAACTTTGTTACTACCATTACTTCTTTTTTCTCATCCTAAGGGTTTGTGCTGTCATTTATTCATGAGGCGCTTATTCAGCAAGCATATTAGTACGTAGCATAACACAAACTCTAGGTGGTGCACTAACGTAGTTGTATTTATGTAATCTTTGCAGGTCTTTATGTGTTAGCATCAGAACTAGTGAAGCTCCCTTGGTTTGGTTTTGTATTTGCTGTTATTGGCGATGAACAGTCCTTATCCCAATCACTGTCTACCTTCTCGGAGCATCTGAAACATATATGTACAAGTTAAATGAAGTTCCCTTTTTGGCTTTTTGTTACTAGCCTGACATGATGTGGTCAAGTAGTGTTGTAGAGTTGTCACTTCTTACACTTTTCCTTGACGATGACATTTGAAGCTATTTATAATCAAGAAATTATCTAGATTGTACATGTATAAGGGCCCTTGTTTAATAGAAATATTGACAACCATCCTCATAAATGGTTCCTCTAGTGTAGGATCTATAGATCTGGTTTATACTGCATCTCCCTGGGAGTAAAGCACACACATTAATAATGCGAAGAAAGTGGCAGCATCAGCTTAAGTATACGTTACATTACATCAACCTGCTATATTTAGTATGGAACTTTTTGTCAAATCAAGGGGGAGATGGGAAGGATTCATTTTGTTTGAACTCTCAGGTAATTGTTAATTACAGACAATCCCAAGTATGGATAACCGAGGAGGCTTATGTAGTATGTAGACATTTGTCAAATTCGCTTTTGAACATGAATGGAGAAATTAAACTTTTTCTTGCGTGCTACATTTCATAAGGTCTTTCAGGCGTTATATGAAAGAGAAATGAGAGGCTAAGTTGCTATTAAGTACAGAAAAGGGGGACAAAAGACATTTTAAGTATTGAAGATAAAATTGTACCAGAACTAGCATAATAGGCCTTCCAGGCCAATTACTGATGATGACAGAGGGATAGTTAATATTGCTAGCCATAGGATGGTATGATTGCGGCAAAGCAAGAATTTACAGGATTAATCTGCACTAAACTATTCCATGTGTGAATATTATACCTGCTATATTACATTAATTCTGGCGACGATGTTTAGTATTTTGGAAGCAAAAGATTTTGACATGATGAAGCTGCTGATTTAAGAGTCAGGATTGACAATGAATACAGTGAAGAGGTAGTCAAGATAGTACGAGTGGAAGGTAGATTCATATTTGAAATGGTTGAGCTTAATCAAGGAAGGTGTATTAGTCCTCCTATTGGAAAAACGGACGTTACAAGAAATGAATCGGAAGAGCCAAAGAGGAGGATCCAAAGTTGCAACAGATATAATTGTACTCCATCTATTCTGAATTTCACATACATAGTTCAATAGTTTGAGGTTCAAGATGATTACACTAGTCATCATTTTCAGTAAGGTGGTTCAAGGACTTCTCTTTTTACAAAAAGAACACTTCAAAAAGTTCCAAATGATAAAACTGTCAGTATCAGAATTCAAAATATTGAAAGGTGTTTAATATGTTAGGGGCATGTTAGTCTGTTGAGGGTACCTAGGTTGAATGAACTGGGACAAAAGTAAAAACATTAAATAATAACTTTGGCTTAATAGTGAACATCCCTGGATACAGCTGACAGGGAAAACAGATTATATGTTGACGCCATAAAGAAGATAATGCTTAGCTGACTGGCATGTGATATTAAGTCCAAAATTTCGGCGGAAGGGATCACCGAGAGAGTACTATTCCATGGAAATTTTACTATAGGCTCTGGCATAGAAGCTGTTTTAACTCAAAACAGATCCAAAAACGCCCTAACACCATCTCGGCTCAGCGGGCTAAAACAGCATCATCAGCCTGAGCTTCAGACATTCCGCCCGGGCTAAAGAAGATAATGCTTAGCTGACTGGCATGTGATATTAAGTTGTAACCATCCTAAGCATTCTGTATTGCTACTGGGTATACTTACTGAATCCGTTGATATAGTTATAAGATACTTAACGTTATAATAGGTTGTTGACTTGTTTATGCTTCCTAGGAATTATTTAGCATCCTCCACATGAGACATGTTGTACCAGGCTATCAGCTACGTTGATGGATTGATTTAGCGGAATTTGGCTCATTAGTACTTCAATGGTTTTATGAGGTGAATGTCAAGTATTTATATAATCGGATAAGTTAAAAGGTAATTGCAGATAAGTCTAGTAAATAACATTAATGATAGGAAACCTAAACTAAATGATACTAACATGGTATAACAAATTAAATTGCAATGTATATAATTTAAATCCAATAAAACTATACTAGTTAAGAAGAAGAAAATGGATAAATGACGTCAAGGAAGAGATGGATTTTTAAAGAACCCATCTTTTACTTATTACTTAGATCTAAAGGTGGCCAATGGGCCGGGCTCAGGTCTGGCGGGCCGGGTCTGGAAGGGTCGGGTCTGGCGGGGTTAGGTCTGGCGGGACTTGCTCCAGTCCCGTCCCGTTCCCGATCCCGTCGGTATCGGGTCGGGTCGGGGTCGGGCGGGTTTTCCGTTTTTTTTAAAAATAAAAATAAAAATAACATATGTATAAAAAAAGCTCAATAAACAAGATAAAATAGTGTAATAAAAACAGAATTGCAACTTTGTGGTGTTGTCCAAAAGTTGCAAATTACATAATAAAATTGCAATTAAAAAAATTACATTCTCAAAAAAACCTATTCTAATTGCTTGATGATTTCCTGTGGTTCTTCGGTTGGAATTGGTATTTGTTGGTCAAATTGATCCACGTCGCTTCCACTACCTTTGGTTAAGATTTCGTTGTAGTTTTCATCTTCTTCTTCGTTGATCTCCGGTTGACCGCACCTTCTCCGCTCCGCTCGTATCCAATCTCTGAATAATACTGCATTTTCCAAGCTGTTTCCGGCTAATGAGTGTCTGTGGTCTCCTATTTGATATCTGCCGGCAGAAAAAGCGCTTTCAGACGCAGTTGATGACGCTTGAATGTTCAAAACATCTCGGGCCATCAATGAAAGTGTCGGAAAGGTCTTCTCATTCCCCCTCTAGTATTTCAGCAAGTCTTCATGTCCATCTTCATTGATAACTTCTTGATACGGTACAGAACCCTGCAAAAAAAAAATATCCAACTCGCTAATTTGGTTAGTAGTAGAGGTACGACCGCACATTCTATTTCTGAGGCTTTCAATACTAGCGCGAAACAAAGATGTCTTTGTGAGGTTGTGTTGAAGATGAAGAAGATGGTATGGAAGCCGGTAAGTTACTAGCATTTTCTTGTTGATAAAATCTATATATTTTTTTACATTGGTGTTCTACGCTAGACAACACTTCTTCTTTAGTTTGTTCAATAGGTGGTGGGTGATTTAGATTTTTGGGACTTGGAGGTGGTAGTACTTCTATACAATCGTAAATAGTTTCAATTAGTGATTTAGTACTGTCTATTTTAATAGTAGAATTTAATACATAACCAATAATATAAATAGTGGGAATAGGAATAAAATATTTTTTTATTTTGACAAATATTTTTTTAATAGCTGCCTTATAAGCTGGTTTTTCCATATATTCACTAAGTAATAAAAATATTAGAGTTATATAAAACAACATAGTTGAAATAGTAGGATAATATATACCGGAAAATTCTTTTGTTGCTTGAAAAAATTTCTCTAAAAATACAATAAGTTCGGAAATTTTTACCCAATCACTATCTAAAATCATATCAGCTGGATTTTTATTATGAGAGTTAAAAAACAAAGTTATAGGTATTCTATAGTCATAAGCAACAAGTAGTTGCTCGTATAAAGAATTCCACCTAGTGGATACTTCTTGTGGAATTTTTCTATAAGATAGTCCACAATCGTGACAAGTTTTTTTATATTCTTTTCTACGTTGTACTTTATTACTTTTAAAAATAAAGTTTATAGCAAATTGTATTTTACTAAGAATGTCTTCAAAAAGTGATAGACCATCATTTACAATTAAGTTATATATATATGGCACGCGCATTTTATATGAAAATGATCTGAAAAAGATGGAGTTAAACTATTTTTTAAAATTGTAATTGCGTAATTGTTAGAAGAAGCGTTATCTAATGTAAAAGTCATAATTTTATCGGTTATTCCGTAATAATGACACACTTGATAAATATTATCTGCAATAAAAGTACCAGTGTGCCTATCATCTATATATCTATACGCTAAAATATGTTTTTGCATAGACTATTTATAATCTATTCAATGCCAAGTTACAGTTAAATAATCATGGCCGTTAGTACTACGACCTATCTCAGATGTGATAGATACTTTGCCATTAAAATGATATAATGAAAAACGTAAATATTGTTGATATTCATGCGCGAATTTAAATATATCTCTCTTAACAGTTGATCTAGAAAAATCATTAAAAGCAGGATTATATATATCTCTAACGTAATGAATAAAACCGGGAGATGAAGGAAATGAAAAAGGCAAATCCTACACAACAACTAATTTTGATATTGCTTCCCTATCTCTATGTTTATTGTATTTAGAGCCTACAATTCCCCCCGTCATAGGGTTAATTTGACCCTGTACTTGGTCCGGGACAGTATCAGTATGTGAACCTTGTCCCGATGGAGCGGGCGTTTGCGCACCCGGTTTTGAAGCCTGGTATTGGGCATACCTAGCTGGATGAGCACTTACTACGTGTCTAATTAAACCCCCCGTCCCACCGTGACCTTTTCCAGTTTTAAATTTTAAAACATTTTTACAAATTTTACATATAGCTACTTGATTC
Organism: Anisodus acutangulus; assembly: GCA_029783415.1. Lineage (NCBI taxonomy): Eukaryota > Viridiplantae > Streptophyta > Magnoliopsida > Solanales > Solanaceae > Anisodus > Anisodus acutangulus. Next base: position 26,109,473 of record CM056492.1, on the reverse strand, counting down.
TCTACGTCCCTATCAAAAAATGTCCATGCATCTGATTTTAATGGTCGTTTTGCTGGACCTCGTCTCATACTAGGGGGAATATGAGGTATTTCAGTTGAAGGTGCACTAGTGAGTGTGTTGTCATAAACATTAGTGGGTGTATCATCTAGATCATCGTCTAAATTAAAGTTTTCTTGAGTTCCAGAAAATAGTTCCTCGTCTAAATCTAATGGTATTGTAGGAAAATGTTGAGTATCAACAAAATCACCCTGTGTAGGAATAAGATGACTAGAAGAAGTACCCTTGCCCTAGTTGTCGCCCCTACTAGAAGAAGCACCCTTACCCTTAAACATACCTCTTAATCCTTTCATTTTAATTATGATAATAAATAATTAAAGACAATAAAATTAAGTGCGCTAAATAAAATAAACAGACAATAATAATTTAATGAAGGAACGAATGTACCAAACGCCGACGTAACGTCGACGTGTAATCGAGAGGTTGAAAATTGAAACTTTGTTCGATGGAAGATCCTCAAGCTAGTTGCCAACTTTACTCCCAATTCCCAAATGAATAAATAAAATTGAATATTTAGTAAACAATGTAGACTTGTAGAGAGATATATTGAGAGATTAGAGAGATTGTAGGAAGATTTGTGAGAAAGATGAAGAGAAAATGAGTTATTTATAGTTGAAAAATTGGGTTAAAGTGTAAATATAATAACTTATGGGTTAAAAATAAATATTAAGTGGTAGGGGGGGTTGGGGGAGGGGGGAGGCCTAAAATGGCCGTTGGCCAACAGCCAAAATCTAAAATGGTCGTTGGTGCAACGGTCATATTTGCAAAGGGGGGACAAAGGGCGGGGTTGGGGTCGGGGTCGGGTCGGGCGGGCCTGGGGCGGGCTCGGATCTGGCGGGATGAGACATTGTCCCGTCCCGAGTTCGAGTCCCGCCACCGTTTTTTTTTTAGCGGAGTCGGGGCGGGACCGAGGCGGGGTCGGGACGGGGTCGGGATCGGGCCGTCCCGGCCCACTGGCCACCCTTCTCTGCCCATTAAATGTATGCACACATTTTTTAAGTGATCTAAGTTAGATCACTTAAAAAATGTGTGCATACATTTAATGGGCAATGATGTGGCAACACTTGAGCCTAAAGATCATCTTTCTTTACACTTAACTATCGACTAAACTTAACTACTCGCTACATATCTCCATTCGGACATATAAAATGCTCGCAAAATATGGTGTCAAAAACAGCAAATAATAGGTCACTGACTCCATATTTTGCATACAATTAGAGTCGTATTACCTAACATATTTCTTGTTGTCTCTAATTCTATGAATTATTATAAATATGACATATCTCTGCTGTTAACTGGAATATCTATCCTCCTAATGCGATCAAGTGAAATAAAATAGTCATCATTTTTTTCCTCAAAAATTATTAGAGAATTTATTGAAAAAAAGTCTGCTCAGAGATTTTTGTGAAATTAAATGCAGAATCTAACGTGCAAGTCTGACTACCAAGCTGATTAGATTGTTGATTTTTTTTTTCACTTCATGAAACCGTTTTAACCAGAATTATTAGATCCGTATTTTTTTTAAAAAATAGCATTAAATTTTGTGAATAATTAATAAAAGGAATATTTTTAGCTATAATATCACTGGACTTAAGTAAAAGTCGATAAATAACTTAGGTTAAGAAAATTAATATTATGTATAATATAAGAGTATTGAAAATTTCAAGGTTAAAATAAAGAATTGTCATGCCCCGAACCATGGCCTAGGCGAGACACGACATTCGGTGCATGACTGCATGTGACAGAGCGAACCACATAGTTGTTGAATCAACATGGGCATCAAAACATACTATAGTAATGATTTAAAACATGCAAAACATAATACTGAGTTTATAATCTGAAATAATCATAGCGGAAGAAGTCTGAAAATATCATAAGTCTGAAAGTAGTAAATACTGACATTTCTGACATACTGAACTAGTCTAGTCTATGAAACCTTTAACACGAGTCTAACTGAAATCTGTGTAACGGTACAAGGCTCTGGTAGGCCTCTACTAATAAAACCAAATCATGAAATAAGAGACTGACACCTAGAATGAGATAGGACTCACCAAGCAATTGATACTGTAGCAATCCTACTGAGCAGATCCATCGTCCTAAAACTCGGCACCTGCACCGTGAAGTGCAGGGCCCATGCAAATGGACGTTAGTACATTTGAATTGCACTATTATATAAAGCAACTGAAAGAAATAACATAGATGTGGATGCTCGAAAAAGGGCAACCCAAATCAATAAACAAATACTATACTGAATCTGAAACTGATAACTGATAATTGATAACTGAACAAGGAAGCAAATAATAAGAATACTCCATGTACTGAAATGGAGAGTCACCTGTTTAACTGAAATAATAAATAATAATAGTTGTGGCCGTAGGCCCAATATGTGTGCACAAATCTGTGACCTCGGGCCCAAGTATACATACACATAAACTGTGGCATTAGGCCCAAATATATCTGTGGCCACAAGTGAAATTGACAGTTCACTTTGATGGACCGTCGAATAATTGATGGTCCGTCCTTCCTGCCGTCAAATTTCCTCTGTAGAGCTGAACCTGGTTTTCCTATGAAAACTCCCCATTTTGGTTTCCTACACTCATGGATCATGAACAAGGCTTAGTTTGAAGGTACGGGGTATTACAAGAATATCATGATTTTAGAAAAGTAAAAATAAAAGAGAAAGCTACACTTACTACCCGCCCAACCCAAACTATTTACATGAGCCTACCCCCTCCCAAACTATTTTCACTTTCTGCCCAGCCCAACCCAAACTATTTATGCGCTATACCCCTCTCCCACATTGGCCCAAGCGATCTCTTCATTCGACCCAATTTCCGTGTGGCCCAAGTCCTAATTTTTCCCAATTCGACCCAATTTCCGTGTGGCCCAAGTCCTAATTTTTCCCAATTCGACCTAATCTCTCTTAGTCAGTTTTGTCACGTTTCTTCATCATCATTTTTTTACGGTATGTTTGAAATTGAAAAAAGTGCCAGTTGTTCATCTTTCTTCATTGCTTTAATAGTTTGTTTCATCTAAATTTCTAGCTGTATTTTTAGTAGTAGTTTCTCCTATTTTTTTCAAAGTTTTTAGTGTGTAGTTTTATATTCTATGCATGCGTTAAAAGCACTTTATAACTTGATGGAAAGGCCACCATCTTCAATATTTGACTGATTTTGATGATTCTTTAGATGAAGGTGTATGTAACACCCCGTACTTTCGGGCCATGGTTTGAATCGCGAGACATATGTAAGTAGACCTGAGTCCCGGAGAAATTTTGTTATACTTAGGTATTCACATCAAGAGCTTAGTATATAAAAAAATGCGGTTCCGAAATAATTTAGGACTTAAAGAGCGTGACAACGATGACTAGAAATAATATTTTATGTGTACCAAAAGAGACTATGGACTAGTGTTATATCACATGATTATGAAAAAAAATGTATGAATTGTTTATCGATTAAGATGGGCTATGTGTCCCTTGCTTATTAATAAAAGTGGCAGTCATGGGGCATGTTTACCCATGAACAATAATAAGTGATGAAAGATTGAGATGTAGCTTAATCCCTACACATATCTAATAACCAAGACAAAGGTGTACTCCATAAATGACGTGTGTACATGATGATAAGTACTCTTAATACACTTGTACAATTTATTATTTACTCCTATCTCTACAATAGGGATTGCACGCTCATAAATAGGTATAGAGATTGCTGTGTTTTTTTTACAACTTATATGTAAAGGAACTTCTTTAGGAAAAAGGGCAACATCTAAATTTAGGAAAATAGCAACATAATCTCTTTAGCTATCAGCAGGAACGAGTCAACATAATCTCGTTGTTCCATTTTTTTTGTGTTATTGAATTCGGGATTTCTTTGAAGTGAAGTAAGGTGGAAGCGGAGTAGTCCTTGGCATATAAGATTGAGGTGTAGGGGTTCGACATTAAAGGTATGTTAAGGCAACATCTTTCCTTCTTTTTGGCATGTTCCATATAACGAAATGTAAACGTAATACTGTCTCATAAATGATTATATTCCTAGTAGTTAAGGATGTTCATGTTATTCTTTCCTATTTTCAAAGCATGTATAAATATGTTCCTAACTCCCTATTGAGGTATATGGGAAATATGTTAATATTCACAATGTTAATCGGAGGTGAAGCGATGTTACGTCACTCCGATAAATTCAGAATGTTTTATTATCATTCATACATTATATTCATGTATTACCCTTAACCCACATGTGTTATATACACTACTAAATGGTATGCATTATATATATGTAGGGGATGGGAAAAGGGATACGATGTTATATACGCGCACCACCTGATCAACTGGTATATGATGATGATTATGCCCACAGAGGCTGAAATGATATGATGGGAGACGATGTTATATATGCATATATATATATATGTATGACTGCATTGTGCATGACACTTAGGCATATTATGGCCCTCAGAGACATTCTGCACAGACTTGATACTTATGCATATTATGGCCCTAAGAGGCATTCTCTACTGGTTGGTTTTTTCTTGTCTCAGTTTACTTTTATGTCTTTGTTATGCTATTCTTCATGCCTGACATACTCGGTACATCAGTCGTACTGACGTCCCTTTTGTCCGGGGACACTGCATTTCATGCCTGCAGGCTCAGATAGGCAAGGCGACGGTCCGTACTAGTAGGTTGCTGATTCAGCAGATAGTGGAGCACTCCACTTATTTCAAAGTTGTGGTTTAATCTCGGTATGATATTTTTGCATATACATATGGGAATGGCGGGGCCTGTCTCGACCTTATGATGTTGTGTACTTTTTAGAGGCTTGTAGACAGTGTCTTGTGTATAATAGTCATGTATGGCCTTGTTGTCTTAGTATGTATATATGCGTAAGTTGGGTTCTTCTGTTTGCAGAATTTTATGTAGCATCTTTCTAGTTTATTATTTCTATATGTCAGCAGGTTACCTCGTAACAGCCCTCGTCGCCCATGTTTAGTTACGGTTAAGTGGTAAATGCATGATTAGTGGTACTTGGCAAGTAAGGCCCGGGTGCCCGTCATGGCCCTCCAGTTTGGGTCGTGACAAACTTGATATCAGAGCAGGTCTGTCCTAGGGAGTCTACAAGCCGTGTCTAGTAGAGTCATATTTATGGGTATGTTGTGCACCATACTTATAAGTAGGAGGCTACCTGACATTTAGGGATGGTTTCCATTCTTTCATCTCATAAATCGTGCAGTAGAGCTGAGTTTTAAGCATTCCACTCCTATTCCATCTCGTGTTTATAATTCCAGCAATGCCTGCAGCAAGGAGAAAGTTCAAGAGTATGAGGGCGTTGGATACGACTGCAGGCGAAGGTACTAGCCGAGTGCCACCCGCTAGCGAGGGCCAGAGTGAGACCCACATTGTGAGTCCTTCATATGACTTTCCCAGTCCACTACCTATAGAGGAGCGTAGTGGGGCTGCAGTACCCCCAGTTCCTCCACTTAATACTCCAGATGATGATCTTGATATGCGAAGTGCTGTACAGTTATTGAATCATTTAGTGGCCGCTCAAGCCCAATGTCAGACTCCCAGTCCTTCTGATAGAGCCGTTAGCACAAGAGCTCAGGATTTCATCAACCTGGATCCTCCGGTATTCACGGGATCAGACCTGAACGCGGACCCATAATTTTTTTTGGATCAGATACAGCGCACCTTGTGGGTGATAGATGCCACCGATACTGAGTCGGTAAAGTTTGCTTTTTATAGATTGCGGGATTTCGCCGTGACTTGGTATGAGACATGAGAGCATTCTAGGGGACCTCATGATTCCCCAGCAGGATGGAGAGAGTTTTCAGAGGCCTTCTTACAACATTTTCTGCTGGTCGAACTCTGACGGGCCAGGCATGATAGATTTCTACGTCTTGAGCAGGGCAATATGAGTATTCGAGAATATATCTTACAGTTTAATTCGTTGGCCAGATATGCTCCTACGATTATAGCTGAGATGAGTGACCAGGTACATAAGTTTGTTACTCGCTTGGGGCTGCACTTGGTCAATGTGTGTACTACGGCTTCTCTGAATCCGAATATGGATATTGCTCGCATTCAGGCTTATGCACAGAATCTGGAGGATTATAAGAGACAACAGCGGGTAGATCGAGAATGTGATAGGGGCCAACATAAGAAGGCTCGATCCGTAAGTGACGTAGGATAGTTCAGAGGTGGGCCTAGGCCACAACTTTATAGACACCTATCCTACCCGACAGCTAGCACATCATTACTATTTTTGAGGTCGAAGGTTAATCGGTTTGTTCAATCTAGACCAGGTCAGAGTTCATGAGCATTAAGGTCTTATTATAGAGAGGATTCTATTCAGATGAGGCCATTTTTTGCTCGATACGAGGATCAGATGTGTGCTATTCTTGTGGTGATCTCGGTCATATTATGCGAGAGTTTCTGACGGGAGGCGAAGGTGTTAGGGCCCAACTGGCCAGATCTGCAGAAACTTCATCATCTTCAGTACGCTCATTAGGGCAAGGTCATCAGACGTTATTCGGTCGAGGCAGAGGTAGGGGCGGAGCAACTGGCTTTGGTGGTGGCTAGAATCGCATTTACACATTGATGGGTTGATAGAATCAAGAGTCCTCACCTGATGTTATTATAGGTATATTATTAGTCTTTTCATATAATATATATATGTTGTTAGATCCATGCTCCAATCTATCATATGCCACCCCTTTCATTGCCTGCAAGTTTGGTATGGAGCCCGAGTTGATAAGAGATCCATTTGTGGTATTCACACCAGTTGGTGAATCAGTAGTTGTTAGACAAGCCTATCAGAATTGTGCAGTATTAGTTTGTAGCCATCAGACCTTAACAGATTTGGTAGAATTAGAAATGGTTGATTTTGATGTTATTATGGGCATGGATTGGCTGGCATCGTGCTACACTAATGTTGGTTGCCGAATAAAGATTGTTAGATATCAGTTTCCAGGCGAGCCAATCCTTGAATGGAAGGGTAATACTGCGATGCCAAAAGGTAGGTTTATTTCATATCTTAATGCAAGGAAAATGATCTCCAAATGTTATATATACCATTTTGTTCAGGCTAGAGATGTCGATGCCACACCACCTACTTCTCAATCAATTCCAGTGGTTAATGAGTTTCTTGATGTATTTCCAGATGAAATTCCAGGCCTTCCTCCTGAGAGGGAGGTTCAGTTTGGTATAGACGTATTGCCAGACACTCATCAGATATCTATTCCTCCTTATAGAATGGCTCTAGCTGAATTGAAAGATTTAAAAGAGTAATTAAAAAGATCTGCTGGAGAAAGGCTTCATTAGGCCCATCATATCCCCTTGGGGTGCGCCGGTATTGTTTGTACGAAAGAAAAATGGCTCGTTATGGATGTGTATTGACTATCGGCAGCTGAATAAAGTCACTATCAAGAACAAATACCTTCTTCCCAGAATTGATAACCTATTTTACCAGGGTGCAAAATGTTTATCAAAGATCGACCTAAGGTCAGGGTACCATCAGCTAAGGGTCAAAGAGAAGGACATTTCAAAAATAGCTTTCAGAATAAGGTATGGGCACTTCGAGTTCTTAGTAATGTCATTCGGGCTCACAAACGCGCCGACATCATTTATGGATCTAATAAAGAGCGTATTTCACCCATTTTTGGATGTATTTGTGATAGTATTTATAGATAATATTCTGGTTTGTTCTCACTCAGAGGCGGAGCATGTGGAGCATCTGCGAGTAGTACTACAGTCGCTCCGGGATCATAAGTTGTATGCTAAGTTCTCCAAGTGTGAGTTTTGGTTGAATTTAGTGGCTTTTCTTGGTTATATAATGTCAGATGAAAGTATAAGAGTTGACACTCAAAAGATTAAAGCGGTGAAGAATTGGTCGAGGCCCACGACTCCATCAGAGGTTCGCAGCTTTTTAGGCCTAGCCGGCTATTATAGGAGGGTTGTAGAAGGATTTTCTACCATATCAGCATCATTAACAAAGTTGACACAAAAGGCCATAAAGTTCCAGTGGTTTGATGCCTGTGAGCAGAGTTTCCAAGAGTTAAATGACATACTAACATCGACACCAATCCTTACTCTCCCAAAGGGTCAAGAAGGCTATGTTGTGTATTGTGATGCCTCGGGAGAAGGTTTAGGATGCGTGCTTATGCAGCATGGTAAAGTGATTGCATATGCTTCAAGGCAATTGAGAAAACATGAGAAAAACTATCCGACACACGATTTGGAGTTGGCTGCGGTGGTCTAGGCACTGAAAATTTGGCGGCACTACTTGTATGGTGTTCATGTAGACATTTTCACGGATCATAAAAGTCTGTAATACATATTTAAACAGAAAGAGTTGAACTTGAGACAAAGGAGGTGTCTTGAATTATTGAAAGATTATGATGTGGACATCTTATACTATCCCGGTAAAGCTAATATTGTAGCAGACGCGCTCAGTCGTAAGTCGATGGTCGGGTCGTTGCCGGTGCAGGTCGAGAGGAAGGAGTTAGTAACAGAGCTCCATCAGTTAGCTAGTTTGGGAGTCCGACTAATGGATTCGGAGGATGGTGGCTTTGTGATTCAGAATACATCAGAGTCGTCCCTCATATCAGAAGTTAAGGAACACCAGTGGGAAGACCCCATCTTAGGAAGAATTAGAGAGAGTATTCAACAAAATAAGACCACAACCTTCGAGATTGAAGTAAAGGGGGTTCTCAAGCACCAGAGCCGTTTATGTGTTCCAGATGTAGATTACGACACAAAATTATGACGGAGGTCCATTGCTCACGATTTCCATTCACCCTTCGTCTACTAAAATGTACCATGATCTCAAGGGTATTTACTGGTGGAACGACATGAAGAGGAGCATTGCGGAGTTTGTAGCTGAGTGTCCTAATTGTCAGCAAGTAAAATAGAGCACCAAAAGCCTAGTGGCTTAGCTCAGAACATAAGCTTCACATTTTCATGTACGTTAAGAAAATTATTCGCCTTCATGGTGTGCCTATTTCTATTATATCTGACTGAGGTGCGAAATTCACAGCTATTATATCTGACTGAGCACCAAAAGTTGAATTTGCATACAATAACAATTATCATGCTAGCATTAAAATGGCTCCGTACGAGGTTTTGTATGGACGAAAATGTAGATCTCCTATCAGATGGTTCAAAGTAGGTGAATCAGAATTATTTAGGCCTGACTTAGTGCACCAAGCCATAGAAAATGTGAAGCTTATGCAAGAACGGTTGTTAACCGCTCATAGTCATAAGAAGTCGTATTCAGATGTGCGACGGTGAGACTTAGAATTTCAGGTAAATGATTGGGTATTTTTGAAGATTTCGCCTATGAAGGGGGTAATGAGATTTGGGAAAAAATGAAAGCTCAGCCCAAGGTATATTGGGCCATATCGCATAATTTGACTAATCAGCTGAGTAGCTTATGAATTAGACTTGCCTTTGGAGTTAGAGTTTGTTAAGAACATGTGTTAGGGATCCTTTCCGGATTGTACCGATTGATGATGTGAAGGTTACAGAAGACCTATCATATGAAGAAGTTCCTATTGCTATATTAGTTCGATAAGTCCGCAAATTGAGGACTAAAGAAGTAGCCTCTACGAAAGTTCTATGACAGTATAAGAATATAGAAGAAATGACATGGGAGGTGGAAGAAGAGATGAAACACTAATATCCCTACCTATTTCAGACCAACACCGAGGTTCCGAGAGAAACATAAGGTGCGTTCTATTTTATATTATTGTAATTAATGCTTGAGGACTATGTGATATCTGATGTAATGATGTATGTTATATTATATGTCCCCGTGAAGAGGTGGTTGTGTTTTCTGGCTACGTGACGGGGATTAGATACGTCACCCCAAATTCGAGGATGAATGTTCCTAAGGGGGAAATAATGTAACATCCCGTACTTTCGGGCCATGGTTTGAATCGCGAGACATATGTAAGTAGACCTGAGTCCCGGGGAAATTTTGTTATACTTAGGTATTCACATCAAGAGCTTAGTATATAAAAGGATGCGGTCCCGAAATAATTTAGGACTTAAAAAGTGTGACAACAATGACTAGAAATAATATTTTATGTGTACCAAAAGAGACTATGGACTAGTGTTATATCACATGATTATTAAAATAAGTGTATGAATTGTTTATCGATTAAGAGGGGCTATGTGTCCCTTGTTTATTAATAAAAGTGGCATTCAAGGGGCATGTTTACCCATGCACAATAATAAGTGATGAAAGATTGAGGTGTAGCTTAATCCCTACACGTATCTAATAACCAAGACAAATGTGTACTCCATAAATAACGTGTGTACATGATGATAAGTCCTCTTAATACACTTGTACGATTTATTATTTACTCCTATCTCTACAATAGGGATTGCACGTTCATAAATATGTATAGAGATTACATACTGTATTGTTTTTACAACTTATATGGAAAGGAACTTCTTTAGGAAATGGGGAAACATCTAAATTTAGGAAAATAGCAACATAATCTCTTTAGCTTTCAACAGGAACGAGTCAACATAATCTCGTTGTTCCATTGTTTTTGTGTTATTGAATTTGGGATTTCTTCGAAGTGAAGTAAGGTGGAAATGGAGTAGTCCTTGGCATATAATATTGAGGTTTAGGGGTTCGTCATTAAAGGTATGTTAGGGCAAAAACTTTCCTTCTTTTTGGTATGTTCCATGTAACGAAATGTAAACGTACTACTGTCCCATAAATGATTCTACTCTTAGTAGTTAAGGATGTTCATGTTATTCATTCCTATTTTCAAAGAATGTTTAAATATGTTCCTAAGTCCCTATTGAGGTATATGGGAAAAATGTTAATATTCACAATGTTAATCGGAGGTGAAGCGATGTTACGTCACTCCGATAAATTCAGAATGTTTTATTATCATTCATGCATTATATTCATGTATTTCCATTGCCCCACATGTGTTATATACACTACAACATAGTATGTATTAAATATATGTAGGGGATGGGAAAAGGGATACGACGTTATATACGCGCACCACCTGATCAGCTGGTATATGATGATGATTATGCCCACAGAGGCCGTAATGATATGATGGGAGACGATGTTATATACACACACACACACACACACACACACACACATATATATATATATATATATATATGTATGATCACATTATGTATGACACTTAGGCATATTATGGCCCTCAGAGGCATTCTGCACATACATGATACTTATGCATATTATGGCCCTCAGAGGCATTCTCTACTGGTTGGTTGTTTCTTGTCTCAGTTTACTTTCATGTCTCTGTTATGCTATTCTTCATGCCTGGCATACTCGGTTCATCATTCGTACTGACGTCCCTTTTGTCGGGGGACGCTGCGTTTCATGCCCGTAGGCTCAGGTAGGCAAGGCGATGGTCCGCACTAGTAGGTTGCTCATTCAGCGGGTAGTGGAGCACTTCACTTGTTTCAGAGTTGCGGTTTAATCTCGGTACAATATTTTTGCATATATATTTGGGTATGGTGGGGCCCTGTCCTGACCTTATGATGTTGCGTACTCTTTAGAGGCTTGTAGACAGTGTCATGTGTATAATAGTCACGTATGGCCTTGTTGGCTTAGTATGCATATATGCGTAAGTTGGGTTGTTTTGTTTGCAGAAATTTACGTAGCATCTTTCTAGTTTATTATTTCTATGTGTCAGCAGGTTACCTCGTAACGGCTTTCGTGGCCTATGTTTAGTTATGGTTAAGTGGTAAATGCATGATTAGTGGTAGTTGGCAAGTAAGGACCAGGTGTCCGTCATGACCCTCCGGTTTGGGTCGTGACAGTGTAGGTAAAAAGGAGTGTATTTCGTCAATGATGTCGGGCCCAAGTTTTTCATTGCACATTGATGATTCGCAGTCGATTTCTGTTAGTAGCCCTAAACTGAATCAGGGTGACCCCAAATCATATGATGACCCAAAATCCCGACACTCAGAGAAGGTTGATGAAGCAGTGACAGGTAAACATTGACAATGTCAAAAGAAAGGGATGGAAAAAGTGACGACGGATGGTTCAGGCGATAAGAATGTGAAAAAAAAATGTAAAAGTGCAGTTGAATCACTAGATATTCCTTGTGAATCAATTCCTGGAACAATCCCTGCAACATCCGATGGTGTTGATGATACGAAGGTAACTTATTTTTTTTATCTTATGTTATCTTTAATTTCTATACTTTATGCAAAAATGTGGTGAAATTGAAGTTGTATATAATGTAATTTCTGTTGGTACACTTAATAGTAGTGTGTGTGTTTGAAGTAATGAACTTTCAAGTTATTGTGTAGTAATTGAGTATCATAGAGAAGTTAGTGGTTGAAGTTATATTAGTTGCCTCTCTATGATACCATGTTAGTATATTTATATACAATAGAAGTATTATTTTTTAAAGAGTGGGCATGTAATTGATATTCTTTTAGTATATATGATATACTATTTAGGCATCACAGAGTACTGATACATGGTATATGTGTATGATAGAGTAATGAAGGTTGTTGGTTTGATATGTTTTTTTGTATAATTGTTGTGTTTGTAGGTTTGGAATTTTATATCAAGATGGCTATTGACTATAAACTAAAGATTGATTGAAACACTAACTACGATATTGTTAGTGAGTTGAATGACAAGTTGTTGGCAAGGCAGCTTGCGCTGTTTAGAGAAACGTATTTTGGGTATTTTTTGGATATGCCTAGGGCAATTGTTGCACAATCTGCTGATGAAGGAGGTGCGCTCCTTGGATGATGATGCATTACATTTAATGGTGAGTGGTGCCAAGTTGCTTTTTGGGTTGGGTAAGTTTTCTCTTATTACTGGGTTAAAATGTAAATGCGGTACATTTGTCACGGTCAAATCAGTGCTCAATCGGTTAATGAAGAAGTACTTTAAGAATTCAGGCAATGTTACATAGTCTCAAGTTGAACAATGTTTTAAGAAAAAATATTGGAAGTCCGATGCTAATTCAGTGAAGATTGCAATTTTGTATTTTGTAAACACCTTCTTGTTTGCTATATTGAAGACCAAACCTGTTGATATGTCATACTTTGATTTAGTCGAGAGTGGTGAATTTAATTAACTATCCATTAGGCATGGATGTGTTTAAGGCGACAATTGAATAATTCTTGAACAAGTTCAAGACAAAGCCCTCATTTTATCAACATGATGGATACCCTCTTGCATTACATATTTAGTTTTATGAGTGCTTTCCATATTTGGAAGGTCATTTTGCCGAGTATGTCTTTGACCGAACTCCACATATTCTAAACTGGAAAGTAGAGAAAAATATAGGCCATGGTTATGTGTTTTTGCGGATATTTGGCTTACAACCTGATGATGTATTTTTTTTATTTTAGTTCTATACATGTTATATTTTTGTTACTTTGTGATGCTATTTTTTAGTTGAATCTTTTTCTTATCTTTAATTGCAGGTTAAGAATATTTTCCCAACAAAGGACAAGAGGTTTCTATTAGACTTATAAGGATTAGAATTTGAACCTGTACCTGAGCCTTCTCAAAGTCAGCGTATGAGCGATGACTTCTTTTGCACGCAGGCGCCAAAGCCAGATATGGGTCAGAGTAGTCTTGGGGATGGAGAATCTAGCAATGTTGATATGAAGAAGGAGTTAGAGTCATTTTGGGTTCATGTTGATTCAAAGTTTGCAGAGATCCTTTAAGCTATTGTGGATCTGAGCAAGAAAGTAGGTGCAGAACGTGGTTTGCCGGTATTGTTTATTTTCTTTTTTCCTTTTTTTAGCTAGAACTTTTTCTAGATATATTTTTGGAGTTTTTAGAGGAGTGAACCCATTTTTTATTCTGCATGATACCCTTTTGACATATAAATATACTGACAGGGTATCATCAAGGATCAACGTTCATCTGTGATACTCAGTTGATATATCTCATATACTTGTAGAGTATCATAGAGGATAATGAGTAGTGATTCTTTTTAGTAAATCTTTCTGCATCTATGATACCTTGTGAGCATCATAGAGGAATTAGTAATAACCCTTTTTGATCCCTTTATGATGCCCCTGTTAGTATATTTATATTTAGGATTGGAGTTTGAGAAGTGTTTGTTTTCCATTATTTAGCATTTATTTGATTTATTTTTGCATTTTGTGCACTGCACAACTATCTCAGGATGAGAAGGAGGATGCATTTGCTTACTCTGGCGGGCTGCATACATATTGTGCTGATTTGGATGTGGATGACAATCAAAGTGTTCGTGGGGGTGATGAGAATGTGAAGGATGTCACATCGAATGATGGTGTAGGTGGTGGTGATAGTAGCAAGGAGACTGTTGGTGGCGGTGTAGGTGATGGTGTAGGAGGTGGTGTAGGTGTTGGTAAAGGAAATGACTCTCAGTCTGACTTTGTGTTTGTCTCGGTAAGCGAGTCTTCTATTGCTACTATCACTTAAAAGTATCATACCGATAAAAAGGGTGAAAACGAGAAAGGTGAAAATGAGAAGGTACCCAACGTGATTGTAAATACTCAGGATTTCTTGGATGATGAGATTTTTAAATATTTGAGTAAGACTGGGATAACAACGATTACACAAGCTGCAAAAGTTGGTGTTGTATCGACTGAAGTTGTAGGAGATGAACAATATATAAAAGACGGATGTCCGGAGAATACTACCGTTCGTGCAGTTGTAATTGAACAAGCTAGAGAAGAAGTGTTACCTCAAGTAGGTGTGTTGAGTCTGCAGATGTTGGTAACCTGTCTGTAGATGGTGTTTGGCAAAAGGGAGCGAGTCTGTATTGCTCCACCACCAGAAGATGTTGCATGACCTCAGGGTGGTCAGTTGGCATATGAGGTTACAGCCATATTAGAAGATACTGTGAAAGATTATGGAGTTGGTCCGTCCAGGGCAAGTGACGGGGATAGTGATTCTGAAGAGGAAGCCCCTAACTTTGTGATCCCGCCAGTCATGAATCTAGTGGAGATAAATGATGATCAGAAAACACATGTAGAACCTCAGAGGGGTAGGCCAAGATGACCTGCTAATGTAAAAAGTCATTATTTGTGCCTGGGTCTGGTCTTAGTGAGTTGGGTGAAACACAGTTGAAGCCGTAAAGGTAGGTTCCTGTTGATGCCAAGTATTACCTCTCATGTTGATTACAAACTTATACAAGAGTTCTCAAATTTTGTTGATAAGGATTTCATCATGCGTGCGTATGTATTTACTTGTTATATCAGTTTTGCTTTTTTTAGTTTTTTGTCTTTTATAGTTTGTGTTGTTTTTAAAAGGGGTAGTTTTGTATCTTTATTTTTGTAGGGGAAGTGTTCATGTTTATACTGATGATGACGGCCATTTCACGCCAAAATTCAATTTTGAAATTTCCTCGGTTAGTAGCAAGGCGTGGTTCCACATGTTAAACTATGCTGGTAGACCATTATCAACCGACGTATGTCTATCGAATGTCTAATTTTTTTATTTTCCTATGAGTTTGATTTAGTAGTTACTTATGCATTTTTTGGTGTCATTTTTTTTGGTAGCACTTGAATGTTATTTTCTATTATTTGAGGAAGAAGGCAAAATATGGATCAATGCCAATTAGGGTGACAACAACAAACCTTTGCTTCGATAACACCATTTGAAGTTGTTTACAAAGTTTGTGGCTAGTATAAGTCGACTTACATTATGGAGTATATGCATGGATTCCTATGTTGTGCCGTACTCCATAGACTGAGGTTGATTATGTGTTGTTTCCTATGTATCTTGGAACGAAGTGGCATTGGGTTTTTGGATATCTATCTATTCATGAAAGGTGTTTTTATTTTTATGATTCAATGCGTAGTAACCGATATGCCAATGCTACTCAATAGGCTATAGAGCCATACCTTGTCTTTATCACGCCCCAAATCCGATCCTGGACGTAACAGGCATCCGATGCTATGAATGACACCGGAAACACCTTATAAAATATTTAAACATTTATTCTAATTCGTTATCTATTTATAACCTGTCGTATAAAGATTAAAACATGGACATGTTCAACTTAACAAAATCAGCGGAAATCTAATATAGATATTAAATCATGAAACGTAGCAAAGCCTTAGCGAGTCACACGAGACTTTAAACATCTATCCAAAATATGACAATTTCCTATGGAGCTTCTAAGATAAACAATGAGTATCTAACTTCAGGATGCAACCCGGAACTGAAATAAATAGACAAATAAAGATAGGGCGATGTCCCACGAACAAATATGTGGGCTCACCAAGTGATTCAGAAAGCAACAAATCCTCCTATCTGATATGCGTATCACGAACCTGCTCTTCTACCTTATCTGACACACCATAAAAATAACAATGTTATGCCTGAGTATTATGTCACGACCCAAACTGGAGGGCCGCGACGGGCACCCGGATCCCACCCGCTGGGTACCACCAAGCGTACAGTCAACACCTAGTCATAATTAAATACGGACTAAGCCGAAAAGGATTGTGTACCACCTTTACCAAAAAGTCCAACTTATATATATATATACTCCAAGGCTGACAAGGCCGTACAAGACTACTACACACAGGACACCTGTCTACAAGTCTCTAAAGAGTATACGACATCAAAAGGGTTGGGAGAGGGCCCCGCCATACCCATAAATACAAGCAAGAATATACCGTACCAAGATTAGACCGACACTCCAAAACAAGAGGAGTGCTCCAAAATCCGCTGAGTCAGCAACCTACTAACGTTGTTCGTCGTCCGATCTACGTGAACCTACGGGCATGAAATGCAGCGTCCCCCGACAAAAGGGACGTCAGTACGACTGATGTACTAAGTATGTTAGACATAAGAAATATCATCACAGAGATACATAATAATCTAAAACAGAAACAACCGACAAGGATAACTGATAGAACAGCCGATAGAAACAGCCGACAACACCAACAACCAATAGAAATGGCTGACTAGCAGTAAATGCCTCTGAGGGCCCTAATACATATGCCTAAATGTTATGCACAATGCAATATATATATATATATATATATATATATATATATATATATATGTTGTGGAACGTGAAACCCGATCCAATATATGTATATATATTGCAGAATGTGCAACCCGATCCAATATATGTATATATGTTGCGGAACGTGCAACCCGATCCAATATATGTATATATGTTGCGGAACGTGCAATTCGATCCAATGTATTTATATATGTATATATGCATGAATGGCAATGAAACATTCTTGAACTTATCGGATGACATAATATCCTAGTACATTCGGCTAACATTGGGAATATTAACATTTTTTTCATATACCTCAATAAGGATTTAGGAATATATTTAGACATGCTTTTTAACACCGGAATCAATAACATGAATATTTTTAACTACTAGGAGTAGAATAATTTATGAAACAATATCACAGTTATATTTCGTTACATGGAACATGCCAAAAGAAATAAATAATTTGCCTTGACATACCTCAATAAGTGGAGAAAATATTAACCAAAATAAGAACTTGAAAATTGTTGGAAGACTATATCAGAACATCTCCCTCAATCGTTCCTACTGCCAAAAGCTTTCTGTTGGATGAAACATTGAAGGCACAAATAGGGTCTCGAACAACATGCTTTGATTTTATCCTCTTCCACGTAGCAGTACTCCACTTCGAAACATTTCCACCTTGATCTCGCATTGTGATGATGTATAGAACCTGATTCTCATCCTAACATTTTTGCTCCCTTTTAAAGATATGGCCAACTAGTCACTAAATGTCATTAAATGGGCCTTCATAATGTTGTCTCCCACCTAGCCAATCTTTGGCGGTGGAATACCTTAATTGACACCACATTCACACTAACGTGCCACCTTGCTTCTCAACTAAGTGACTTGCCTCCCACTCTAATTAATTACACGCATAATTAATTTCTAGATCCCAATTCTCTTAAATCTCAATAGCTTATAAGACCTTCATATACTAAATATCATAATTTTGTGATATGACACTAGTCCATAACCTCTTTGGGGATATACAACTATTATTATTAATCCCCATCGTCACACTTGTTACGTCCAAAATTATTTTGGGACCGCATCCTTTATATACTTATCTCTTTATTAGCATACGTAATTACAACATAAACTCCCCGAGGCCCGGGTCTACTTTCCTACGTTTAGGTGCTCAAACCATCACCCAAAATTAGGGGATGTTACATCCTTCCCCCCTTAGAAACATTCGTCCTCGAATGTTGCGGTGACATATCTAATCCCCATTAGGTAGCCCGAATATACAACTACTTTTTCACGGCCATATAAGGTAACACACATCACTACATTTGACCTCACATAGTACGCAAGCATTAATTATAATATCAGGTATTGGAACTTACCTTATGCCTCTCTTGGAATCTCGACGTTAGTCTGGAATAGATCTGGATATTTGTGCGTCATTTCCTCTTCCGCCGCCCATGTCATCTCTTCCACGTTCTTATTTCGCCACAGAACTTTCACAAAGACTACTTCTTTAGTCCTCAGCTTGCGGACTTGTCGATCTAGGATAGTAACATGAACCTATTCATATGATATATCCTCTGTAACCTGTACATCGTCAATCGGTACAATCCGAGAAGGATCTCCAACACATGCCTCAACATAGAAACATGGAAAACTGGATGACCAAACTCCAACTCCGAAGGCAAATCCAGTTCATAAGCTACTTGATTGATTCGTCGAATTATACGATATGGTCAAATATACCTTGGACTGAGCTTTCCCTTCTTTTCGAATCTCATTACACCCTTCATAGGCAAAATCTTCAAGAAGACCCAATCGTCTACCTGAAACTTTAAGTCCCTCCGTCGCACATCTGAATATGACTTCTGACGACTCTATGCGGTTAACAACCATTCTTGAATCATCTTCACCTTCTCTATGGCTTGGTGCACTAGGTCGGGCCTAAATAACTCTGATTTGCCCACCTCGAACCATCCGATAGGAGATCTACATCTTCGTCCATACAATGCTTCGTATGAAGCCATTTTAATGCTGTCATGATAGCTGTTACTGTACGTGAACTCAATAATGGGTAAATGATCATCCCACTTCCCTTAAAATCCAATACACAAGCTCGTAGCATGTCCTCTAATGTCTAAATTGTACGCTCGACCTGTCCGTCTGTCTGAGGATAGAAAACTGTGCTAAGATTAACTCGGGTGCCTAAACCTTTTTGAAACGATTTCCAAAAGTTAGCTGTAAACTGTGCACCTCAGTCAGGTATAATAGAAATAGGCACAACATAAAGGCGAACAATCTCCTTAACATACAACTTCGCGTAATCATCGGTTGTGTAGGTAGTTTTCACCGGCAAGAAATGAGCTGATTTGGTCAGGATCAACAATTACCCAAATAGAATCAAACTTCCGATAAGAGCGAGGTAAACCCATAACAAAATCTATATTAATCATTTCCCATTTTCACATCAAAATTTCAATGTTCTGAGTCAAACCACCGGGCTGTTGATGCTCTATTTTTACTTGCTGATAATTAGGACACTGAGCTACCAATTCCGCCACGCTCCTTTTCATGTCGTTCCACTAATAGATATTTTTAGTGGATCCAGGGTGAATAGAATATCGTGAGACATAGACCTCCGCCATAAATCTATCTCGTAATCCTGCTACATTCGGAATACATAAACGACTATGGTGCCAGAGAGTTCCATGTTTGTCAACCTCAAAGGTTGTGGTCTTCTTCTGTTGAATGCCCTCTCTGATCTTTCT
This sequence comes from Anisodus acutangulus, assembly GCA_029783415.1. Classification (NCBI taxonomy): domain Eukaryota; kingdom Viridiplantae; phylum Streptophyta; class Magnoliopsida; order Solanales; family Solanaceae; genus Anisodus; species Anisodus acutangulus. The sequence goes on along the minus strand of CM056492.1, from coordinate 26,089,647 downwards.
CAAACTAGGGTCTTTCCATTGTCGTTCCTTAACTTCCGATACAAGGGACGATTCTGACATGCTCTGAATCACAAAACCACCGTCCTCCGCATCTATTAGTCGGACTCCCAAACTAGCTAACTGATGGAGCTCCTTTACTAACTTCTTCCTTTCGACCTGCACTGGGGTAGAGCTGATCATCGACTTACGATTGAGCGCGTCTAATACAACATTAACCTTACCAGGATGATATAAGATGTCCACATCATAATCCTTCAATAATTCAAGCCACCTCCTCTGTCTCAGGTTCAACTCTTTCTACTTAAATATGTATTGCGGACTTTTGTGATTCGTGAAAATGTCTACATGAACACCATACAAGTAGTGCTGCCAAATCTTTAGTGCATAGACCATTGCGGCTAACTCCAAATCATGTGTCAGATAGTTTTTCTCATGTTTCCTCAATTGCAATCAATCATAGGCAATCACTTTACCATGTTGCATTAGCACACATCCTAAACCTGCTCCTGAGGTATCACAATACACAACATAGCCTTCTGGACCCTCTGGAAGAGTAAGGACTGGTGCCGATGTTAGTCTATGATTTAATTCCAGAAAACTCCGCTCACAAGCATCAGACCACTGGAACTTTATGGCCTTTTTTGTCAACTTCGTTAATGGTGCTGATATGGTAGAGAACCCTTCTACAAACCTCCTATAATAGCCGGCTAAGCCCAAAAAGTTGCGAACCTCTGATGGAGTCGTAGGCCTCAGCCAATTCTTCACCGCTTCGATCTTCTAAGTGTCAACTCTTATTCCTCCGGCTGACACTATATGACCAAGAAAAGCAACTGAATTCAGCCAAAACTCACACTTGGAGAGCTTTGCATACAACTTATGGTCCCAGAGCATCTGTTTTACTATCCGCAAATGATCCACATGCTCTACTTCCGAGTGAGAGTACACCAGCTTAATTGATGCCACATTCACATTAACGTGCCACCTTGCTTCTCAACTAAGTGACTTGCCTCCCATTGTAATTAATTTCTTGATCCCAATTTCGTTAAATCTCAATAGCTTATAAGACATTCATATACTCAATGTCATAATTTTGTGATATGACACTAGTCCATAACCTCTTTGGGGATATACAACTATTATTACTAATCTCCATTATCACACTTGTTACATCTAAAATTATTTCAGGACTGCATCCTTTATATACTAATCTTTTTATTAGCATACGTAGTTATAACATAAACTCCCCGAGGCCCGGGTCTACTTTCCTATGTTTAGGTGCTCAAACCATCGCCCAAAATTATGGGATGTTACATATTGGGTACTCAGTGAGTGTCTAAGGGGCAATAGTTGAGAAAACCAAATAAGATAGTAGTAAATTCAGTATAAACAGTATTAATGCAAACAATTCAAAATCCAAAGTTAGAGTATGATATCAATCTTAGTAAAATTCAACAAAAGCAACCAATAACGAAGGATACATCAAATTAAACTCATTAAGTGTTTACCATATCAAGTCTTTAACTTACAAACCCGAAATCATCAGCAATCTAACTTATGGGCAACCAAAGAATTAACACATGCCAACTCACAGGTGAGCAACCAATGGATATACCAGAGACTTATCCCTCGGAGGCTAATTGTCCTCTGTACTAGCACAACAATAGATACACCGGGATACACGCCTTATACATCAATCGTCCTCTGGACTGACACAATAATCCTCACAAGTGATAGGTTAAGATCCATAATGGCTAATCGTCCTCTGGACTAGCACAACTTGCCCATATAGGTCAAAACACAAACAAGTACAAGTCATGGCATATTAACCGAATCATCACTCATGGCTTATAGCCAAATTCACTTCTCAAACATCTTTTTACAATAGAGGTATTTCAAGTCATAGTCAATTTAGGAACCTTATTCAAATCACTTATTCAATTTAAAGTTTAAGAAGACTCATTCAAAGGCAGAACATGTTTAAAGTTTCAATTTTTAGAAAATAAGTTCAATCATCACAAAATGGGGTAAAATAAGTTCAATAAAAATAGTATGATACGTAAAAGTTTAGATGTGGGCTTGACCCTACACGCACATAACCTTGTCTAAAAATTATCTTCAAACCGAAAATAAGTTCAATAAAAAACAGCCACCAAACTAGGATTCATGTGTACAAATAAGCAAATAGGAGTTTTGAAATCTAGACATACCTCAATTCCTACTCAAATGTATTCCACCAAGTTCAGAAATCACACTACAATGGTTTCAGATGGGAAAGATTAAAACTTCATTCGTTTCTTGAAGTTTTCTTGAAATTTCGAAACTAGGGCTTTTTCTAAGCCTTAAATCTTGTTCTTGAATCTTATGGGAATCATTGGTGGATTCTAACCTTTTAGATTACTCTATACTAGTCCAAACTTCATTAATTATTTCATAAGAATAAGAATTCTTACCTTTTGATGAAATCCCACAAGTCCCCTCTCTTATTCTTTCCTTTAATTCTCAAGAATCTAGGGTTTGGAAAGATTAACTAGTATTAAAAAGTAACAATTTTGATGTTAGTTTGATGAGAATTGATTAATAACCTACCATAGAGGTTTTGGGGAAGTTTTAGGCTTGTTTCCTCTAAAAAAGACAACCAAAATGAAGTGGAAATGAATATACCGAAGTGGAAAATGTATAAAATTCGGAACCAGAAAAATAATGGGCCGCGACACCTTTACATCGCGGACCCATAGCAGAAGAGGCCACCCTTGGCATCCCTGCGACTCGGTGGTGCCGCATAAGGCAAACCATTTTTTCAGAGCGACATTCTGGCCGCGGCACCCGACGAGACTGATGACCTCTGCTCGATAAAATGGTCATAAATTTTTTAGCTTTCTCAGATTCTCAACGCAACTATCCGAGAAATGGGAAATAGTAAGAAGTCCTTCAAACTTAGACGAATTTAGAAGCCCATAAATACTTTACTTTTTTGGTTTGACTTCAAAACGATTGTGAATCACCCAATTTCATCCCGAATGGATTCTTATAGCTATAATATCATCTTAATACTAGTTTTAACACCTTCACATCTAGCCCAGATTTTGAAAGTGTTACTTTATCCCTCCAATAGGATCATTCTTCCTCGAATGAGAGTCATGGCCTAAGATTTTCACTAAAACCTCAAGTCTTCAAAAATATTTCTAGAGTTCCTTGGTATTGCAAGTTGTCTCGAAATGAAACTTAGTTAATACTATATCAATAACCGTAGGGCCCTCTCGGGGACTCCGCACAACTACACCACACAAGCCTATGCATGAAATAAGGAATTTACACTTTCTGTCTGAACTATCACAAACATTCAACAACCAGAAGATTCAACACATACCTGGAATGGGGAATAAGTGAGGGTATATCTTCTTTATATCCTCCTCTGCTTCCCAAGTCGCTTCTTCGGTATTATGGTTTTTCCATAAGACTTTAACTAAAGCTATATCTTTTGTTCTCAACCTTCTTACTTGTCGATCTAGGATCTGCATAGGTTCTTCTTCATAAGACAACCCTTCGTTGATTTCAATCTCTTCATGTCTCAAAATGAGAAGGGTCAGGTTTATACAATCTCAATATTGAAATGTGAAACACAAGATGTACCATAGCCATCTCATATGGTAATTTCAACTCGTAATACACCTTCCCAATTCCTCTCACAATCTCATAAGGACCAATAAAATGAGGACTAAGCTTCCCCTTTCTACCAAACCGCATCACCCCCTCATTGGTGATACTTTTAAGAATACTTTATCACCAACGGAAAAATCAAGCTCACGATACCTCATATCTGTATAAGACTTCTATCAACTCTGAAATGTCTTGAGTCATTACACAATGAGGTACACCTTCTCGATTGGTTCGTGAACTAAGTCGGGACCCAATAGTTCTACTTCATTAGGTTCAAACCACCTGATTGGAGATCTACAATGTCTCCCATAAAGAGCTTCATAATGAGCCATTTTAATACTTGCTTGATAACTGTTATTGTACGCAAACTCTACCAGAGGTAGATGTTCATCCCAATTACCTCCAAAATCAATTGCACACTCTCTCAACATGTCTTCCAGAGTTTGTATAGTCCATCTGTGGATGGAAGGTATTGCTCAAGTTCACTCGAGTTCCCAAACCTTCTTAGAACGATTTACAGAAATGAGAAGTAAATTGCGTACCTCTGTCAGATATGATGGATGTCGAAACCCTTATGGTCTAATGATTTCCTTCAAATATAACTTGGCATAATGTGCCATGGTATCCGTTATCTTAACAGGAAGAAAATGAGCAGACTTGGTGAGTCTGTCCACGATCACCCAAATAGAATGAAACTTGGTCTTTGTTCTAGGCAAACCCACAACAAAGTCCATGTTAATCATCTCCCACTTCTATTGCGGAATCTCAATATTCTAAGCCAACCCACTAGGTCTTTGGTGTTCAGCCTTCACCTGCTGACAATTCAAACACTTAGCCACAAAGTTAGAGATATCTACCTTCACGCTCTTCCACCAGTAGTGTTGTTTCAAATATTTATACATCTTGGTAGATCTTGGATGCCTAGAATATTTGGATCTATGCGCTTCCACCATTAACTCTTGTCGGAGACCATTAACATCAGGGACACATAAGCGTTCTTGCAACCTTAGGACCTTGTCATTAGCATAAATAATGAATAAAGTGTAGTCACCATTTTTCACTCCATCTCGCAACTTCACCAGAAGTCCATCTCATATTACTTGGACTTAATTATCTCTACAATATCGGATGGCGCTTGCGTAATCCCCACTAACTCTCTATTTTCAGTTTCATCGAGTTGGACTCCAATACTGGAAAGTCTTCATATTTCCCTGCCCATTAGCATCTCATGAGCATGCAAATATGCTAATGTACCCATAGTTTTTCTGTTCAAAACAAAAACAACAACATTCGCCTTACCAGGGTGATACAAGATGTTCAAATCATAATCTTTCAACAACTCCAACCATATCCTTTGTCTAAGATTCAACTCTTGCTGCTTAAAGATATATTGCAAGATCTTATGATCAGTGAAGACATCACAGTGCTCACCATACAAGTAGTGATGCCAAATATTTAGGAAAAAAACCACAACAACCAGTTCTAAATCACGAGTCGAATACTTTTTCTTATGCTTCTTCAATTGACGTGAAACATAGGCGATACGTTACCATTTTGCATCAATACACAACCCAACCCAATTCTAGAGGCATCACAATAAACTACGTAACCACAAGACCCTGAAGGTAGAGTCAATACAGGGGCCGAAGTCAATCTCTCCTTAAGCTCTTGAAAGCTCTTTTCACAAGCCTCAGACCATTCTAACTTAGCGGTCTTTTAAGTCAGTTTTGTCAGTGGAGAGGATATAGATGAGAAGTCCTCCACAAATATCCGATAGTAATTTGCCAAACCCAAGAAGCTACAAATATCTGTCGCACCCATGGGTCTCAACCAGTCCTTAATTGCCATTTTTTTAGGATCTACTTTGATACCTTTCCTAGACACTACGTGACCCAAGAATGTCACAGAGTTAAGACAGAACTCACATTTAGAGAATTTTGCATAAAGCTTTTTCTCCTCAAGCATTTTCAAGGTTATTCTAAAATTATTTGTATGCTCTTCATGACTCCTCGAATACACCAAAATATCATCAATGAGACAATAATGAAATGGTAAAAAAAAGGTTTGAACACACAATTCATTAGGTCCATAATTGCAGCAGGTGCATTAGTTAGACCAAAGGACATCACCAAAAATTCAAAGTGTCCATAACGAGTATGAAAGGTCATTTTCAGAATATCTTGGTCCTTTAGTTTTAGCTGATGATACCATGACCTTAAGTCAATCTTGGAAAAGAACTTAGCACCCTAAAGTTGGTCGAACAGATCATCTATCCTAGGCAGAGGATACTTATTATTAACGGTCAACTTATTAAGTTGACGATAATCAACACACATTCTAAGAGAACCATCATTCTTTCTGACGAATAGGACTGGAGCACCCCAAGGTGATATACTTGGTCGTATAAAACCTTTATCCAAGAAGTCCTTCAATTGGTCTTTCAATTTTTGTAGCTCTGCCGATGCCATATGATATGGCGGAATAGAGATCAATTGAGTAACGGGAAGGACATCGATCCCAAAATCTATAACTCTATCAGGTGTAATACCTAGAAGATCCTCTAGAAACACTTCAGGGAACTCATTAACTATAGGAACAAACTAGAATTGGGGTACTATAGCTTGAGTATCATTAACAACAACCAGATGATTAGATACATCCTTTCAAGATTATTTTATGAGCCTTAAGATAAGAAATAAACCTATCTCGAGGCTTAGCAATTTCACCTCTCCACACGATAACTGATTCATTAGGGAATCCAAAATGAACTAACTTATAGTGGTAATCCACATTGGCATAGCACGCTGATAGCCAGTCTATCACCATAATCACATCAAAATCTACCATCTGTAGTTCAAAAAAATCAGTTGTAGTCTCACGACCTTTAACTACCACTACACAATTTCTATAGACTCTTGAGGAAATAACAGAAACACCAGCATATGTATCCACAGAGAAGGGTTCTAACAATAATTCGGTTTCCCCAACCAAAATCAATGGCAAAGTACTGAGTCACATAAGAAAGATACGAAACCAGATTGATCAACGAATACACATCAAGAGAACAAATAGTAAGAATACCTGTTTCAAAACATCAGCGACCACACCTTACTATCACCACCAATACCTAGTATAGAATTTCCAGCATTTTTGTATCATCAATCAAATTAAACAGCATAACCAAAGTGTACCTCGTAGCACCATTGCTCACTAGGTTAGAAGCCGTAACACGAGTTAAAGCCATTTCTGCAAGGGAACAAATAGTAAGAATACCTATCTCAAAACATCAGTAACCACACCTTACTATCACCATCAACACCTACTACAGAATTTTAAACGTCTTTGTACCATCAATCAAATTAAATAGCACAACCAAAGTGCACCTTATAGCACCATTGCTCACTAGGTTAGAAGCCACAACACGAGTTAAAGATATTTCTGTGAGGCATAAGTATCGAATATGTTAGAATAATCATAAAGAGAATTTCAAGCTCTATAGCACAATCTAGAATCAAGAAGAGTAAGAAACACCTAAAATGTCCTGGTAGTCACACATCCATACAGGTGGCCAGTCTGCATGAAGAGGACTCTACTAGATGCACCTTCATAGACAATCCTAGGACACTTCTAAACCTAGAGCTCTGATACCAAGCTTATCACACCCCAAAGCTGATCCTGGATATAACATGCATTCGATGCTATGAACGACACTGAAAGCACCTTACAAAACATTTAAACGTTATTCTAATTCATTATCTATTTATAACATGTCGTATAAAGATTAAAACCTGGACATGTTCAACTTAACAAAATCAGCAGAAATCTAATATATATATTAAATCATGAAACGTAGCTAAGCCTCATCGATTCATATGAGACTTTAAATATCTACCCAAAAGCTGACAATTTTCTATAGAGCTTCTAAGATAAAAAATGAGTATCTAACTTCGGGACGCAACCCTGAACTGAAATAAATAGATAAATAAAGATAGGGAGGCATCCCACGAACAAGCATGTGGGCTCACTAAGTGATCAATAAAGGAGCAAGTCCTCCTATCCGGTATGTGTATCACGGTTATTCTATGTTATCTGACACACCATAAAAAATAATAATGGTATGCTTGAGTACTGGGTACTTAGTGAGTGTCTAAGAGGCAATGGTTAAAAAAACCAAAATAAGATAGTAACTTTAGTATATATAGTATTAATGAAAACAATTCGAAATCCAAAGTTAGAGTATGATATCAAGCTTAGTAAAATTCAACAAAAGCAACCAATAACAAAGAATACATCAAGTTAAACTCATTAAGTGTTTACCATATCAAGTCTTTCACTTACAAACCCAAAATTATTAACAAGCAAACTTATGGGCAACCAAAGAATTAACACATGCCAACAATCATTTGATACACCGGGGACTTATCCCTCGGAGGCTAATCGTCCTCTAGACTAGCACAACAATAGATACACCGGGCTACACGTCTCGGAGGTCAATCATCCTATGGACTGACATAACAATACTCATAAGTGATATGTTAAGATCTATAATGGCTAATCATCCTCTATACTAGCACAACTTTTCTATATAGGCCCAAACACAAACAAGTACAAGTCATGGCATATTAACTGAATCATCAATCATGGCTTATAGTTGAATTCACTTCTCAAACATCTTGTTACAATAGAGGTATTTCAAGTCATAATCAATTTAGGAACCTTATTCAAATCACTTATTCAATTTAAAGTTCAATAAGACCCATTCAAAGACAGAACACGTTTAAAGCTTCAATCTTTAGAAAATAAGTTCAATCATCACAAAATGGGGCAAAACAAGTTCAATAAAAATAGTATGATACGTAAAAGTTTTGATGCGAGATTTACCCTACACGTGCATGACCTTATCTAAAAATCATCTTCAAACCTAAAATAAGTTCAATGAAAACAACCACCAAACTAGGATTCACGTGTACAAATAAGTAAAGAGGAGTTTTAAAATCTAGACATACCTTAATTCCCGATCAAACATATTCCTTCAAGTTCAACAATCACACTACAATGGTTTTAGATGGGAAAGATTAAAACTTTATTCCTTTCTTTAAGTATTCTTGAAATTTCGGAACTAGGGATTTTTCTAAGCCTTAAATCTTGTTCTTGAATCTTATGGGAATCATTGGTGGATTCTAACCTTTTAGATTACTCTATACTAGTCCATACGTCATTAATAATTTCATAAGAATCAGAAGTCTTACCTTTTGATGAAATCCCACAAGGCCCTTCTCTTCTTCTTTCCTTTAATTCTCAATAATCTAGAATTTGGAAAGATGAACTAGTGTTAAAAAAGTAATAATTTTGATGTTATATTGATGTAGTATTGATAATAATTGATTAAGAACTTACCTTACATGTTCTAGGGAAGTTTTAGGGTTGTTTCCTCTCAAAACGTTGGCCAAAACAAAATGAGAATGAATATAACAAAGTGAAAATTTTATAAAATTCGGAACCGGATAAATAATGGGTCGCGGAATCTTCGCATCATAGGCCCATCATGGATGAGGCCACCCTTGGCACCCCTGCAATGCGGTGGTTCCTCATAAGGCAAATGTTTTTTCATAGCGACGTTCTGGTCGCGGCACCCATGCGATGCGACTGACGACCTTTTCTCAGTAAAATAGTCATAAGTTTTTATATGTAACTCAGCTTAAGTTGGGAAACCTACTGTTGGAAAGGTATTTCAATGTTCTACAACTTTCATGTTTTGAGTTTCTCAAATTCCCAACGCAACTATCGGGAATATGGTAAATAATAAGAAGTCCTCAAACTTAGACGAATTTAGAAGCCCTTAAGGACTTCACTTTTTGGTTTGACTTCAAAATGATTGTGAATCACCCGATTTCATCCCTAATGGATTCATATAGATATAATATCATATTAATACTAGTTTTAACACCTTCACATCTAGCCCGGATTTACGAAGTGTTACAATCTTGTTGCCTCTTTTCTTGAATACAATTGATTTTTATATGGGAAGAAACGATATCTACTTGAAAATGGTTGTCATAGGTGTCATAAGTTAAGTGATCCATTGAATGTTAATATGGTTGAGACTCTGCCTAAGTAAAGCAATACATAAGTTTTTTGTGCTTCTATATTTTTGTTCTTTATGATTCATTTTACTTTACTTATTGTAATAAATTTTTTGTATGCAACAACTGTGGAGTTTTTATTTCATGTTTTACAGAGTACTTGATTGAAAATATTAAAATTTCTGTTGCCAATTTCAACATAGATGGGTTGCGAAGAAGATATGGGGTATTGTTGTGGCATTATGGGAGGCAGAAGCAGGAGAATAGTGAATGCAATGATTCTGAGAATCATGGACGGTGGAGAAAACAAACACGTAGAAAGAAGAGGAAGAAGAAGACTTAAGACTATTTTTTTATTTGCTATGATTTGGCTTTGTAATAATGTGAATGTGTAAGATACAGTACACATTTTTTAGAGATTAGTAATGTGTTTTGTTTCTGAAGCACTGAATGTCCCTTATTTTGTTTTTTTGAATAGTATGTATGGTGTATGTGTTTGGATTTTATGATAGTCTATTTTTTATTAGTTTATTATGTGTTAGCATTCAAATGATTTTATGGGGAATGTGCTTTGTGAATAAGAACATTGCTCAGTCCTTAATCATACCATCTTAGTATATGCATATACTATGATGGTATCATGTGCATATTGTACAATGGTATCACAGAGGACTGAAGCAGGTCCGCATAATACCATCTCAGTGTACTTTGTTTATCTAATTTACCTGCAGTAGTTACTGCTTATTTTCTCAGTATATTCATATATCATAATGGGTATCATGGGTACTACTTAATAGTCTCACATTGATGGACATTCAGTAGTCTCTTTATACCATCTTAGTATATGCATGTACCATCTGAGTATCACGTGGGACTGCTGAAGAGCCCCTCATTGATGGACTGAATTAGTCCTCAATTATACCATCTGAGTATATGCATATACTATGATAGCATCATGTAGGACTATGTGAAGAACTCATTGATAGACTGAAGCAGTTCTACATGATACCATCGCAGTATATTCATATACCATGATGGTATCATGCAGGTCTGCTGAAAAGAGTCATTGATCGAGTACAAGCATTTACTTATTATATGAATATACCATCTTATTATATGAGTATCCCATCAAAGTGTATGAAGCACTGATGGCGTTTTGTTCTACAAAGTTGAACTTATGTTGATCTTTAATTCTAACAAAATGAAAACATTATTAACGAATATCTGTTTTAGTAAGGGAGAATGAGAATATTTCAATCTTTAATGGGCATATTTATGCATGTCTTTCGGTTGTGGCCTTTCTTGCCATAGCGACTGCATGTTACTGTATTGCCCCCAAGGTATGCCTCAAAACCTACCTTGCCTCTCTATTTTTTAGGCCTTCCTAGTCTGATTCTTGCATTTGGTGGAAGTACGACACAAGCGGAGATGTGTTATGGAATCTCGTACATATCCTGGTTTGGTAGAGGATGTACTTTGTCTCATATGTTTTGATTAGGAAATCTCTAGTGTAGTATGGAGAGCAATACTGGTATTTGTCCATGTAGAATTTTGTTAGAACTGTCATTGCGTGTGGACATGATAACTCATTAACTTAGAACATATGACATGTGCATCTCTTTTGTTGTAGAGACACAATGTGTTTTATTGGATCATCAATTACTGAGTGGACAAATTATGTTGAAGGCACGACCTGCATTGTTTAGTCAGTAAAATGTCATTTGTGGGGGACATAAATAATCATATTTTTGCACCATATATTTTGAAAGTGCAATAAGCTTTAAGAATATATCTCACCAACATCATTCGTGATGATTTGATGTTTACGGTTAGCACATCCTCATACTTGTTGCTCAATATGGTATTTGCATATTTGGCAGTAGTACCGTATTTGTAATTCCATTTATGTACCAAATTTCTAATATAGTTGAGAAAATATGTAACTGAACGCTCTCTTGCATTCCTGGTTGCTAAATTTATTGATTCTACGATGTTTGATGTCATTGTTGTTGTTCGGTTGGTTGCACAATGTGCACGAGACCATTTGTGGTATCTAACTTCTTGCAAGTAAGGTTTTACTCTGGGATAAATTACATCTAACTCTATCAGAAGGTTGTTGAACTCTTGAATTGTGCATGCTCTTGACAATGCAAAGTAAATGTCTTTAATAATTTTTTCTCCCTTTTGAAGTTCCCTTTGACGTTGTTCCACAAGTGCCACATACAGTCATAATGAGGGACTATTGGATAAATAGTTGCAACTACCTTCGCTATGATGTCGTGTCTATCTGAGACAATACACATTCCATGCCTATCTCCATACACCTCTTTTAAACATGTGAAGAAATACTCCTAAGAAGCATCATTCTCCGAATCAATAATTCCATACACAAATGGTAAAATTTATCCTGTATGAATAGATATAGCAATGTCACAATAAGAGATAAAAAATGAACTCATGAAAATAATATTTCTTAGTAAGGAATTTTTGTAGTTGTTCCCACATGATACCCATGAAGTATATTTTTATACCATGCGGGTATCATAGATCAATTTAGGTTTTTTTATGCATTGCAGTCAAGGAATATGGTATACTTAGATTCTACATCTTGTGTGGCAGTTGTGAGCATGTTCCCTCTATATGTTGCCCTTAGGAATGTACCATCGACTACTACTGTAGGTTTGTAGTACTTCCAACCTTTAATTGATGCATTTAGTGTTACGAAAACATACAAGAAAGAGTCATCTAGTTCAGTATCTAATCTTGTAACTGTCCCTGGGTTTGCATACTCTAATATGTACATATATGTTGGTAATTATTTGTATGAATATTTTGGGCTTCCTCTGCAAATTTTAATGGCCCTTTTCTTTGCCCGTCATGCTTACATGTAGGGCAAGTTGATACCATGTGCATTTTTGACATCTCGCTGGATATCTGATGGTGTGTATACTGTTTTTCTATCAGCAAGCTTTTCTTGTATGATACTATTAACAAACATCATGGTAGCAGTTCTTTTTGAGCAATTTCTGTCATTCTTTGGGCAACTGTGGACGCCATTGAAAAATGACACTCGAAATATGTTTGACTTTCATACACTTCCTAATTTAAGACTTCAAGTGCATCTTTATTTGAGACAAGCAACATAATACCTGCATATAATGTTGCATCATGAGAATATTTTTTAGAGCAAAATAGGGAGTGTGCACATGGGTGAATGACTGAACTAGTCCTTAATGATAACATCTTAGTATATGTATATACCATGATAGAGTTATGTGTGAACTGGGAAGTCTCTTATTAAAGGACTACAACCTAGTCCTTCATATTACCATCTCAGTATATAGATATACCATGATGGTATCATGAACAACTGAGGGAGTTTCACATTGATGGACTTCACCCATTCCTTCATGATACGATATCAGTATATGGATATACCATGATGGTATTATGTGTGGATTGAGGGGATCTCTATTGAAGGATTGCAACCCAGTCCTTCATGATACCATCTCAGTATATAGATATACCATGATGGTATCATCAAGAACCGAGGGAGACCGCGCCCAGTCCTTTATGATACTATCTCAGTATATAGATATACCATGATAGTGTCATGAAGGACTGATGGGAGTCTCTCATTGAAGTACTGCAACCCAATCCTTCATGATATCATCCCACTATATGGATATACTATGATAGTATCATGCAGGACTGAGGGAATTTCACATTGATGGACTTCACCTATTCATTCATGATACCATATCAGTATATGGATATACCATGATGGTATCATGTGTGGACTGAGGGGAGTCTCTCATTAAAGGACTGCAACTCAGTCTTTTATGATACCTTCTCAGTATATGGATATACCATGATGGTATCATCAAGGACTAAGGGAAACCACACCCAGTCCTTTATGATACCATCTCAGTTTATGGATATACCATGATGGTATCATCAAGTACTGAGGGGAGTCTCACATAGATTGACTTCACCTAGTTCTTCATGATACCATATCAATATATGGATATACCATCATGGTATCATGTGTGGACTGAGGGGAGTCTATCATTGAAGAAAGGACTGCAACCTAGTCCATCATGATACCATCTCAGTATATATGTATACCATAATGGTATCATGTGTGTACAATAGGTATTATAGAAAATTGTATAGAAAATTGACAAAAATAGGCACACACTTTCTGTGACATGATTTTTTAGTTTGATATTCGAATTTCTCTTATACTGAGTATTATCACACGATAGCAATTAGTGTGTTTTTGTCAATATAAATTTGGCCAACTTCAATTGCTTGTTTGAGTGGATCAGTAATGGTGATGTTGTGATCCATGTTTTGTGGTGGATGAATGACATTGTCAATCATATCTATGCCCCATTGTCATCTAGTTTTGGTGAATCGATAAGTTGTATTTTTTATGAAGTTTCAGCAACATCAATTTATGGCGTGATTGTGTCAATAATAGTGTTTTTGTACGAGATTGACAATGGATACGAAGTTATGGCAGTGTTCTTCTTGTTCAAGTCGAAATACACTTTTACCCCCATATCGTTGAAGATATTCATCGGTGGAAATCCCTCTCCAAGTGTGTATTTGATTTCTAGCCTTGTTGTAGCAGAATCGTGTTGAAATTGAGTTGCAATTTGTGCAACAAAGCTCATTGAAATTGCTGCTAATTTTTATGAGAATTGCGTCAACATCATAATCAACGTATTTTTTATTCGAATCCCAGCTACCATTGTGTTGCACTAAAATTGTAATATCATCCATTGGAAACGTGTCAAATTGCAGATCTGTAAATCTAGTTTAAGAGTATACATATTTTGAGTTTTAAAATTGGGCGAAAAGTAATTTGAAATTGGAAAATCAAATTTGGAACTGGAAATTCATCAATTTTGAATCATACCTTTTGAATTTTGTTGAAGTTTTCTCTGTTTTTGAACTGGAATTTTGTTGAAGATGCTCGAACTCAATTATTCAATCTCAATTAAAGTGAAGGGTGGGGGGGGGGGGGGTTCTCGTTGCAGCACTCAATTTTATCGCAGTGGAGGTTCACGTTGTTTGGGGAAGAAGAAGCTAAAGGTTGGGTATGACGCGTAAATAGTTTAGGGTATCAAAAGTAATTGGGGCACACTCGTGTAATTAATTTGATTTTGGGGGCATTAGTGTAGTTTTCCCAAAATAAAACGATAAAAGTTGATAATTTAAGGGTAGAAAAATAAGTAGTATGAAGAAAGTGATTAAAATACAGGGGTAAAATGATAATTGTTGAAAACTACTCTACCTATAATCTGGGGAATAAGACTCGTCCCGGAGAACTACCTTTGTAATGGAACAATTTGGTAGATAAGATGAGCTGAATCAATAGATGGGACAATGCCCAACCCGCCCAAAGCTTACATGGGCTAAGATGAGCGGGTCAAGATGGGCTAAGATGGGTCATAACCCAACTTGCCCAACTTGACTCATTACTTTTATAAATTTCAAACTTACCTTATAGGATGTTATTTTATTTTGAATGATATTTAATTATTCCATATCTTTATTCTAAAAATAAGAATAATAATTTTAATTTTTTTTTTCATTTTTTATAAAATAAAAATAAATATATAAAATAATGGGTGGGAGGGTGGGGGTAGTGGGGTAAGAAAAGTTTCTCATTTTTTATAAAACTACTGTATAAGTAAAATAAATATATAAAGTAAAAACTTCGGGTTGGGATGGGGTAAGGAAATTTTTCTCATTTTTTATAAAAAGTTTATAAAAGTAAAATAAATATATAAAATAGAAATTTTGGGGGTGGGGTGGGAGGGCGGTGGGGAAGGGGGTTGGGTGATGGGGTACGAAAAATTTATCATTTTTAATAAACTTTTATATATAAGTAAAATAAATATATAAAATAAAAACTTCGGGGGTGGTGTGGGAAATTTTTTCATACTTTTAATAATTTTTTATAAAAGTAAAGAAAATATGAAATAGAAATTTGAGGATGGGGTAGGACAATGAGGTGGGGGTAGGTGTGGGTAAGGGGAGGTAAGAAAATATTTCATATTTTTATAAATTGTTTATAAAAGTAAAAATATGAAATAAAAATTCGAGAATAGGGTAGGGAAAGTGGGGGTGGGGGTAGGGCGGGAGGTGGGTAGGGAGGTAGGGGTGGGGTGGAGTAGGCAAGGTAGGGGGCAGAGATGTGAGGGTGGTTCAGGGCTTGTGTGGGGGTTGGTGTAGGGGAGAGGTAGGGTGGATGGATAGTGTGGTGGATGCTTGGGGTGCGTTGGTGTATTTTTATTGTTCTGAAATAATAAAGGATCTTTAAAATAATTATTTATAAAAAAAAATCTTAATCAAGAGTGGAGCTCTAATCGTTAATATTAGCACGTGTAATAATGCACATATTTACCATATTTTGTGTTGTATAATTATGGTAGAATTGAGATCCTTATTATAAAAGGATTCAACATTGTACACCTATATATATATTTTGTATTAATGAGAAAGGCTTCCCAAGGGAGATTAATACAATCTAACATGATATCAGAAGCCAAAACCTATCTTCTTTTCTCTGCCGCTGTAGTCCCTCGGTCTCTGCGATAATTTTTTGTTTTTTTCCCGAGAAAACTTCCAATTTGATGTCTCTGTTGTATGAAGTGCACTACATTCCACTACTCAAAGAAACAATGGCCTCTGCCTCTTTCCTCTGTTAGCAAACAACAGAGACCCATTTTTTTGCCCAAAACCTCCCTCGGTTTCTGTGCTTCACTGCCTCCCCAAAACCGAAAGCAACCCTGTTTGTTGTCTTTTTCTCCTTAAATCCATGCCTGTCCATTATTTTGTCTTTTACCCAAGAACAAATCAATGGCTTTCTTGACCCGTCAACAACACGATAATGTATATGGATATGGGCGCCACGTCTTATCTCACCAACAATTCAGGTAATCTTCCTCAACTGCGCCAGTTACCAACTCCACAATCTATTATGATCGGTAATGATCATCGCATTCCAATTCAAGGATTTGTCCACACCCTTACCCCACCATCGCATCCACACTTCTATCTTCAAAATGTCCTTTATGCCCCAAACATTATCAAAAATCTAATTTCTGTAAAAAAAATTGCCACAGATAATTCTGTCTCAATTAATTTTGACCCATTTGGATTTTTCGTATCGGACCTCCGTACCGGGAAACTCCTTACGAGATGCAATAGTGAGGGGGACCTATATCCGTTCCTACCCATATCCGCTGCTAGTGTGAATCCTCCCACCGTTTAACAACCGTATCTCCCTCTACGTGGCATAGTAGACTTGGTCATCCGAGTTCTCACATTTTTTATTCTCTTAGAAATCAAAATTTAATCCAATGCAACAAAGGGAATCTTTCTTGTAGTTGCTCCTCATCTCAGTTAGGGAAACACGTTAGACTACCATTTATGACTTCTATGAGTACTACTTTCTCTCCCTTTGATATTATTCACGCTGATGTATGGACATCTCCCATAACCAGCAACTTAGGCCACACATACTATCTGGTGTTTTTGGATGATTTCTCTCACTTTCTTTGGGTCTATCCACCCAGACTCAAATCTCAAGTGTTCTCCAAATTTGTTGAGTTTCATACACTGGTTAAAATACAATTTAAAAAAGACATAAAATCATTTCAATGTGATAATGGTCGTGAGTTTAATAATTCCTTCTTTCATAAATTTTGTGCGGCTAACGACATGATTTTTTATTTCTCATGCCCCCATACATCCCCTCAAAATGGAAAAGCCAAAAGAATTCTCCGAACTATTAATAATATGATTCGTACCCTCATTTTCATGCATCTCTCCCCCATAATTTTTGGGTATATGCATTAAAAATGGCAGAAAACATTCTCGACATTTTACCTACTCATGTGATTCAAAATAGGACACCCACCGAAATTCTCTATTGTCGGATCCCCACCTATGACCACTTTAGAATTTTCGATTCTCTGTGTTACCCAAATATGGCATTCACGACACCTAAAAAATTAGCACCCCGATCGATTCCATGCGCCTTCCTAGGTTTCCCGTCAAACCATATGGGGTACTTGTGATATGAGCTCTCTACCGATAAAATTATAATTTCTCATCACGTCACATTTCTTGAATATGTCTTCCCGTTTGACAACATCAAAAAATTTTGAGTCACTGATTACCAATTCCTCGAAGATTCGGACCCATCACCGCTTGTCCAACAAGTACTCCGTCATACTGCCTCCGTTCCGACAGCAGCCACCGCACCAACTACAACCGTCGGCCGTCTGTTCGACATCTCCGACGGTCGTAACCTTTACCTTCCTCCACTATCCTGTCATCCCCATGTGACACTGCCACTATCGGCAATACCTTTACTATGCATCCATCCCACCGACGCTAATCGGTCAGCCTCCTCTCTGCCTCACCCAAATTTCACCACTGCCGATGTCGGCAGTTCTACATGTCAACCCATGTCACCGCCAATTTCTCTACCGGTCGCCCAATCTCCCTGTCTCAGGCAACCACAACCACAACCCACTATGCCACCATATCCAGTCACTGTTCCAGTTCCTGGTTAACCCCAAAAAACTCGATCACCATCACACCACCACTCAACAAACCCAGTCCCCGATCGACTACAGCCCATCTAGTCACCATCACAACGCCACCCTGTAACTCCAACACCCCAGTTCCCGGAACCCAGACCGACAAAACACCACCACAAATGCAACCCATCCCCACCCCACCGCCGATATCATACCCCACAACTCCTCACTCGACCGCGTTGACCTACCCAGAATGACACCGAAAACCCAACCACTATCAGGCCCCGATTCAGTCATCCAAACCCCCAACCCATCGTCACACCTAGTCCCAACACACCTCAGATCATGTCCACCAGTATCCAGAACCAGACTCTGCCACCAAATACCAAAAATGCCCCTGCCCTAACCCACCGTATGGAAACCCGTGCCCAACACGGTATTTTCAAACCTAAAGTCCACTTCAATTTGTCCACCCAAACCATGTCACCAATTCCCAAAAACCCAAAATTAGCCAATTATACCCCAATTGGAATGCGGCCATGTGTGAGGAATTTAATGCTTTAATGAAACAACACACTTGGGATTTGGTTCCTAGACCAGAGGGGGTGAATGTGATCCAATGCATATGACTTTTTCATCACAAATACATAGACAATGGTGATATAGAGAGGTACAAGGAACCACTTATGGCTAATGGCACTAATTAGCAAGATGATATAGATTGTGGTGAGACATTCAGTCCGGTTGTTAAATAGGCCACCATTCGCACAATTCTTAGTATTGCTATGGGTAAACACTGACCTATTCATTAGCTTGATGTGAAAAATATGTTTCTACATAGGGATTTGAAAGAAATGGCAACAACCTGGTTTTGTCTATCCAGCCGCCCCTCAGTATGTATATCGTCTCTGTACGTCACTTTATGGTTTGAAACAGGCCCCTAGAGCGTGGTATGATCGCTTTGCACAGTATATCATGCAGATTGGGTTTGTATGCAGCAAGTGTGATAATTCTCTATTTATTTTTCATAGAGGTATTAGCATTGCGTATTTATTGTTGTATGTTGATGATATTGTGCTTACTGCCTTATTTGAGTTGTTAAAAAATGAGATTATTGCATTGCTTAAAACCGAATTTGCTATGACTGACTTGGAAAAGTTGAGTTATTTCTTGGGAATATCAGTGACTAGATCTATAGATTCTATATTTTTGTGTCAGCGCAAGTATACAGAGGAGATAATATACAGGGCTAAAATGGCGAACTTTAAGATAATGTCTACTCCAGTTGACTCTAAATCAAAGCTTAGTGTTGTTGATGGTAATCCAGTGACCGATCCCACCATTTACAGGAGTCTTGCAGGTGCACTACAATATCTTACTTTCACCAGGCCTGATATTACTTATGTTGTTCAGCAGGTGTGCTTACTTATGCATGTCTAGGGAGCCTCATTTTACTGCCCTCAAGCGTATCAGTCGATACATTAAGGGCACACTTGATTATGCATTCCATCTATACCCCTCAGCACCGACCAAATTGTTATCATATACGGATGCTGATTAGGAAAGCTATCTGGACACACGACGCTCCACTTCGGACTACTATGTGTTCTTAGAGGATAACCTCATTTCATAGTCTGACATGAGGCAAACCACCCTATCCCGTTTGAGTGCAGAAGCTGAGTATAGAGGCATTACAAATGTAGTTGCCGAGATTTGTTGGCTTCGCAACCTTATGTTAGAGCTTCAGTGTCCCTTGCATAAGACATCTTTGGCTTATTGTGATAACATATCCGTTATCTATCTATCTCATAATCCGGTTCAGCATCAGTGAACCAAGCATATTGAGATGGACATCCACTTTGTTCGTGACAAGGTTTCTCTCGGTTATGTCAAAGTATTACATGTGCCTTCCTCTTATCAGTATGCAGATATATTCACAAAAGGTCTTCCTAGATAGCTCTTCCTTGACTTTAGATCCAGTCTTAGCGTCCGACCTCCTCCCGCTCAGACTGAGAGGGGTGTATTAGCACGTGTAACAATGCACATATTTACCATGTTTTGTGTTGTATAATTATGGTAGAATTGGGATCCTTATTATAGAAGGATTCAACATTGTACACCTATGTCTATTTTGTATTAATGAGAAAGGCTCCCCAAGGGAGATTAATACAATCTAACAGTTAAGATTGAACATTTTCATGGGTGAAGTTTGGGCATCATCATATGTTCATTTGGGCTGCTGATTTATGATGGGTCAACTTGGGCTAGCCCAAACCAACAATCATCAAAATCACTCTTGCCCAAACCCATGAAACCTTCGGCGGGTCATTTGGGTTTAGGCTAATTTTGCCACCCCTAGGTAGATACACTAATACGCTGACTCTGGGATTGCACATACTGATCACTTACGTGCATTCCCTCAACAAAGAGTCTGTTTATGTACGATGTACCCTTACCAAGAACAATACCAGCACTGTGCTGGAAGCGGTCCTTTATTACAAGGTTAGACAGCTCCAAACATTATTGATTGTGAACTTATTTTGTGTTTGCTTATAAATGTAGGTTGTGGACCCTGTTCTGGCTTCATATGACACTAATGATGCAGTAGTGAATGTTGTAACTGAGCTAGCAGAGGCAATTATGCACAATGCGCTTGTGAAGATGGGAAAGCGCATCGAGGAAAGCACCGATTTGAATGAAAGGATAGTGGTGAGTCTTTTACTCGCTTATATTTCCTGAAATTGTAGTTGTTTCTTTCGAGTATCTATCCCTTATATTCAAATAGGATAACTTGAGGGTTATTGGATCATTTCCTTCCATTTACAGTTATCTGAAGCTGCAAATAAAGCAAATCGCACATGCAATCTGTTGGATGTAATTCTTCATGCTTGAGATGTAAGCTGTCGTATTTAGTTATTCACTTTTTAGGATTTGAGCTAGTTATTTGTACAATTGATTATTTACTTATCTTGAATTTTGTAATTTTTACTTAAGGTTAATCTTATAAGAATGTTCCACATTTGATAGATCGACCTGCTAGAACTTTGTTTAGTATGTAAACCAACTCAACTACTCAAGAAATGCTAAACTTGGTGGGAAGCATAGACTTTAGCCAGCCATGCAATTTTGCCCTTAAATTTTGAAAAGAAAAAAGAACACATTGTAAAAGCGTGAACATTAATTTAACAGCACATGCAGTATTAACGGTTCACTATAATAAAACATCATTTTCTTTAATAATTTCATAACACTAGTCACTACTAGCTATGGATATCAAATAAATGTGCCTTTTTATCATATATAACAACAATAATATGAATCTTCATGTTCATGTAGCTCCATTTGAGCTCGTCTTAGTCTTTGTTGACATAGAGGTTGTATATTAATCATGTACCTTTTGGTATTTCCTGTTAGCCCTAAAGTACCTATTCTCTTTGTATTTCAATATTAACTGATTTTTATGTATTAAAGTTCTTTGTCAAAACGATCAAAATGGTCCTCAATGCTTGAGTTTGATGCACGCTTTTATTGTAGATGGCTATTAACAGCACTTCAAAAGACTAGGGCGTGAAATGTCTTCGATATGAGATAGGTGTATGGATAGTATTAAGATTTTTTCATCATTAAAAAAAATGTTGTGGCTTTACAAATTACTGAATATGTCTGTTATCTCTTCTAGAGGATATATCTACTCATGATGGAGTTAGAGCGACATTAAAGAAGTTGTGGCAGGCCGGAGACTATCGGGGTGCCGTACTAGAGGTCGTGGTAAATGAGGTGAGGCTCTTTGTGTCCGCTCGTGGAGGCGTTATTGTAACATCTCGTACTTTCGAGACATGGTTTGAATCGCTAGACGTACGTAAATAGACCCGAGCGTTGGAGGATTTTTAGTCATGTTCACATATGCAAATGAAGACGCTTAGTGTACAAAAGAATACGGTACCGAAATAATTTAGGACTTAATAAGTGTGATGATGGGGATTAATAATAATAGTTGTATGTCCCAAAAGAGGTTATGAACTAGTGATATATCGCACGATTATGACATTGAGTCAATGAAGTGTGTTGAAAATAATTACTATTTAAGTGAATTGAGATCGAAAAATTAATTAAGAGAATTTAGCAAATATTGTGTGGACACAAATGTCCACGTTAAGACTTGAAAAGTGGACAACAAGTAAAATAAGTGCATACATTATTAGTGATGAGTGGCATTAACTTTTCACGTGTCAATCATGGAAAAAAAAGTTAGGTGATAAGAATGAAAAGTATCGAAAACAGAGGTATCGATGGCAATCTCATTCTCAAATTTCCATTGGCAAACAAAAATGAAAGAAATCATAAGTAGTAGTAACTGTCTAGTATTATGCTTCACAACATCCATTTTATTTATCTTTGCATCTCTTTTAGTATTCTACAATACTGGAACCGGAACCATCGATTACAAATCAAAATTTCTACTTTTCTCATCCTCACCAACTACCGCTACACCCTACACTACTCCATAACATCCACTCAATGTTTACATGTACGATTTGGATACAAAATACAACGTCGGAATGCTAAACGGGTCGGGTTTTAATGGTCCACCAGTAACACCCGAGACATTACATGAGTTTCCTAAAATTTGCTACAAGTTACAAATATTTGCCAAACATTTTCAATCCAATAACAATCAGATTCTTTCACGGGGAATTTTATTTTCCAAGTTTAATTTTGGGTCCTCAAAACTAGGATCACACTCGTGATTAGGGTGGCCAAATATCATATCTCTTATGTCAAATTGTTAAACTCGATGTCGAGAATGGCATATTTAGAGTCGTTTGGAACATGCAGGACTATCGTTAGCTCGGATTTGAGGTATGTTAAGGTAAATCATTTCTTCGTTTGACATGTTCTATGTATGAAACGTAACCGTAATATTGTTCCATAAATTGTTCTACTCTTAGTAGTTAAGAATGTTCATGTTATTGATTCCTATGTTAAAAAACATGTCTAAATATGTTCCTAAATCCTTATTGAGGTATATGGGAAAGATGTTAATATTCCTAATGTTAGCCGAAAGTACAAGGATATTATGTCATCCGATAAGTTCAGAATGTTTTATTGTCATTTATGCATTTGCATGATATTCATGTATTACACTGGACCCACATGTGTTATATACACTACTATATGGTACACATTATATACGCAACACTACCTGCAGCTGGTACAAATATCACGAAAAAAGAAGATGCCCGCAGAGGCCAATATAATATGATGCCCACAGAGGCCGATATGATATGATGCCCATAGAGGCTGTTATGGAAAGGAAGATGCCCGATGAGGCCAATATTATATATACAACATTTTCATTGTGCATGACATTTATGCATATGTATTAGGGACCTCAGAGGTATTTTCTACTGGTCAGTCATTTCTGTCGGCTGGTTCTGTCTCAGTTTATTCTTGTGTTCCGGTTATGCTATTTTTCATGCCTGACATACTCAGTACATCAGTCGTACTGACGTCCCTTTTGTCGGGGGACGCTATATTTCATGCCCGCAGGCTCAGGTAGATAGTGGGACGGTGCGCGCTAGTAGGTTGATGGTTCAGCTGATGTTGGAGCACTCTACTTCTTTTCAGAGTTGCAGTCTGGTCATGATATATTATTTGGCTTATGCATATGGGTATGGAGGGGCCTTGTCCCATCCTTGTAACGTCATGTACTCTATAGAGGCTCGTAGACAATGTCCTATGTGTAGTAGTCATGTATGGCCTTGTCGGCCGTGGTATGTATGTGTAAAAGTTGGGCCTTTTGGTAAGATTTTACATAGCTTATTTCCAGTATATTACCCCTATGTGTCAGCAGGGCACTGGGTGACGGCCCTTGTGGCCCGTGCTTACATATAAGATGTTGATTGTACGGCTAGCGGTACCCGGTGGGAAAGGTCTAGGTGCCCGTCGCGGCCCTCCGGTTTGGGTCGTGACAAACTTGGTATCAGAGCAGGTCTGTCCTAGAGAGTCTACAAGCCGTGTCTAGTAAAATCTTGTTTATGGGTGTGTTGTGCACCACACTTATATACACGAGGCTACAGGGCATTTAGGATGATGGTTACCTTCCTTCTTGATCTAGAATCGTGCTATAGAGCTGAATTGTATTAATTATCTTCATAAACCTTATCGTGTTTATGATTATAGGAATGCCTTCTTCCAGTAGGGCTATGATTAGCATGGAGATTAAGGTTGGATTGAGTATAAATGCGAGAACTATGCTCTCTATTGATACAAATCTGTCAGAGGATATGAGTAAATTGCTTTCCCAGGCACAACTTCATCCTAGAGCATCTGATAGAGATATGCCCCTTGAGGGGTCAGGGAGATAATAACCTAGGCAGTTTATTAGTCAAGTATCGCCGATATTTAAAGGGTTCAAAGATGCCAATGTCTCAGGGTCACTGTTGTAAGGTCGAGTGAGACCGCCCCGACCATCTTGTAGTCAGTATGGTTGATCGCATGCCGGATTATGCAACAAAGGTACAGGGGGTCGGTTTAGTGTGGCAGCCATGGCCACAATATTCCGAAGTGTCCCAAGTTTATGCGCAAAGGTAAGGATAAGATGATTATGAGTTGTACATATGAAAAGCATAAGACATCATTAGAAGGTTTAGTAGATTATGGAAATCTACACGTTTTACAGTGACTCTTATTGATTAGAAGAAGGGAATATATTATGTACGTGTGACCTAAATTGTAATGTCTTACCTATAATAGGTTGGGATTTGTTCCAAGATATCATTAACGAAAATGGATTGCCACAATCGTATCGTGTGAAGAGTGACCATCAGTAAATTTAAGAAGCTCATATAAAGTGACATACCCAGAATGATGAACCCAAGTCATACATAAGGATCGACTTATCCACGATAGTGGAAGGGGACATAAGCCTCTCGTCCGTGTGTAAATGGCCATACCACGTATTATTGAGAATTACATATATCAATGTTAGTAAGCTAAGGCATGCTATAGGTATTGGACTGGTAAGGTCTTCAGCTTTATTGTGCAGAATGTTACAATTTTAAATAACCTCTGG
Source organism: Anisodus acutangulus (assembly GCA_029783415.1). Lineage (NCBI taxonomy): Eukaryota > Viridiplantae > Streptophyta > Magnoliopsida > Solanales > Solanaceae > Anisodus > Anisodus acutangulus. The sequence goes on along the minus strand of CM056492.1, from coordinate 26,064,265 downwards.
ATAACAATAGATTGTTAGGGGCAATTGAGGACTAGAACTATGGAAAAATTGAAGAATGGTTGTAAGAAATATGAAAATAGTTAATAAGTATGAATGGAATGGTATGAGAAAGTATCAAGGTAGAAATGTTTTTCGTTTAATGACGAGTAGAAGGAAGAATTATGACGAGAAGGATAAAGGTGAATAAGATTATAGTTATGCAGGTTTCAGAAAGGTATGATTACTCCAGAACAGCGTAAGAATAAACGATAGATGAGGGACAATAAGAACTCTTCGACCAAAGGTGACGAACCTCTGATGTTCAGGAAGATAATATGAGAAATACTTTGAGATAAGAGACCCCAAGGCAGTTTGAAATGGAAATGTAAAGGTAAGACGAATGAGCACTCGGTCGATAAGAGATCTAATAATCATAAGGCAAGAAAACTTGACAAATCATTAAATCATGTAAAACCGTGAATTGGATCTAAACATACGAAGCATCGGTTCCATAACATATGCAATCATACCTCTCAGAAAGCGTGTAAACGGAAGTAACAATGAGTAAAGTTCAAGATTAGCACCTAAACAGGTGAAAAGGGGTCAATGGTGCCTATGGATACAAGGTAGACATTAAACATATATGTCAAGAGATAATGACATTATGATGAAGATAAAATGTCGGGCAAATATAGATGTCTATGACCATTTTTGAACTGATCAAAGGTTCTACGAGATAGTTAATGTAATGGGTTTACAGCTTAACGAGATCAAGGAAATCTTTTCTCAAAGCACCATTGATGGAATGTCTTAGCCATGAGGCAAGTGAAGGAATTCAGATCTAAGTATAATGACCAGGTTTGGATATAGTAGGCCAACGTCATGTAATGCAAGTTCTTCAGAATATTCCACGTACTGAAAGAGGGAATAAGTTAACAAATCATCCTTTAAGTGGTAGCAACGCCAAGGATTGGAATCAAGAACAATGTTTGAGATTACGTACATATACCAGAATATTTTGGAATTAAGAAGAGTACGACAAGTAAGAAAATAAGTGAACAATTGTCAAGACAAGTAAAGAAAGGAAGTTGTTTATAATTATGAGTAGTGACAAAGTACGAAAAAAAAATAAGATTCCTTACAGACCATGAATGGGAGTTAACTGTGATGATACGCGCACTTCAGATTTGATGACATTGTCCATAAAGTATTCACGATTGAAATACTACCAATATAAAAGTTTTCAGCACACCAGTAGTAAGAAAATCTAAGTTTACAATAGAATAATTCACCACAAACGGCTTGACTAATGTGAGGATGAAGGAGAGAAATTGACCTGAGGGAACGCATCAGTTAGCTAAGTGGGAGTGCGATTGGAGGATTCAGATAATGATATTCAGTTAGCTAAGTTGGAGTCTGATTGGAAGATTCAGATAGTGATAGCCCTATGACTCAGAATACAACAAGGTCATCCCTCACACTGGAAGAAAATGAACGTCATGATGAAAATCCCATTTTTAGGGAAGATCAGGAAAAATATTTAACAAAAGAGAACCGCAATCTTCGAGTATAATGTGAGAGGAATCCTCATGTAGAAGGTCCATTTGTGTATTCCCAATGTAAGTATGACGGAGGTCCATTGCTCACTATATTCCATTCACACTGGATCTACTAAGATGTATCATGATCTCAAAGGTATGTATTGTTGGAATGACATGAAGAGGAATATTGCGGAGTTGCTAATTCAGTGTCTCAATTGTCAGTAAGTCAAAGTAGAGCACCAAAAGCCCGACGGCTTGACACAGAACATTGAGGTCCTGATGTGGAAATGGGAAACGATTAATATGGATTTCATTATGGGTTTACCTCGCCCTTATCGTAAGGTTGATTCTATTCGGGTGATTGTTGATAGACTGACAAAATCAGCTCAATTCCTGGCAGTCAAAACTACCTACACAGTCGAGGACTACGCAAAGTTGTACGTTAAGGAGATTGTTCGCCTCCATGGTATGCCTATTTCTATTATATCTTACAGAGGTGCACAATTCACAGTTAATTTCTGGAGATCATTTAAAAAAAGGCATTTGGACACCCAAGTTAATCTTATCACAACTTTCCACCCTCAGAAAGATGGACAGGCCGAGCGTATGATTAAAATACTCGAGGACATGCTACGAGCTTGCGTATCGGACTTTAAGGGAAGTTGGGATGATCATTTAACCCTTATTGAATTTGCATGCAATAACAGTTACCATGCTAGTATCACAATAGTTCCATATGAAGCTTTGTATGGACGAAAATGTAAATCTCTTATCGGATGGTTCAAAGTAGGCGAATCAGGATTATTTGGGCTTGACCTAGTGCACCGAGCCATAGAGAAGGTAAAGCTTATCCAAGAATGGATGTTAATCGCTCAGAGTCATAAGAAGCAGTATTCAGATATGCGACGGTGGGACTTAGAGTTCCAAGTAGATGATTAGGTCTTTTTGAAGATTTTGTCTATAAAGGGTGTAATGAGGTTTGGAAAAAAAGGAAAAGCTCAGTCCAAGGTATATTGGGCCATATCGCATAATTCGATGAATCAGCCAAGTAGCTTATGAATTGGACTTGCCTTTGGAGTTAGAGTTCGTTCATCCGGTTTTTCATGTTTCTATGTTGAGAACGTGTATTGGAGATCCTTCCCAAATTATGACAATTGACAATGTGAAGGTTACAGAGGACCTATCATATGAAGAGGTTCCTATTGCTATCTTAGATCGACAAGTCCGCAAGTTGAGGACTAAAGAAATATCCTCCGTGAAAGTACTATGGCGGAATAAGAGTGTAGAAGAAATGACATGGGAGGCAAAAGAGGAGATGAAACACAAATATCCCTACCTATTTCGGACCAACGCCGAGGTTCCGAGAGAAGCATAAGGTGAGTTTTATTTCAGACTATTATCATTAATGCTTGATGACCATGTGAGGTCCGACTTAATGATATATGTTATATTATATGACCCCGCGAAGGGCGGTTGTGTTACTGGCTACGTGACGGAGATTAGATATGTCACCCCAACATTCAAGGACGGATGTTTCTAACGGGAGAAGGATGCAACATTCCGTACTTTTGGGCCATGGTTTGAATCGCTACACGTATGTAAATAGACTTGAGCGTTGGAGGATTTTTGGTCATGTTCACGTATGAAAATGAAGATGCTTAGTATATAAAAGAATGCGGTCTCGAAATAATTTAGGACTTAATAAGTGTGACGATGGGGATTAATAATAATAGTTGTATGTCCCAAAAGAGGTTATGAACTAGTGGTATATCGCATGATTATGACATTGAGTATATGAAGTGTGTTGAAAATAATTACTATTTAAGTGAATTGAGATCGAGAAATTAATTAAGAGAATTTAGCAAATATTGCGTGGACACAAAATGTCCACGTTAAGACTTGGAAAGTGGACAACAAGTGAAATAAGTGCATGCATTATTAGTGATGAGTGGCATTAACTTTTCACGTGTCAATCATCGAAAAAAACAAAAAAATTGGTGATAAGAATGAAAAGGATCGAAAACAGAGGTATCGATGGCAATCTCATTCTCAAATTCCCATTGGCAAACAAAAATGAAAGAAAGCATGAGTAGTAGTAAGTGTATAGTATTATTCTTCACAACATCCATTTTATATATCTTTGCATCTCTCTTTGTATTCTACAATACTGGAATCGGAACCATCGATTACATATCAAAATTTCTACTTTTCTCATCCTCGCCAACTAACGCTACACCCTGCACTACTCCAACACATCCACTCAATGTTTACATTTATGATTTGGATACAAAATACAACATCGGAATGTTTTATTGTAATTTATGCATTCGCATTATATTCATGTATTACCCTAGACCCATATGTGTTATAAACAGTACTATATGGTACGCATTATATTTATGTAGGGGAGGAAAAAAGGGAATGGCATTATATACGCAACACCACCGGCAGCTGGTACAAGTATCATGAAAAAGGAAGATGCCCACAGAGGCCAATATAATATGATGCCCACAGAGGCCGATATGATATGATGCCCATAGAGGCTGTTATGGGAAGGAAGATGTCCGATGAGGCCAATATTTATATGTATATCGCATTTGCATTGTGCATAACATTTAGGCATATGTATTAGGGCCCTCAAAGGCATTTACTACTAGTTAGTTGTTTCTGTTGGCTGGTTCTGTCTCAGTTTATTCTTGTGTTCCTGTTATGCTATTTTTAATGCCTGACATACTCAGTACATCAGTCGTACTGACGTCCCTTTTGTCGGGGGACGCTGCGTTTATGCCAGCAGGCTCATGTAGACAGTAGGATGGTACACGCTAGTAGGTTGCTGGTTCAGCTGATGTTGGAGCACTCTACTTATTTCAGAGTTGCAGTCTGGTCGTAGTATAATATTTGGCTTATGTATATGGGTATGGCGGGGCCTTGTCCCGTCTTTGTAACGTCATGTACTCTTTAGAGGCTTGTAGACAGTGTCCTGTGTGTGGTATTCATGTATGACCGTGTCGATCGTGGTATGTATGTGTAAAAGTTGGGCCTTTTGGTAAGATTTTACATAGCTTCTTTCCAGTATATCACCCCTATGTGTCGGCAGGGCACTACGTGATGGCCCTTGTGGCCCGTGCTTACATATGAGATGTTGATTGTACGGCTAGCGGTACCTAGCAGGGAAGGTTCGGGTGCCCGTCGTGGCCCTCCGGTTTGGGTCCTGACAGTTATTGACATGTTTTGCTTTTGGTACCAGTATATGAAGACCGTCCAATTCCAGAAAGATTGTAAAAAAATCTTGGTATACTTGTTAGTAGAAATACTTAGGGGTAGCAAATTCCTTTTTCTTAGTCAGTCTTGTATTAGCTCATTGTAGATAGATGCTTGCTTAACATGTATATGTTACCATTCTACTTTAGTTTTATGAATTGGCTTGATTCGAGAAGTGTTTCTATTGTCTATAAAGCTTGAATGACATTTCACTGCTAGATCCTTTTGTAATTTTTCCTTTTGAAAATACCGTTGTTCTTTTCCACTTGTAATTTTTCCAAGTTATTACAAGAGTAATACCGTTGGGAAATTACTGCTGTTCTCTTTCTTGTGTTATAAAATACCGTTGTTTTCCCCACTTGTAATTTTCCGTGGCTTTCTTATTTTTCTAACGCAGCTACTATGTATAAAGTTTTAATCATCCTATACCCTTGAAAATACCGTTGTTCTTTTCCAACACAAGGAAGAAACGTACGTGTGTTAGAAAAATAAGAAAGCCATGAAAACTATTTATCTAAAGCAACGCTTAAATTGCTCATGATGATTAACTAATACTCCTTCCGTCCCAATATGTGGCACCATTTGACCGGATAAGGAGTTTAATAAATAAGAGAACACTTTATTATGTTTACCAAATTGTCTTTACTTTAGTGTCTACTTTTGTTGATTTTTCTTCATAATAAGTACATCTTAAAAATTAAGTGAAAGCCAACAAGGGTAAAATAGAGATGGTGTTATTAAAGAGTATTTAAAGAGTTGTCAAATAAGGAAAAATGACATTCCTTTTGGGACATACTAAAAATGAAATTGTGCCACATAAATTGTGACGGATGGAGTAGTAGTTAAGATGACAGTTAAAAGTGTAATACATAAGTTGAATAGTTGATAGAGAATTTATAAGGAAATATGTAGGCTCTAAAGTTTTTGCTTTATTTTCCAAAAATAGGAGTTGCATAACAAGTGCATAAGAAAGTCCCTTATTGTTGGGAAAAACTCATATTTTCCCTCTTTGTTTAATTTCCATCCTAATTACACGTTTTTCCCACCAGTGGTATCAGAGTAAGGTTCAACGATATACTCTTCTTATGTGAATTACAATGGAGTCTACTGTCACTCATGATGGTGATATGTTCAAACTCACAGCGGAGAATTTTTCTTACTGGAAGCCGATGATGGAGGATCACTTATATTGTAAGGATTTGTACGAGCCAATTACAAATGCAAATAAACTGGAGGAGAAATCTGACAAAGAATGTGAGCTCTTAAACTGAAAAACAGTTGCCATGATCCGTAAGTATATTGATCGAAGTTTATTTAAGCATGTGTCCACTTACACTGATGCCCATGAATTATGGACAAAACTTGAGTCCATGATTCAAAAGAAGACCCCCCGAAACAAAGCTCATCTAGTAAGACGGTTGGTAAAGTTGGAATACAAAGATGGTCAAGGCATGATAGAGCAATTGAACACTTTCAAGGGACTAGTAAACCAGCTAACCAAGATTGAGATGAAGATCGATGATGAGTTGCAAGCCTTCCTACTTTTAAGATCTTTACCTGAGAGTTGGGATACGTTGGTTGTCACTCTCAGTAACTCTACTCCGAAAGGAAAGTTCACTATGGATGGTGTCGCCGGCAACCTTCTAAATGAAGAAGCAAGGAGAAAGGAGCGTGGTATATCAACACAAAACAAAGCTAATATAGTGGAGAATCGAGGAAGAAGTGAAAGTCGTGGAAGGAACAGAAACAAGATAGTGATAAGTCAAGAGGATGATTAAGTCCCACTCAAGAGTCACTTGTTATTATTGTGGCAAACCGGGTCATAAGAAATCCGAATGTCGTAATCTCAAGAGAGATTAGAAGAACGGTACTATCAAATCAGACCAAGTTGATCTGAAGAAAAAAGAAGAGTACAACACTACCGCAGTCGCAGTCAAGGATGAAACAGATGTATTTCTAATTGGAGAACACAATTATCTCATTCTCGCTTATGATGATAGCCTATGGATTGTCGACTCAGGTGCTTCATTTCACATTACTCCACATGAATGGTTATTTTTGTCATATTAAAAAGGTGATTTTGGTACCGTGAAAATAGGAAATCAAGTCACAAGCAAGATTATTGGCTTAGGAGATGTTCAACTGATAACCAGTACTGGCTGTAAGCTCATGTTTAAGGATGTAAGGCATGTCCCAAATATGCACCTTAGTCTTATCTGTACTGGTAAGCTCGATGATGCTGGTTTGGTGAATCATTTTGGCGGTGGGAAATGGAAGCTCACCAATGGAAAAATGGTCATTGCTCAAAGCAAAAAGGAAGGCTCCTTGTGTTTTACAAATGGACGTCTATGCAATGGGGAAGCTAATGTTGCCCATGATAATTCAATTTTGGAGCTATGACACAAGAGGCTAGGGCACATGAGCGAAAAGGGATTGCAAATCCTCGCCCAAAAAGAGCTCCTACACGAGTTGAAAGGTAAATCACTTGATCCTTGCACTGATTGTTTAGCTGGCAAGCAACATAGAGTTTCATTCCATAGATCAAATCATCCATTTAGAAGAAAGTATGTTCTTGATTTGGTACATACCGATGTTTGCTCCATGACTGAAAATCTCTTGGAGGTGCATTATATTTTGTGACTTTAATTGATGATCATTCGAGAAAGGTTTGGGTGTATTTGTTGAAAACCAAAGACTAGGTATTTGAGGCATTCAAGGATTTCCATGCCCTAGTGGAACGTCAGACATGAAAGAAGTTGAAGTATCTCCGAGCTGATAATGGTGGTGAATACCGTGGTCCATTTGAAGATTATTTTAAGACATTTGGCATCCGACTTGAGAAAAGACCTCCAAAGACACCTCAGTTAAACAGTGTTGATGAGAGAATGAACCGAACCATTGAAGAGGGAGTTCGATGTATGCTATCTCATGCTAATCTCTCTCTGCCATCAGGTCCTTTGGATAGAGGTATTCCGGATGAAGTTTGGACTGAAAGAAAGGTGTTTTATGGTCACTTCAAGGTGTTTGGTTGTCATGCATTTGTCCACATCCCTAAGGACGAATGAGTCAAACATGACTCAAATACCAAGCAATGCATTTATCTTGGTTCACCAAAGGATGAGTTTGGCTACCGATTGTGGGATCCAGCTAAAAGGAAAATTGTGAGAAGTCGAGATGTTGTTTTCTTTGAGGATCAGACTATCGAATATTTCAAGCAATCGGAGAAGTCACAGCCCAAGATCATAAGCCATTCTGACTCTACACCATTCCCTGCGGTGCGAGATGATACAGGGGGAGAAGAGTTAGAGGCTAATCATGATGCACCTGTAGAACTAAATGAGAATACTAAGCAACAAATAGAAGACTCATCTACAAATGAACAATCTCAGTCAAATGAAGAAGCGACAGGGCAAACAAATGCTCCAGCACAACCTCAGCTACGACGCTCTACTAGAGAAAGACGTCCCTCCACCAGATATTCTCGAGATGAGTATATGGTCCTCACTGATGAGGGGGAGCCTCAATATTATGAAAAATCCATGAGCAACAACCACAAAGGAGAATGGGAAAAAGCTATGCAAGAGGAAATGAAATCCTTACATGACAATTATACATATGATCTAGTAGAGCTGCCTAAAGGGAAACGAGCTTTGAGATACAAATGGGTGTACAAGTTCAATACAGAGGAGAAAAATCCTAGACCGAGGTATAAAGCTCAATTTTTTGTAAAGGGATGCAATCAAAAGAAATGTATTGATTTTGATGAAATATTTTCCCTTGTGGTGAAGATGTCATCTATCCGAGTTGTAAATGGGTCTAGCTATAAGCCTAGACTTGGAAGTTGAACAACTCGACGTCAAAACTACATTCTTACATGGAGACCTAGAAGAAGAGATCTATATGGAGCAACTCAAGGGGTTCATAGTTTCGGAAAAAGAGCATCTAGTGTGTCATCTCAAAAAGAGTCTCTATGGTCTAAAACAGGCACCACGTCAATGGTATAAGAAGTTCGACTCTTTCAGACGCAACATGGATTCAATAAGACTCTCACTGACCATTGTGTATTCATGAAGAGGTATGCTAGTGGTGATTTTATTATACTTTTGCTATATATTGATGATATGTTAATTGTTGGTGAAAACAAAAAGAAAATTGCAGCTCTCAAGAAGGCTTTGAGCAAGTCTTTTGCTATGAAGGACTTGGGACCAGCAAAGCAGATCCTTGGGATGAAAGTCACCCGAGATTGATCTAAGAGACTATTGTGGCTATCCCAAGAAAGATACATTGAGAAAGTTCTTGAAAGATTTAACATGCACAAAGCCAAGATGGTTAGTGTATCACTTGCTAGACATTTGAGTAAGAAGCAAAGTCCAAAAAGTGAGAAAGAAAGGGATGAAATAAAGAGTGTCCCATATTCTTCCGAGGTTGGCAGTCTCATGTACACCATGATATGTACACGACCCGACATTGCTTACGCAGTCGGTGCCGTGAGTCAGCATTTGTCAAATCCAGGAAAGGAACATTGGGTCGCAGTCAAGTGGATATTTCAGTATCTCTGGGGAACAACCAAGAAATGTTTGTGCTTTGGAAAAGGAAAACCTGTGTTAAAGGGTTACACAGATGCAAATATGGCAGGAGATGTCGACTCTAGAAAATCGACATCATGATATTTAACTACATTTGCAGGGCGAGCTGTATCTTGGCAGTCTAAGCTCCAGTAATGTGTTGCCTTATCTACCACCAAGGCGGAATACATTGAAGCCACGGAAGCTTGCAAGGAGATGTTGTGGTTGAAAATTTTTATGCTAGAATTGGGTCAAAAGCAAGAAAAATATGTTCTAGTTTGTGATAATCAGAGTGCTATTCACTTAACTAAAAACTCAGCCTATCCTTCCCGATCGAAAAATATTGATGTTCGATATCATTGGATACATGACGTGTTAGAAGAAAAGTTGCTACAACTTGATAAAGTTCACACTGATGATAATTGGTCGGACATGATGACCAAGGCTATACCGACTAAGAAATTTGATGATTGTTGTGATGTTGTTGGTGTGGTAGTGCCCCCCAATTAAGTTAGGAATGGGGAGATTTGTTTGGTTATCCCTACTTAATTATGGGATGCCCACATATAATTGAATTTCTCTAGAATGGGATTTCTCTAGAGTTGTAATTCTCTAGAGTTGAATTTCTCTAGAATGACTCATACATTAATTATTAGTTTGTTGGGAGATGAATTTAGACAATCTTGAGAGTCTTCCAGCATGTTCATTTTGGCCCTATAAATACGGGTACTTGGAGAAGGCTTGGGCATCTACATCCACAAGTTGTGAAGAGTATCTACAACACTTATTTCTCATTGTTACACTCCTATCTGATAAAAAAACATTTATTCTATAAAAGTGTGATGTCTTTTGAATAAACAAAAAGAAACAAATGGGCATATAACGCCACACTATAATGTACTATTTGATAAAATCTGCTAGTAATTCTTCCTATGACTGATAACGTGGTTACATCATATAAGTTATTTCACAATACAAAGTTACCGGGACAAGAGCAAGTTGTGAATGTTTCTGTTATGTTCTTAATTTCTTTTTCATGTCCATATTGCAAGTAAATTTAATCAGGTTGTTATATTTGAGTACCACCCTTTAACGAAAAAAAAGAAATTCACTAGAGATTACACTCTACTATATAACTTTGGAACTTCCTATATATGTGGATTGTCGTTTGAAAGGTTGCCCCAAGTCCATGTAAAGACCAACACTGTTGATTCCAAAGTCAAAGATGTCTTCCCTTAGAGATAGCCATCATGAATAAAGTAACGAAGGTTTTAGAAGAAAACATATTAATAATTTTTTAATATTACTTGTATATTAATCAATGCCTATTGCAGAGATATGAAGTAAGGTTGCGTACAATAGACCATTGTGGTCCGGTCCTTCCCCAGGTCCCGCGCATAGCGGGAGCTTAGTGCACTAAGCTGCCCTTTTTTTGTATATTAATCAACGTGCGCACAACTTAATAGTTCAACTGGATACCAACGTTCATTCATCCGAACATGTATCGGATAAATTTGCTCACCAAATATAGACACGAAAAGATATTAGGTCACTCTTAGGTGCTCCTTGCATATTATTCAACTCTGAATGGGTGGGCATGCACATGGTTGCAGTGATTTCGGCCAAAAACTCAAAGATTGAAATATCCAGAACGATGAACATATATTATTGTTACAGAAATGAAAGAAGTAAAAAGTACAACCGACTTGAATACAACAGCCCAAAAGAAACAGCTGACAATGCGAACATCTTCAAACATTACAATTGCTAATTTGAGAAAATGCAGTTCGACTCTAACCCATCAACTCAGAGAGTCTAAAATGTGTCATTTGACTGTCAATTACACTGTGCTCATAAATGAACAATGAACTGATTTACATTTCACATGAAGAAACATATCTACTATATTCTCAGGTTCGACTACCAAACTCCACTAAATACATAAAGATAGCAACTCGTTGATTAACACTTCGAATAAATGGACTATAAAAGGCTCCTGAAGCAAAAAAACTTATCGTTACCTTATCGAGGTTAAGAGAGATCTGACGCAAGTAAACTCCTAGCCGTAGCAACCAATGAGCTAACTGTAACTGAAAGCTTAGTAATATGTAATTTCTATTCTTCATAAGCACTCTTTCCTCAGAGATGAATCTGCAAATATGGCTCTGATGAAGTCTTCAACCTGCTAAATCAGCTAGCTAACAAATATGGCATGATAACTCAAGCCCAAGAAAAAGAGACTTCATCAAGGTAAAGCATTTCAATGAAAAATAAATGGTTGTCAGGAAACCAGAAACCCACGATGCTTCAAACGAGAATATAGTCTAAGTTAACTATTACGTAACAAATTACAGAATGCATTACTACTTTTTTCTTTTTCAGGATGTTCTGTCATAGATCCTCATTCTAGACGTGAAACGTAGCACATACCAACCCAACTAATTAAGAGATCCTGGTACTAGCTTAATTGATGTTTAATTTCTTTGTAATACCTCTGATTGCTTAAAACCTATGTTGCTCGGACTCTTCAGAAATACCGATGATGTGTGTCGGATTCTCCAACAGTAGTGCATTTTTGGAGAATCCGACACGGTGCGGTAATATTTTTGAAGAGTCCGAGCAACAAAGCTTAAAATCATGGTTGACAAGTTCACCAGTCTCCCAAGCTGCAGTAATAGATTTCAACGGCATGTCCAGGAGATCTAATGACAATGACCAGCGGAAAGAAAAAAAATAAGGTTGAGAATCATAATGATTTCATTCTGGAAGAAGCACTTCCCACAATAAGAATACCTGCTAGCGTGCGTAATTTCCTGCGGGATGGCATAAGATCATCAAGAGTTGTGCAGGATATTCCTGCAACTTTCCTCTCTGGTTGATAGCTAATACAGAGTCCAACAGAGAAGACATATTCTCGAATAGCAGATGAATCAGCCTTTGGAGCTGTAAACAAACAAATCATCCTATAAGGTCAAGGAACTGTAACTATCTGCTACTTTAATCTGGTAACTCGTTCTTGCTCACACAATTCGATGGTGTAATACATGCAGAGTCTGAAGCTTTCTGGTCAAATAACAGAAAAAGGTTTTGGTCCTCACGTGCATTGTTTCTTCTGCAGCAGTATCATCCAGGAGGTGGATATCATTTACTATTCTGGAAAAGAATGTCTCCATATAATATATACTTTCTCAAGTATGAAAATCACCTGCGGAGAAGTGTTTGGTTCCTATTGTTAGGATTGAATATTTGAAGGAAAAAACATTTTCAGCAGGGCAGCACAAATCCCTGAACTGTACTTGGTCATGCTCATCTTAGCAGATTCATATTGCTTCATTTGGTGAGTATTTCGAAATCCATCGGCCCCATCAATAGAGTAGGATCACATGATTGCCAGAAAATATAATTACTGAGATGTAAACAACCTGTAGAAAACTGATATGGGCTGGTGTAAGCTCTGGGGGCAAAGTTACCTGTTTTAGGTTATAAATGACAAGTTTAATTTGTCTTTGTAAAACTTCTGCAAGCATCTGAAATTTTGGAACCAAATCCGCAAATACAACATGTAACACCCCGTACTTTTGGGCGGTGGTTTGAATATCTAGACGTATGCAAGTAGACCAGAGGCCGAGGAAATTTTGTTATATTGAGCTATGCACATCAAGAGCTTAGTGTATAAAAGAATGAAGTCCCAAAATTATTTAGGGCTTAAAAGTGTGATGACGGTGATTGAAAAATAATAACTTGTGTGTGTCTAATGAGGCTATGGACAAGCGGTATGTCACATGATCATGATAATGAGTTTATGAAGTGCGTTAATAGGGATGGGCGTTCAGCCACTTGACTCGTTGGAGAGGGGAAAGCCAAAACCTACTCCTAAGAAGTTGATGGATCGAAGTAGTACATTATACATTTGTCCGCCAATAGCGGAGGGGGTTCGATTCCCTTTATACGCGATGTGGCAAAAAAGACTGATTCAACGAGATATGCCTTGCCTGCATTAAGATTTAAAACTTGTCGTCTACTTTCAGAAAATGTTTAGAATAGAGAACTTACAATAATACAACGCCGTATTCTTCGAAGATTGAGGAACAAGAAGAAATCTATTAAGAGAAAGATTTATTCTAGAGAGACTTAAGTGAATTGTGATCAAGAAATTAATTATGGGTGTAATTTGTTAAATATAGGAATTTTATGTGAGAAGGGAATTATTGGATAAGCTTTGTGAAAATTAGTGCACTCCACGTGGAAAAAGATAGCATAAGACTAAGTGACTTGCATATATCTGATAGTGACACCTACAATACTATTGGCAAAAGAAGGCGGACCCCACTAGCCACTAAATAATTTACTACTATTGTTTTACTTGTGATAGATACACTTATATCTTCATTTATATATATGGCACTAGCAACGTTTCAGCTAATTATGGATAAAATATGTATGTTTCTTCTGCTCAACTTAAATTAGGAGAAGTTCTCGTAAGGTAAAATATGAGCAACAACATTATTCAGTTTTGTCACGGATTTTGCGTACCGCTTCAATCTCGTTGTGCCGTTTATCATTGAGTTGTAATCCGGGCTTTCTTCGAAGTGAAGTAAGATGGAAGAAGAAGGTTTCTTGAAAAATAAGATTTGGGATGCATTATGGGCTGCTTTAGTTGTATTGTAGACACAAAATAGCTAAGTTATGTTAAGGTAAATCATTCTTTCGTTAGACATGTTCTATGTACGAAATGTGAACGTAATATTGTTCCATAAATTATTCTACTCATAGTAGTTAAGGATGTTTATGTTGTTCATTCCTATGTTAAAAGCATGTCTAAATATATTTCTAAATCCTTATTGAGGTATATGGAAAAAATATTAGTATTCATATTGTTAATCGGAGGTGGAGCAACATTACATCACTCCGACAAACTTATAGTATCATATTATCATATCATTCATACATTACATTCATGTACATACCTTGACCTCAAAGAAGTTATATACTCTACTATATGTATGCATTATATATGTCACGACCTAAACCGGAGGTCCACGACGGGCACCCGGACCTTACCTGCCGAGTACCACTAAGCATACAGTCAACATCTAATCATAAATAAACACGGGCCACAAGGGCCGTCACATAGTACCCTGTTGACACATAGAAATCACAAACTAGAAAGAAGTCCTGTAATATCTTATAAACAGAAGGACTCAACCCATACATATATACATACTAAGGCCGACAAGGCCATATTTGACTGCTACACACAAGACACCTTCTATAAGCCTCTAAAAGAGTACGCAACATCATAAGGTCGGGACAGGGCCCGCCATACCCATATGTACACATAAAACTACCGTACCGAGATTAGACCGACACTCCGAAATAAGAGGAGTGCTTTAATATCCGTTGAGTCAGCAACCTACTAACGCGGATCGTCGCTTTGCCTACATAAACCTGTGGGCATGAAACGCAGCGTCCCTCGACAAAAGGGACGTCAACACAACTGATGTACCGAGTATGTCAAGCATGAGAAATAGCATATCAGAGATACAAAAATAAACTGAAACAGAAACAGCCGACAGAGATCGCCGATAGCGACAACCGACAGAAATAGCCGACCAGTAGTGAATGCCTCTGAGGGCCATAATATGCCTAAATATCATGCACAATACGTTATACATATATATATATATATACGTATATAACGCCGTCACCCTTTAGCCTTTGTGGGCATCATATCATATTGGCCTCTGTGGGCATAATCATTATCATATCCCAGCTTATCAAGTGGTTGCGTATATAACGCCGTATCCCTTTTCCCATCCCCAATAAATGGTACAGGGTAATACATGAATAAAAATGCATGAATGACAATAAAAATTATGAGTTTATCTGAGTGACATAATATCCTTGCACCTTCGGCTAACAATGGGAATCTTAACAGCTTTCCCATATACCTCAATAAGGATTTAGGAATATATTTAGACATGTTTTTAACATAGGAATGAATAACATGAACATTCTTAACTACTAAGAGTAGAATAATTTATGGGACAATATTACTGTTACGTTTCGTAATTTAGAACATGCCAAAAGAAAGAAATGATTTGCCTTAACATACCTTCGTCTATCTGTTGATAATACAACCCAAGTAGTCTGTAGAGCACCTAACCTTAAGCACGAATGAACTAGTTTGAAAAATGAAATTCAACGTGACTTAGGGACCGTGTTTTGCTTGTTGCGTCTAACATCCATTAATATCAAATGAACATTATCATGTTGCTACCTATAATTTCCATGAACTGCTACCAAATTACTGCTCACGTTTTTGCTAACAATTATTTGCCTATCTTAACTAACAAAGGGTGCTGCCTATTTATATTTTTTATAATGAAAAGTAATGGTATTACATGAAAAGGTCTTTAGAGGACTCTTATATATTTGAAACACGATTTAATTGCCTTCTCCCATATTAGTTACCCATGTCACCTGTTATTCCTAATGCTACTACCATTTAACATGCATGCCATCAACCTAATTAATTACCTTAACTTAGTCACTTAAGGGGCTCCTTTAAATGCTACACGTAACATTCCCACTTAATCTTGTCCCCCACCAAAATTCATTAATTAGCCGATTATTGTTGTCCCCTACTATAATTTATCCGTTAGTCGATCGTTGTTGTCCTACTTGGTATGTTCTAAATTAATTCGGGACTGCATCCTTTTATACACTAAGCTTTTTATTGGCATACGTCTAGATTCTCAAACCATCGCCCGAAAGTACGAGGTGTTACATCCTCTCCCCCTTAGAAACATTGGTCCTCGAATGTTGGAGTGACATATCTAATCCCTGTTACGTAGTCTGAGAACATAACCTCCTCTTTTCACGGGGCCATATAATGTAACATACATCATTACATTAGACCTCACATGGTCCGCAATCATTAATTATAATATTAGGAATTAGAACTCACCTTCTGCTTCTCTTGGAACCTTGGCGTTGCTCTGGAACAGATATGGATATTTGTGTTTCATCTCTTCTTCCGCCTCCCATTTCATTTCTTCTATGTTCTTATTCCGCCAAAGAACTTTCACGGAGGCTACTTCTTTAGTCCTCAACTTGCGAACTTGTCGATCTAAGATAGCAATAGGAACCTCTTCATATGATAAATCCTCTGTAACCGTCACGTCATCAATTGACATAATTTGGGAAGGATCTCCAATACATGCTCTTAACATAGAAACATGGAAAACCGGATGAACAAACTTTAACTCCAAAGGCAAATTCAATTCGTAAGCTACTTGGCCGATTCGTCGAATTATGCGATATGGCCCAATATACCTTGGACTGACGTAGGCGGTTTCAGTTCATAGACCACCGCGGCCAACTCTAAATCGTGTGTCGGATAGTTTTTCTCATGTTTCCTCGATTGCCTTGAAGCATAGGAAATCACTTTACCATGTTGCATTAGCACGCATCCTAGACCTACTCCTGAGGCATCACAATACACAACATAGCCTTCTGCACCCTCTGGGAGAGTAAGGACTGGTGTCGATGTTAGTCTGTCCTTTAACTCTTGAAAACTCTGCTCACAAGCATCGGACCACTGGAACTTTATGGCCTTTTGTGTCAACTTGGTTAATGGTGCTGATATGGTAGAAAACCCTTCTACAAACCTCTTATAATAGGCGGCTAAGCCTAGAAAGCTGCGAACCTCTGATGGAGTCATGGGCCTCAGCTAATTCTTCACTGCTTCGATCTTCTGAGTGTAAACTCTTATACCTTCTTCTGACACTATATGACCAAGAAAAGCTAGTGAATTCAACCAAAATTAACACTTGGAGAGCTTAGCATACAACTTATGATCCTGGAGCGTCTGTAGTATAACCTGCAAATGATCTGCATGCTCCACTTCCGAGTGAGAGTAAACCAGAATATCATCTATAAATACTATCACAAATATATCTAGAAATGGGCGAAATATGCTGTTCATTAAATCCATAAATGCTGCGGGCGCGTTTGTAAGCCCGAACGACATCACTAAGAACTTGAAGTGCCCATACCTTGTTCTGAAAGCCATTTTCGGAATGTCCTTCCCTTTAACCCTTAGCTGATGGTACCCCGACCTTAGATCGATCTTTGAGAAACATTTTGCACCTTGTAGCTGATCAAACAAATCATCAATTCTGGGAAGATGGTACTTATTCTTGATAGTGACTTTGTTCAGCTACCGATAGTCAATACACATCCGTAACGAGTAATATTTCTTTCATACAAACAATACCGGCGCACCCCAATGGGATATGCTAGGCCTAATAAAGCCTTTCTCAAGTAGATCTTTTAATTTCTCCTTTAATTCTTTCAATTAAGCTGGAGCCATTCTATAAAGAGGAATAGATATCGGTTGAGTGTCTAGCAATACGTCTATACCGAACTTAATCTCCCTTTCAGGAGGAAGGTCTGGAAGTTTGTCTGGGAATACATCAAGAAACTCATTAATCACCGAAATTGATTGAGAAGCAAGTGGGCCGGCATCGACATCTCTAGCCTGAGCAAGATGGTATATACAACCTTTGGAGATCATATTTCTTGCCTTAGGGTATGAAATAAACCTATGTTTTGGCATCGCTGTATTACCCTTCCATTCAAGGACTGGCTTGCCTGGAAACTGAAATCTAACAATATTTGTTCAGAAATTAACATTAGCGTAGCATGATGCCAGCCAATCCATGCCCATAATAACATCGAAATCAACTATTTCTAATTCTACCAAATCTGCTACGGTCTGATGGCTACAAACTAATATTGCACAATTCTGATAGACCCATCTAGAAACTACCGATTCGCCAACTGCTGTAGATACCACAAATGGATCTCTCATCAACTTAGGCTCCATACTAAACTTACAGGCAATGAAAGGGGTGACATATGATAGATTGGAGTGTGGATATAACAACGCATACATATTATGTGAAAAAACTGATAATATACCTGTAATAACATCAAGTGAGGACTCTTGATCCTGTCATCCCATAAATGCGTAAATGTGGTTCTGGCTACCACCGAAGTTAGTTGATCCACCCCTACCTCTACCTTGATCGAATGACGTTTGATGACCTTGCCCTGATAAGCGTACTGAATGTGATAAAGCTGTTGCAGATCCGACCGCCTGGATCCTAACACCTTCGCCTCCTGTCGGGAATTCTCGCATAATATGACTAGGTTCACCATAAGAATAACACACATTTGATCTTTGTCCGCACGACCCTAAAAGGGTCTTACCACACTACTCGCATCGAGCCAACGGTGGCCTCATCCGAATAGAAGCCCCTCTATAATAAGACCGATTGAACATACCGATCAACCCTCGACCTTGAAAATAGAAATGATGTGCTAGCCGTCAGGTAGGATGGGTGTCTATAAAACTGTGGCCTGGGCCCAAATCTGAAACCGCCTACGTCACCTACGAATCGAGCACTCTTATGTTGTCCCTTATCACGCTTTCGATCTACCCGCTGTTGTCTCTTATGATCCTTCAGATTCTGTGCGTAATCTAAATGCAAGCAATATCCATATTTAAATTCAGAGAAGTCGTAGTGCACTCGCTGATCAAGTGCGGCCCCAGGACAGTAACAAGCCTATGTACCCGGTCACTCATCTCAGCTATAAGGGTAGGAGCATATCTGGCCAATGAATTAAATTGCAAGCTATATTCTCTAACACTCATGTTGCCCTACTCAAGACGTAGAAATCTATCCTGCCTAGCCCGTCGAAGCTTGACCAACAGAAAATGTTGTAAGAAGGCCTCTGAAAACTCTCTCCATCCTGCTGGTGGAGCACGAGATCCCCTAGAATGCTCCCATGTCTTATACCAGGTCACCGCGACATCCCGCAGTCTATAATAAGCAAACTTTACCGACTCAGTTTTGGTAGTATCCATTACCCGCAAGGTACATTGTATCTGATCCAGAAAATTTTGCGGGTCTACGTTCTGGTCTGATCCCGTAATATCAGAGGGTCTAAGTTGATGAAATCCTGAGCTCTTGCACTAGCAACTCTATCAGAAGGACTGGGAATATAACTTTGGGCCTAAGCGACCACTAATCGAGTCAATAACTGTACAACACTTCACATATCAAGATCCACATCTGGAGTATCAGGTGGAGGAACTGGGGGTACTGCAGCCCCACTACGCTCCTTTGTAGGTAATGGACTGGGTGAATCATAAGAAGGGGTCACACTATGGATCTCACTCTGGACCTCACTAGCGGGTGGCGCTCGGCTAGTACCTTCGCCTGCAGCCGTATCCAACGCCCTCATACTCTTGAACTTCCTCCTTGTGGTAGTCATTGTTGGAATTTAAACACGAGATGTGTTAGGAGTGGAATGCTTATAACTCAGTTCTATAGTACGATTCTAGATCAAGAAGGAAAAGTAACCATCCTAAATGCCCGATAACCATCCTACAGGGCATTTAGGATGATGGTTACCTTCCTTCTTGATCTAGATTCGTGCTATAGATGTGAATTGTAAGAATTCTCTCTGTAAACCTTATTGTGTTAATGATTACAACAATGCCTTCTTCCAGTAGGGATATGATTAGCAGGGGGATTGAGTATAAATGCGAGTAGTATGCTCTCTATTGAGACAGATCCGTCAGAGGATATGAGTAAATTGCTTTCCTAGGAACTACTTTATCCTAGAGCATCTGACAGAGATATGCCCCTTAAGGGGGAGCTAATAACCTAGGGAGTTTATTAGTCAGGGATAGCCGATATTTAAAGGGTTCAAAGATGCCAATGTCTTAGGGTCAAAGTTGTAAGGTAGAGTGAGACTGCCCCGATCCTCCTGTTGTCAGTATGGTCGAGCACATGCCGGATTATGCCATAAAGGTATAGGGGGTTGGTTTCGTGTGGCATCCATGGCCACAACGTTCCGAAGTGTCCCAAGTTGATGCGCAAAGGTAAGGATAAAATGATTATGAATTGTACAGATGTAACGCAGAAGACATAATTAGAAGGTTTAGTAGGTTATGAAAATCTACACGTTTTACAGGAACTCATGCTATTAGAATGAGGGAATATGTTATGTACGTGCGACCTAAATTGTAATGTCTTACCTAGAATAGATTGGGAATTGTCCAAGGATATCATTAACGAGAATGGATTTCCACAATCAAATCGTGTGAAGAGTGACCATCAGTAAATTTAAGAAGATCACGTAAAATGACGTACCTAGAATAGTGAGCCCAAGTCATATATAAGGATCGAGTTATCCACGGTAGTGGAAGGGGACATAAGCCTCTCGTCCATGCGTAAAGGGCCATACCGTATATTATTGAGAATTACATGTGTCAATATTAGTAGGCTAAGGTATGCTATAGGTATTGAACTGGTAAGGTCTTCCGCTTCATTGTGCAGCATGTTATCATTCTAAATAACCTATGAATAACAATAGCTTGTTAGGGGCAAGTGATGACGAGAACTATGGAACAAGTGAAAAATAGTTGTAAGAAATATGAAAATAGTTAATAAGTATGAATGGAGTGTCATGATCAAGTATCAAGGCAGAAATGTGTTTTTCTCTCATTTAATGACGAATAAAAGGAAGGATTACAACAAGAAGGATAAGGTGAATGAGATTTTAGTTATACAAGTTTCACAAAGGTATAATTACTCCAGAACAGTGTAAGGACCAATGGTAGATGAGGGATAGTAAGAACTCTTCGGCAAAAGATGATGAACCTCTAATGTTCAGGAGGACAGTATAAGAAATACATTGAAATAAGAGACCCCCCAAGGCAACTTGAAATGGAAATGTAAAGGTAAGAGGAATGAGCACTCGGTCGATGAGAGATCTAATAATGATAAAGTAAGAAAGCGTGACAAGTCATGGGATCACCTAACACCGTGAATTGGATCTAAATATACGAAACATCGGTTCCACAACATATGCAGTCATACCTCTCAGAAAGTATGTAAACGGAAGTAACAGTGAGTAAATTTTGAGATTAACACCTAAACAGGTGAAAAGGGGCCAATGATGCCTATGTATACATAGTAGACATTAAAGATATATGTCAAGAGATAATGACATTATAATGAAGATAAAGTGTCAGGCAAATACATATGTCTATGAGCATTTTTTTAAACTGACCAAAGGTTCTACGAGATAGATAAAGTAAGGGGTTTACACCTTAACGAGATGAAGGAAATCTTTTCCCAAAGCACTATTGACAGAAAGTCATAGCCATGAGGTAAGTGAAATAATTCAAATCTAAGTATAATGACCAGGTTTGGATATAGTAGGCCAACGTCATGTAATGCAAATTCATCAGAATCTTCCACATACTGAATAAGGGAATAAGTTAACAACTCGTCTTTTAAGGGGTAGTAACGCCAATGATTGGAATCATGAGCAATGTTTGAGATTACGTATGTATACCCAAGTATTTTAGGACTAAGAAGAGTATGACAAGTAAGAAAATGAGTGAATAAGTGTCAAAAGAAGTAAAAAAAGGAGGTTGTTATAATTACGAGTAGTGAGAAAGTACGAAAAAAAAAGATTACTTTCAGACCATGAATGAGAGTTAACTACAATGATACGCGCACTTTAGATTCGATGACACTGTCCATAAAGTGGTCATGATTGAGATATTACAAATATAAGAGTTTTCAGCACACTAGTTAGTAAACAAAGCTAAGTTGACAATAGAATAATTCACCCACAAACGGCTTGACTAATGAGAGAAGTTGACCTGAGGGAACGCATCAGTTCGTTAAGTGAGAGCCCGATTGGAGGATTCATATATTGATAACCCTATGGCTCAGAATACAACAGGGTTATCCTTCATACTGAAATAAAGGGAACGTCATGATGAAGATCCCATTTTTAGAGAAGATCGGGAAGGATATTTAACAAAAGAGAACCACAAATTTTGATCATAATGGGGGAGGGACTCCCATGTGGAAGGTCCATTTGTGTATTCCCAATGTAGTAGGATTATGAGACAAGATTATGACGGAGGTCCATTGCTCACGATATTCCATTCAGCATGGATCTACTAAGATGTATAATGATCTCAAAGGTATGTATTGGTGGAACGACATGAAGAGAAACATTGTGGAGTTTGTAGCTCAGTGTCTTAATTGTCAGTCAGTCAAAATAGAGCACGAAAGGCCCAGCGGCTTGACTCAGAACATTGAAAGCCCGATGTGGAAATAGGAAATGATTAATATGGATTTCATTATCGATTTACCTCGCCTTTATCATAAGTTTGATTCTATTTGGGTGATTATTGATTAGACTGACCAAATCAGCTAATTTCCTAGCAGTCAAAACTACTTTCACAACCGAGGGCTACACGAAGTTGTACGTTAAGGAGATTGTTCGCCTTTATGGTATGGCTAGTTCTATTATATCTGACCGAGATGTGCAGTTCACAACTAAATTCTGGAAATCATTTAAAAAAAATTCAAAAAAAAAAGTTTGGGCACTCAAGTTAATCTTTACACAACTTTCCACCCTCAGAAAGACGGACAAGTCAAGCGTACAATTCAAACGCAAGAGAATATGCTAAGATCTTATGTATTGGAATTTAAGGGAAGTTGGGATGATCATTTACCCCTTATTGGATTTGAGTACAATAACAAGATTATCATGCTAGCATTAAAATGGCTCCATACGAGGCTTTGTATGGATGAAAATGTAAATCTCCTATCGGATGGTTCGAAGTAAGCGAATTATAATTATTTGGGCCCGACTTAGTTCACTAAGTCATAGAAAATGTAAAGCTTATCCCAAGAACGGCTGTTAACCGCTCAGAGTCATCAGAAGTCGTACTCAGATGTACGGCGGCGAGACTTAGAGTTCCAAGTGGATGATTGGGTCTTCTTGAAGATTTCTCCTGTAAAGGGTGTAATGAGATTTGAAAAAAAAAAGGAAAACTCAATCAAAGATACATTAGGTCATATCACATAATTCGACGAATAGGGCAAGTGGCTTACGAATTGGACCTGCCTCCTGAGTTAGAGTTTGTTCATTCGGTTTTTCATATTTCTATGTTGAGAGTGTGTACTGGAGATCCTTCCAAGATTGTGCAAATTGACAATGTGAAAGTTACAGAGGACTTATCATATGACGAGGTTCCTATTGCTATCTTAGATCGACAAGTCCATAAGTTGAGGACTAAAGAAGTAGCCTCTGTGAAGGTTCTATGGAGGAATAAGAATGTAGAAGAAATGACGTCGGAGGCGGAATAGGAGATGGAACACAAATATCCCTACCTATTTCAGACCAACACCGAAGTGCCGAGAGAAGCATAAGGTGAGTTCTATTTTATACTATTCTCATTAATTCTTGATGACTATGTGAGGTCAGACATAAGGATAAATGTTATATTATATGGAACGTGAAATGGTAATGTGTTTTCTGAATATGTGACGGAGATTAGATATGTCTCCCCAACATTCGAGAATGAACGATTTTACGGGGGAAATGATGTAACACCGCATACTTTTGGGCGATAATTTGAACAGCTAGACGTATGCAAGTAGACTTGAGGCCGAGGAAATTTTGTTATATTGAGGTATGCACATCAAAAGCTTAGTATATAAAAGAATAAAGTCCCAAAATTATTTAGGACTTAAAAGTGTGATGACGGTGATTGGAAAATAATAACTTTTGTGTGTCTAATGAGGCTATGGGCAAGTGGTATGTCACATGATCATGATAATGAGTATATGAAGTGTGTTAATAAGAGGTTTCTTGAAAAATAAGATTTGGGGTGCATTACGGGCTGCTTTGGTTGTATTGTGGACACAAAATGGCTAAGGTATGTTAAGGTAAATCCTTTTTTAGTTAGGCATGTTCTATGTACGAAACGTGAACGTAATATTGTTCCATAAATTATTCTACTCCTAGTAGTTAAGGATGTTCATGTTGTTCATTCCTATGATAAAATCATGTCTAAATATGTTCCTAAATCCTTATTGAGGTATATGAAAAAGATGTTAGTATTCATAACGTTAATCGGAGGCGGAGCAACATTATATCACTCCGACGAACTTATAGTGTCATATTATCATATCATTCATGCATTACATTCATGTACATACCTTGACCTCAAATGAGTTATATACTCTTCTATATGTATGCATTATATATATGTATAGGGAATGGGAAAAGGGAAAAGGGAAGGCGTTATATACGCACACCACCTGCAGCTGGTATAGATATACACGATAATGATTATGCCCACAGAGGCCAATATTATATGATGGGATGACCACAGAGGCTTGATGGCGTTGTATACGCATATGTATATGAAAGACCGCATTTGCATTGTGCATGGCATTTAGACATTATGGCCCTCAGAGGCATTCTACACAGACATGATACTTATGCATACTATGGCCCTCAAAGGTATTCTACAAAGACATAATACTTAAGCATATTATGGCCCTTAAAGGCATTCAGTACAGGTTGCTTGTTTCTTGTCTCATATTACTCTCAGGTCTCTGCTATGCTATTCTTCATGCCTGACATACTCGGTACATTAGTTGTACTGACGTCCCTTTTGTTGGGGGTCGCTGCATTTCATGCCTGCAGGCTCAGGTAGATAGGGTGACGGTTTGCACTAGTAGGATGCTGGTTCAGCTGATATTGGAGCACTCTACTTGTTCCAAAGTTACATTCTAGTCGTGCTACGTTATTCTTGATATGCATAGGGGTATGGCGTGGCTCTGTCCCGACCTTATGATGTTACGTACTCTTTAGATGCTTGTAGACAGATGTCATGTGTATAGTAGTCATGTATGGCCTTGTCGGCCTTGATGTATATGTATATAGGTTCGATCTTTCTGGTTGCGGGAGTTTACATAGCTCTTTTCCAGTTTACTGTTTCCATATGTCAGCAGGGTATCTCATGATGGCCTTATGGGCCATGAGAAATTATGGTTGTATGCTAAATATATGGTTAGTGGTACTCGGCAAGTAAGGTCTGGGTGCCCGTCATGACCCTCCGGTTTGGGTCAGGACACAACAACAACATATCAGTGAAATCCTACAACGTGGGGTCTGGGGAGAGTAGAGTGTACGCAGACCTTACCTCTACCTTGGTAGGTAGTGCGGCTATTTCCGAGGGACCCTCAGCTCAATACCAAGCACAAGCACAAGCAAAGCAACAGAAACTGTCAGACCCGTACAAGAGATTTCAAGCGATATGAAAATACTGGTAACAAAAGAGAATAAGTCATGCTAACGCATTCTGAAAAAGAAAGCAGTAACTAACAAAGGTAAATAAGATAAATAAAGTACACTAAAGAACACATAGCAGCAGAAATAAAATGACAGGGGACTATAAAGCAATACTGCGCCTACCAGTATGATAGGCTAAGTAGGCCTACAATAATAACACCATAGCTACCAGTTTGTAAGCGTAAGTAGTGCTACGCTCGACTACCTATTACCCTAATTTGTGTCCTCCACAACCCTCTATATAAGGTCATGTCCTCAGTAAATTGTACTTGCGCCGTATCCCGTCTAATCACCTCTCCCCAATACTTCTTTGTCCTACCTCTACCCCTCCTGAACCCATCCATAGCCAACCTCACACCTTCGCACCGGGGTATTTGTGTCTCTCCGCTTGCACATGCCCGAACCATCTCAACCTCGCTTCCCTCATCTTATCCTCCACCGAGGCCACTCCTACTCTATCTCGGATATCATCATTTCTAATTCTATCCTTCCTTGTGTGCACACACATCTTTCTCAACATCCTCATCTCTGTAACTTCCATCTTTTGGATGTGTGAAGTCTTGACTGGCCAACACTGCCTCATACAACATAGTCAGTCTAACCACCACCCTATAGAACTTGCCTTTAAGTTTTGGTGGAACTTTTTTATCGCACAAGACTCCAGATGTGAGTCTCCATTTCATCCACCATGCCCCAATATGATGTGTGACATTGTCTCCATATTTGCCTTTGCCTCAGTGGGTTGTTTACCCCTAGACAAGGCCTTCTTATTATCTTCCTGAATCTGGAGTTTGATAATAAGTTTTTGGTTTCATACCTTCCAAATCCACGAGGGAAGTAACGTTTTAATCAGCGATGCAACCAAAAACTGCTCATTTGGTTTCATACCTTCCAAATCCAGGTGATATAGAATCATTTGGAATTCCTAGACTTGGGACATCACTGTTTTACTATCCACCATTTGAAATTTCATGAATTTCCTAACGATGAATTTCTTAGTACCTGCATCTTGTGCGTTGTACTTCTTTTGCAGCTTCTCCCATAACTCTTTGGCAGTGCCTACGGTGCAATACACCGTGTAGAGAGGGTCTGACAAGAAATTCAAAATATAGTTCTTACACATGAAATCACTATGACTCCATGCATCAAGAACCATCTTCATGCCATTAATGAGCCATTCCCTTCAGCCGTTTCAGTAGGCGAAGGGTCCATTTCATCTCCAGCTTGTGGAGGATCTTCTGTTAGGAAATGAGCCATTCCCATAACAGTCAGATAAAATAGCATTTTCTATTGCCATCTCTTGAAGTTAGAGCCCATGAACTTTTCTGGGCGTTCATCATGGAATCCGGCGGGTGGAGGAACTGGAGCGTTCCCTTGAGCCGCAGAAAAGGCGTTGGTTGAGCCTTGAGCAATCGGAAAGGCATGGGATGTGCCTTGAGTAGTGGGGAAGGCAGAGGGGTTGCCTTGAGTAGCAGCAGTAGCAGAATCATAAGCGAGTTGTTCTCTTCAGTCATCTTTCAAAGCACTTACAACAAATCTTGTCTTAAAATTGTGGGATACAACAATTGCAGGGAACGGGAAGTAAATAAATATTACAATTTCTAGAAAGGATAAACTAAAGATTACAACAAAACTGGAAATCAAGAATGCAACAAACTCCTTGTGTGATTTGTTGAGTCGAGTGATGACACTTTGTCTTTAAGACAAGATTTCCCCGTATATCTCCTTTTACGTTGTCGGGCTATCATATATCACTCTTTTATTGCCTATAAATTTGGTATGAAACCTGAGTTGATAAGAGATACATTTGTGGTAGCTACACCAGTTGGTGAGTCGGTAGTTTCTAGACGGGTCTATAAGAATTGTGCAGTATTAGTTTATAGACGTCAGACCCTAGCAGATTTAGTAGAACTAGAAATGGTTGATTTTGATGTTAATATGGGCATGGATTGGCTAGCATCATGCTACGCTAATGTTGATTGCCGAACAAAGATTGTTAGATTTCAGTTCCCAGGCGAGCCAGTCCTTAAATGGAAGGGTAATATGGCATCGCCTAAAGGTAGGTTTATTTCATATCTTAAGGCAAGGAAAATGATCTCCAAAGGTTGTATGTACCATCTTGTTCGGGATAGAGATGTCGATGCCGAACCACCTACTTCTCAATCAATTTCGGTGGTTAATGAGTTTCTTGATGTATTTCCAGAAGAACTTCCAGGACTTCCTCTTGAGAGGGAAATTGAGTTCGATATAGATGTATTGCCAGACACTCAACCGATATCTATTCCTCCTTATAGAATGGCTCCAGCTGAATTGAAAGAATTGAAGGAGCAATTAAAAGATCTGCTTGAGAAAGGCTCATTAGGCCTAGAATATCTCCTTGGGGTACGCCGGTATTGTTTGTACGAAAGAAAGATGGCTCGTTATGAATGTGTATCGACTATCGACATCTTAATAAAGTCACTATCAAGAACAAGTACCCTCTTCCCCGAATTGACGATTTGTTTGACCAGTTACAAGGTGCAAGATGTTTCTCAAAGATCCACCTAAGGTTAGGGTACCATCAGTTAAGGGTTAAGGAGAAGGACATTCCGAAGACGGCTTTCAGGACAAGGTATGGGCACTTCGAGTTCTTAGTAATGTCATTTGGACTCACAAATGCACCGGCAACAGTTATAGATCTAATGAACAACATGTTTTGCCCATTCCTGGATGTATTTGTGATAGTATTTATAGATGATATTCTGTTTTACTCTCACTCTGAAGCAGAACATGTAGATCATTTGCGGATAATACTATAGACGCTTCGGGACCATAATTTGTATGCAAAGCTCTCCAAGTGTGAATTTTGGTTGAATTCAGTGGCTTTCCTTGGTCATATAATGTCAGACGAAGGTATAAGGGTTGACACTCAGAAGATTGAAGCAGTTAAGAATTGGCCGAAACCCACGACTCCATCAGAGGTTCGCAGCTTTCTAGGGTTAGCCGATTATTATAGAAGGTTCGTGGAAGGGTTTTCTACCATATCAGCACTATTAACAAAGTTGACACAAAAGGCCACAAAGTTCCAGTGGTCCGATGCTTGTGAACATAGTTTCCAAGAGTTAAAAGATAGACTAACATCAACATTAGTCCCTACTCTTCCAGAGGGTCCAAAAGGTTACGTTGTGTATTGTGATGCCTCGGGATCAGGTTTAGGATGCGTACTGATGCAACATGGTAAAGTGATTGCCTACGCTTCAAGACAATTGAGGAAACACGAGGAAAAACTATCTGACACATGATTTAGAGTTGGCCGTAGTGGTCTATGCACTGAAGATTTGGCTGCACTACTTGTATGGTGTTCATGTAGACATTTTCACAAATCATAAAAGTCTGCATTACATATTTAAGCAGAAAGAGTTGAACTTGAGACAAATGAGGTGGCTTGAATTATTGAAAGATTATGATGTGGACATCTTATATCATCCTGGTAAAGCTAATATTGTAGTAGACGCGCTCGGTCATTAGTCGATGATCAGCTCGACCAAAGTGCGGTTGAAAGGAAGGAGTTATTAAAGGAGCTCCATCAGTTAGCTAGCTTGGAAGTCTGACTAATGGATACGGAGGATGGTGGTGTTGTGATTCAGAATAAGTCAGAATCATCCCTCATATCGGAAGTTAAGAAACATCAATGGGAAGACCCCAGTTTGAGAAATATCAGAGAAGGCATTCAACAAAAGAAGACCACGACCTTTGAGATTGATGAAGATGGGATTCTCAGAAACCACGGCCATTTATGTGTTCCAAATGTAGCAGGATTACGAGATAGAATTATGACGGAGGTCCATTATTCACAATATTCCATTCATCATGGATCTACCAAGATATACCATGATATCAAGGGTATCTATTGGTGGAACGACATGAAGAGGAGCGTGGAGGAATTTATAGCTCAGTGTCCCAATTGTTAGCAAGTAAAAATAGAGCACCAAAAGCCTGGTGGCTTGACTCAGAACATTGAGATTCCGATGTGGAAATGAGAAATGATTAATATGGACTTCATAATGGGTTTACCTCGTTCTTATCAAAAGTTTGATTCTATTTGGGTAATTGTTGACAGATTGACCAAATCAGCTCATTTCTTGCTGGTGAAAACTACCTACACGGCCGAGGACTACGCATAAATTGTATATTAAAGAGATTATTCGCCTTCATGGTGTGTGTATCTCTATTATATCTGACCGTGGTGCACATTTTACAGCTAACTTCTGAAAGTCATTTTAGAAAGGTTTAGGCACCGAAGTTAATCTTATCACAGCTTTTCACCCCCAGACAGATGAGCAGGCCGAGTGTACGATTCAGACGCTTGAGGACATGCTACGAGCTTATGTATTGGATTTTAAGGGAAGTTGGAATGATCATTTACCCCTTATTGAGTTCGCATATAATAACAGCTATCATGCTAGTATTAAAATGGCTCCATATGAGGCGTTGTACGGACGGAGATGTAGATCTCTTATCGGATGGTTCGAGGTAGGCAAGTCAGAATTATTTGGGCCTGACTTTGTACACCAAGCCATAGACAAGGTGAAGCTTATCCAGGAATAATTGTTAACCGCTCAGAGTCGTCAGAAGTCGTATTCAGATGTGCGACGACAAGACTTAGAGTTCCAGGTGGATGATTGGGTATTTTTGAAGATTTTGCATATGAATGGTGTAATGAGATTCGGGAAGAAAGGAAAGCTCAGTCTAAGGTATATTGGGCCATATCGGATAATTTGATGAATCGTCCAAGTAGTGTACGAATTGGACTTACCTTTGGAGTTGGAGTTTGTTTATCTGATTTTCCATGTTTCCATGTTGAGATCATGTGTTGGAGATCCTTCTCGAATTGTACCAATTGATGATACGAATATTACAGAGGACTTGTCATATGAAGAAGTTCATGTTCTATCCTAGATCGACAAGTCCGCAAGTTGAGGACTAAGGAAGTAGTCTCCGTGAAAGTTTTATGGCGAAATAAGGACATGGAAGAGATGATGTGGGAGGCGAAAGAGGAAATGATGCACAAATATCCACACCTATTCCATACTGGTGGTGAATTCTATTTTCATGCTATAAGTCTGATGTATGTGATAATATATGATTCTGTGAAGAAGGTAGTTGTATTTTTGGGTTACGCGACAAGGATTAGATATGTTACTCCAACATTCGAGGACGAATATTTCTAAGGGGAGAAGGGTGTAACATTCCATACTTTCGGGTCACAGTTTGAATTGCTAGGCATATGTAAAATTGCTAGACGTGTGTAAATAGACCCGAGCGTTGGGAAAATTTATGTTATATTTACATATGCTAATAAAGAGATTAGTACATAAAAGGATGCAGTCCCAAAATAATTTTGGACGTAATAGGTGTGATGATGGGGAATAATAATAATAGTTGTATATCCCAAAGAGATTATGGACTAGTGTCATAGCACAAAATTATGACATTGAGTATATGAAGGTTGTATAAGTCATTAAGATTTAAGTGAATTGGGATCACGAAATTAATTGTGTGTGTAATTGATTAATTATGGGATTGGTTAATTATTAATGAGGGGACAAGCTTAGTGGAGTTTTGTATGTGTAACATTGAAGTGATGCACCTAATGACTAAGCTAATATTATCTATTGAGTGGCAACTTACGGAATAATCTAATGAGGGGGGGGGGGAGCATTTCGTGTAGCAGCATCATAAAGCCCCTCCAACCTTTTCTTTTTGTTAATGAAACAGAAAGAAAACAATCATTCTACTTCTAAATTGAAAACTCCACCGAGACCCTTTTTAGGTAAACAACAAAACAAACAAATTGTGATTCATTCCTCCAACCCTTTTGTTTGGTACGAATTGAAACAGAAACAACATTTTCACTTAGAGAGGAGAGGAAACAATCCATACATTTCGTTTATTTAGAAAGAAAATTTTCTTCTTTTCCTTTCTTTTACCCAGTGTTATGCTCGGCCAAAGTTCCTATTTTAGTTAAGAGTTTCTTCACTTATTGAGGTATGTTAAGGCAAATTATTTCTTCTTTTGACATATTCCATGTAACGAAATATAACCGTGATATTGTTCCATAAATTATTATACTCCTAGTAGTTAAGAATATTCATGTTATTGATTCCTATGTTAAAAGCATGTTTAAATATGTTCCTAAGTCCTTATTGAGGCATACGAAAAAGATGTTGATATTCAGAGTGTTAGCCAAAGGTACAAGGTTATTATGTCACTCAAGATGTTTTATTGTCATTCATGCATTTTCATTTGCATTATATTCATATATTACCCTGGACCCATTTGTGCTATGCATACTACAATATGGTAAATATTATATATATGTAGGGGATATGGGGAAAGGGAAGGCGTTATATACGCACACCACCTGCAGCTGGTACAGATTATCACGAAAGAGCCCGAAGAGGCCAATATTGATGCCCTTGTGTGGCTAATACGATGTAACCTGATGCCCACAGAGGCGATTATGTACAGGAAGATGCCCTTGTGTGACCAATATCTATATGTATACCGCATTTGCATTGTGCATAACATTTAGGCATATATATTAGGGCCCTCAAAGGCATTTACGATTGGTCAGCTGTTTCTGTTTCCGTTTATTGTTATATCCCTTCTATTCTATTGTTCATACCTGACATATTCAGTATATCAGTCGTACTGACGTCCCTTTTTTCTCGGGGGACACTGCGTTTCATGCCCTCAGGTTTACGTAGACAGGACGACGATCCACATTAGTAGGTTGCTGACTCAGCGGATTTTGGAGCACTCACTTTGTCTCGGAGTGTCGGTCTTATTTTGGTACGATATATTTTTACATGTGTATATGGGTATGGCGAGGCCCTGTTACGACCTTTTGTTGTTGTGTACTCTTTAGAGGCTTATAAACAGGTGTCCTGTGTGTAGTAGTCTTGTATGGCCATATCGACCTTGTTATGGGTATGTATATATATAAGTTGGTTACCTGATTTTACATAATCTTTTTCAACTTAGTCTGTATTTAATTATGAATAGGTGTTAACTCTATGGTTAGTGGTACCCGACGGGTAAGGTCCGGGTGCCCATCGCGGCCCTCCGATTTGGATCGTGACACTCATAATACTATGCAGTATAGTCATCTCGTCCTAACAATTTGTCAATTTCTGACATTGAGCTTAATTCTCACTGAACCTGGGGCTTTCACCGTTTTCTGTAGCTGGCCTGTTAATACTGACGAATTATAGGTTATGGAGAATACCACCAACAATACTTTGCTTCTTAAATTGACGTCA
This sequence comes from Anisodus acutangulus, assembly GCA_029783415.1. NCBI lineage: Eukaryota > Viridiplantae > Streptophyta > Magnoliopsida > Solanales > Solanaceae > Anisodus > Anisodus acutangulus. Next base: position 26,031,361 of record CM056492.1, on the reverse strand, counting down.
TAACACTTATATTCATTGTGTACTTTTTTGCCACCTTATAATATTCCTTTTTCCTAGATACTCCGCATTTTCGTTACCTCTACCTTGGTATGTTTCCATCTGATACTTCCCCAACTCTCTTCCTACATGGATAAGATTAACATTCACACCTTAGTGTTCTAACGCATTGCTTATGTATCTAATACACATAAGATCTTAATGGGGATTATGTATTTACGCACTGCGTCATAAACAATGGCAAGGAATAGAATGATTTACTTAAAGCACACCTCTAACACACGATGTAGAATATGAAAAAGTGTAACATATCCTAAATGCCCTGCAGCCTCCTGATTATAAGTATGGTGCACAACATAACGATAATTAAGTCTCTACTAGACATGACTTGCAGACTCACTAGGATAGACCTGCTCTGATACCAAATTTGTCACACATAAACTTTGGGGTGTGTGGCCGACACCCCTTGTCCAAAGGCCCGAGTGAACCAAACATGGCATTTGTGACCTGTAACATGAACATTGGACCCACAGGGCCACTAAATGACCACAATAAGAAAGAATCCAATGTAAGGTTATTTAGTGGATGGTTTTTTTGAAAATTTCGGGCTTGTATTATGTTCTCCCTAATTTTCGCTATATATTCTGGGGCGCCGTTTTTCTTTGTAGGTGAGAGAGAGAATTGCACACAAACTCCCTATTTTGATTATAGTGAAATATGCAGTGGCAAAGTGGACGTAGTTCTCGCATTTAGAGTGAACCACTATAAATATGTATGTTATTTGTTCTTCGCTTATTTACTGTTTTATGATTTGATCGGATTTGGGACTCAAATCCAACATCTACCACCAATGTGGGAGAAAACTCTTTGAAAAAGTAATTTTTCAAATTTCATTTCTCTCCAATTTTATTTCCCTCAATTTCCCAATTCACACTTTAGCTTTAAAGACCACTACTTGGTGTATTTAAACCCAACAAATTGCACATTTAGAAATTCAAAAAAGAATCGATCTGATCCAGATCATAATATTTATGGGATTCCAAAAATTATTAATAGGAAGTCGACCCCGCGAAATCGCTCGAGGGGTGGGTGCGTTCATTAGATAGAGAAGATCACAACAACTTTAAAAAATATATATATTATCAAACAATATAATATATTTGACGTTCAATTATTAGGAGCTTGAATGCTCATCAGCATACATGATTACTCACGCGTATAATTGTGAGTACCTGCAAACAGAAGGGGGAGCAAATATTTTATGAATGTATATAAAGAACTTGCTTCCATAACTAAAGTAAAGGACACCTTTGTTGATATCAGCATCGCCTTAAGTTCTCAATGCCTCAAAGTTAATTAAGCCTGGATATAATGGAATTACTACGGTACCTGAATACTCAATCCAAGAAACTTCCACTGATTCATAGACAACAGTTTAGAAAAGTTAGACAGATAAAACAGTAGAACATAACCAGAAAGGGAGAATTCGATATCAATATCGACGAACCTAACTCACCCGATTTTGCTTAACTTAACTTAATGTTCTGCCTCATTCAATCTATAGAGCAATTAGGAAATAAATATATCACTAAATTTAACGGGGTAAATTTCACATATGGTCACTTAATTATCACTTCTTTTCACAAAAGTCAGTTAACTATTATTTAAAAGTCATTTAACTTTGAGCAACTAACACAAAGGTCACTAAAACCACTTTCAGGTGTCACTAAACCACTTTCCTGTGAAAAACTTTTTTTTTTTTTATTAAAAACTAATAAATAAAATTATAATCTAAAAGATTCAACCTAACCCGACCGAAAACCAATATGAAAAAAGTAAATGAACTTTCATATTCTTCCTTTTTCCTACCATTTTAACATGTTTGAAATATTAATAAATCCTGAAAGTCACAAAATCAAACCTTTTTATCTGCTAAAAAACAACATATTTCTTCTACTAACTAAAAGATAAACTGTTTTATACTACCTCCTTTTCAATCTACGTGACACCTTTAATTTCGATTTATGAAAGTAAATTGAATTAATTTTTTTAGGCTAAATTGGATATTAAAAAATATACTAAAAGTAATATAAATTGCTATTTTTTCTCATGTCATGATAAAAAATACATTATAAAATATTGGTCAAAGTGTATATAAAAAAATAAAAAGTGTCACATAAATTAAAACATGAAAGTACTTTTTACCGGCAATTCTTGAAAGTCTCTTAATAAAATGTTATGTTGTCATCATAAATTTCAAATTTACTTGATAGGAACTTACCTGTCTTATTTTTAAGTTATTAATTTTAGAAGTTATGACCGCTTATGATATGTTACGTTTACAGTATAAGTATTATTGTTGTAGCGGATCATTTGCCTTATTGTTTAAATTGCTAATTTCACAAATTATTAACGATTATGTATAGAGTAATAAAATTTTAAAAGCTTAAAAATGTAAAAACAAAATACAAAGTATAAGATACAATAATTTTAAAATAGTAGAGAAAAGGGAAGAATATGAAAGGTTATTTATTTTTTCCATATGAGTTTTGGGTCGGGTCGAGTTTGTCACACCCCAACCTTGGGAGGTGTGGCCGGCACCCGATGCCCGAAGAGCCGAGCGAACCAACCATGACATATGTGACCTGTAACATGAACATTAAGCCCAAGACACACTATATATTTATGTGTGTATGTGTGTTGACTAAGGCCGACGAGGCCATGACAACAATAATAGCAGCTATCCAGAAGGCCGACAAGGACAGACAAAAACATATTGTAACATCATGTACTTTCGGGCGATGGTTTAAACAACTAAACATTTGTAAGTAGATCCGAGCCATGGAGAATTTTTATCATATTCAATTATGCAGACCCAGAGCTTAGAGCATGAAAGGACGAAGTCTCGAAATAATTTAAGACCTAAAGGTATGATGACGATGGTTGGAATAATATTCGGTGTGTGCGGAAAAAAAGGGTATGGACTAGTGTTATACCACATGATCATGATAAGGAATATACTCGTATATGAGGTGTGTTAAAAATGATCTATTATTTAAGTGAATTGAGATGAAGAAATTAAGTATGTGTGTAATTAATTGAATAAGTATTTTATGGGTTGACACATGGCATAAAATAGCCGATAGGTGGAATTAGTTGGTCTTAGTGGATTTGAATGAGTCAAATAACTTATTACATGCTAAATAACACGTGTAGAGGACAAAATCACCTAAAACTCTTATACATCATTCTTGTCTTTAACTTAATGATAAGTAAAAGATTCTATAATATTGATTATATGTATAGGGTTGTAACGTGAAGTGGTATAACTATAAACGTAAAGGATCAAATGTTTTGTCCAAATATTTTTTTCTACGTGTACAATTATTGTAAACTTCTAAAAGGAAAGGCATATAATCTATTAGTCATTGAATGCAATTAAGGGGAGGCTTACGTGCCTTTATTGTGGTCAACAAAATAAATGATTCAGCAACTTTTATTTTGGGGATAAGTTCATTTGGAGGGAGTAAGTTGGCAGCAAGTTAGATAGATATTCCACCATTTCTCTTTAATTCATTTTTCCTTTCCTTTGTTGAACCAATTTGTGAGCTTTCGAATAGTACTCCCTCAAGATTTTATCATATTAGTCCATCTTTTCTCAAAGCTTTGCAAGTCCAAATTACTTCGTAGTGAAGTATGAGATCAGGAGCTTTAAAGGAGATTAATCCCGACACCTTTAGTAGTAGTTCGAGATTTAAGGTATGTTAAGGCAAATCATTGCTTCTTTTGGCATGTTCTAAGTACGAAACGTAAATGTAATATTATCCCATAAATTATTCTACTCTTAGTAGTTAAGAATGTTCATGTTATTTATTCTCAAATTCAAAGAAAGTCTACATGTGTTCCTAAATCCTTATTGAGATATATAGAAAATATGTTAGTATTCATAATGTTAATCAGAGGTGAAGCAATATTACGTCACTCCGATAAACTCAGGATATTTTATTATCGTTTATGCATTTTATCCATGTATTACCCTGAATCCACATGTGTTATATACACTACTATATGGTATGCATTATATATATGTAAGGGATGGGAAAAGGGATAATGCGTTATATACGCACACCACCCGATCAACTGATATATGATGATAATTATGCCCATAGAGGCCGAAATGATATTATGGGAGACGGCGTTAGATACGCATATATGACCGCATTGTGCATGGCATTTAGGCATATTATGACCGTCAGAGGCATTCTACACATACATGATACATATGCATATTATGGCCCTCAGAGGCATTCTCCACTAGTTGGTTGTTTCTTGTCTCTGTTATGCTATTTTTCATGCCTGCATACTCGGTACGTCCTTTTTGTCAGTGGACGCTGCGTTTCATGCCCGCAGGCTCAGGTAGACGGGGCGACGGTCCACACTTGTCGGTTGCTGGTTCAGCGGATATTGGAGCACTCCATTTATTCCGGAGTAGCGGTCTAGTCTTGGTACAGTATTTTGCATAAGCATATAGGTATGGCGGGGCCTTGTCCCGACATTGTGATGTCACGTACTCTTTAGAGGCTTGTAGATAATTGTCCTATGTAAAGTAGTCGTGTGTGGCCGTGTCGGCCTTGGTATGTATATATACATAGGATGGATTCTTATGGTTGTAGAATTTTAGATAACTCTTTTCTAGTCTATTATTTTCATATATCAGCAGGATGTCTCGTGGCGGCCCTCATGGGCCATGAGAAATAACGGTTTTATGCTAAATATGTGGTTAGTGGTGCCCGACAGTTAGGGTCCGGATGGCCATCATGGCCCTCCGGTTTGGATCGTGACAAACTTGGTATCAGAGCAGTTTTGTCCTAGGGAGTCTGCAAGCCGTGTCTAGTAGAGTCTTGTTAATGGGTGTGTTGCGCACCACACTTATAAACAGGAGGCTGCAAGGCATTTAGAGATGGTTTCCATTCTTTCATATCATAGATCGTGCAGTAGAGCTGAGTCTTAAGAATTCGAGTTTAGCTTGTGTCTGATACTGTTTCAGTAATGCCGGTTACCAAAAAGACTTCGGTTAGTTCATATTCATAGCCAGTAAATGAGTGACTTCCATCAGACGATTGATACGTCAGAAGGGCAGTACTATGTTAAAAATTTTGAGATTGTGAGAAATTGTCTCACCCATATACGAAATAGATAATGCAAGCCTCGAAAGCAAAATGTTATTTTGGGATACAAAAAAAAAGAGTAAAGTAAATGAGGTACTAAGCACCTGAATGCAGAATATTGTAAGGATTCTCTTTGTAGACCTTATCATGTTTATGATCACAGCAATGCCTTCATCCAGTAGGGTTATGATTAGTAGGGAGATTGAAGTTGGATTGAGTGTAAATACGAGTAGTATGCTCTCTATTGAGACAGATCTGTCAAAGGATATGAGTAAGTTTCTTTCCTAGGAACGATTTCATCCTAGAGCATATGATAGAGATAGGCCCTTGAGGGGTTAGGGATTTTATTAGTCAGGGATCGCCGATAGTTAAAAGGGTCAAATATGCCAATATCTCAGGGTCAAAGTTGTAAAGGTTGAGTGAGACCTCCCCGACCATCTTATAGTCAGTATGGTCAAGCGCATGCCAGATTATGCCACAAAGGTACATGGAGTCGGTTTAGTGTGGCAGACATGGCCACAATGATCCGAAGTGTCCTACGTTGATGCGCAAAGGCCATGATAAGATGATTATGAGTTGTACAGATGAAAGAGCAGAAGACATCATTGAAAGGTTTAGTAAGCTATGAAAATCCACACGTCTTACAGTGACTCTTGCTGATTAGAATGAGGGAATATATTATGTACGTGCAACATACATTATAACGTCTTACCCATAATAGATTGGGAATTGTCCCAGGATATCATTAATGAGAATGGATTTCCATAATCGGATCGTGTGAAGAGTGACCATCAATAAATTTAAGAAGATCATGTAAGGTGACGTACCCAGAATAGTGAGCCCAAGTCGTATATAAGGATCGAGTTATCCACGGTAGTGGAAGGGGACATAAGCCTGTCATCTTTACGTAAAGGGCGATACCGCATATTATTGAGAATTACGTGTATCAATGATATCAATCTTAGGTATGCTATAGGTATTGCCCTGGTAAGATCTTCGACTTCATTGTGCAACATGTTACAATTCTAAATAACCTCTGGATAACAATAGCTTGTTAAGGGCAATTAAGGACGAAAACTATGGAACAATTGAAGAATGATCGTAAGGAATATGAAAACAGTTAATAAGTAGGAATGGAATGGTATGATCAAGTATCAAGGCAGAAACATTTTTTTTTGTTTAATGACGAGTAGAAGGTGAGATTACGACAAGAAGGATAAAGGTGAATGAGATTATAGTTATGCAGGTTTTCACAAAGGTAAGATTACTCCAGAACAACATAAGGACCAATGGTAGAGGAGGGACAGTAAGAATTCTTCGGCAAAAGGTTACGAACCTCTGATGTTCAGGAAGATAGTATGAGAAATACTTTGAGGTAAGACACCCCACAAGGAAACTTGAAATGAAAATATAAAGGTAAGACGAATGAGCACTCGGTCGATGGGAGATCTAATAATGATAAGACAAGAAAGCTTGACAAGTCATAGGATCATGTAACACCATAAATTGGATATAAACATACGAAGCATCGATTCCACAACATATGCAGTTGTACATCTCAGGAAGTATGTAAATGGAAGTAACAGTGAGTGGAACTCGAGACTAGCACCTAAATAGGTAAAAATGGGCCAATGATGCCTATGGACACAAGGTAGGCATTAAAGATATATGTCAAGAGATAATGACATTATAATGAAGATAAAATGTCAGGCAAACACAGACGTCTATGATAATTTTTTAACTGACCAAAGGTTCTACGAGGTAGATAAAGTAATGTGTTTACATCTTAACAAGATCAAGGAAATCTTTTCCCAAAGAGCCATTGACAGAAAGTCTTAGCAATGAAGCGAGTGAAGTAATTCGAATAAAAGTATAATGACCAGGCTTGTATATAGTAGGCCAACGTCATATAATGCAAATTCTCCAGAATCTTCCACGTATAGAATAAGGGAATAAGTTAACAAATCATCTGTTAAGGGATAGTAACGTCAAGGATTGGAATCAAGAGCAATGTTTGAGATTATGTATGTATACCAGAATATTTTAGAATTAGAAGGAGTACAACAAGTAAGAAAATGAGTGAACAAGTGTCAAAAGAAGTAAAGAAAGGAAGTTGTTCATAATTATGAGTATTGAGAAAGTATGAAAAAAAAAGATTCCTTTCAGACCATGAATGAGAGTTAACTGCAATGATACACGCACTTCAGATTCGATGACATTGCCCGTAAAGTGTTCATGGTTGAGATACTACAAATATAAGAGTTTTCAGCACACCAGTTAGTAAACAAAGCTAAGTTGACAATAGAATCATTCACCTACAAGCATTGACTAACGTGAGGAATAAGGAGAGAAGTTGAGTTGAGGGAATGCATCAGTTAGTTAAGTGGGAGTCCGATTGGAGGATTCAGATAGTGATAGACCTATGACTCATAATACAATAGGGTCATCCCTCATACTGGGAGAAAAAGAACGTCATGATGGAGATCTTATTTTTAGGGAAGATCGGGAAGGATATTTAACAAAAGAAAATCGCAACCTTTGAGTATAATGGGAGAGGGACCCCCAGGTGGAAGGTCCATTTGTACATTCCCAATATAGCAGGAGTATAAGAAAAGATTATGACGGAGGTCCATTGCTCACAATATTCCATTCACTCTGTGTCTACAAAGATGTATCATGATCTCAATGGTATGTATTAGTGGAAAACCATGAAGAGGAACACTGCAGATTTTGTAGCTTAGTGTCTTAATTATCAGCAAGTAAAAGCAGAGCACCAAAATCTCGGTGGCTTGACTCAGAACATTGAGAACCCAATGTGAAAATGGGAAATAATTAATATGGATCTCATTACGGGTTTACCTCGCTCTTATCATAGGTTTGATTCTATTTGGGTGATTGACGCTAGACTGACCAAATTAGTTCAATTCCTGGCGGTCAACACTACCTACACAGCCGAGGACTACGCAAAGTTGTATGTTAAGGAGATTGTTCGCCTTCACGGTATGCCTATTTCTATTATATCTGACCAAGGTGCGCAATTCACAACTAGTTTCTGGAGACCATAAGAGCTTGCGTAATGGACTTCAAGAGAAGTTAAGATGATCATCTATCCCTTATTGACTTTACATACAATAACAGTTATCATGCTAGTATCAAAATGGCTCCATACGAGGCTTTGTATGGACGGAAATGTAGATCTCCTATCGGATGGTTCGTAGTACGCGAATCAGAATTATTTGGGCCTAACCTAGTGCACCATGCCATAGAGAAGGGACAACTTAATCAAAAGTATATTGGGTCATATCGTATAATTCGACGAATCGGCCAAGTGGCTTACGAATTGGACCTACCTCATGAGTTAGAATTTTTTCATCCGGTTTTTCCATGATTCTATGTTGAGAGCGCGTATTGGAGATCCTTCCCGGATTGTATCGATTGACGATGTGAAGGTTACAGAGGACCTATCATATGAAGAGGTTCCTATTGCTATCTTAGATCGATAAGTCCGCAAGTTGAGGACTAAAGAAGTAGCCTCCGTGAAAGTTTTATGGCTGAATAAGATTATAGAAGAAATGACACGGGAGGCCGAAGAAGAGATGAGACACAAATTCCCTTACCTATTTCACCAAAATCATAAGGTGAGTTCTACTCCAGATTACTATAACTAATACTTGATGACCATGTGAGGTCTGATGCAATGATATATGTTATATTATATGGCCCCGTGAAGAGAGAGGGTTATGGTTTCAGGCTACGTGACGGGGATTAGATATGTCACCCCAACATTCGCGAATGAATGTTTCTAACGGGAGAAGGATGTAACATTCTGTACTTTCTGGTGATGGTTTAAACAGCTAAACATATGAAAGTAGACCTGAGCCATGGAGAATTTTTATCATATTCAATTATGCAGACCCAGATCTTAGAGCATGAAAGGACGAAGTCTCGAAATGATTTAACACATAAAGGTGTAATGACAATGGTTGGTATAATATTCGGTGTGTGTTGAAAAAGAGGCTATGGACTAGTGTTATACCACAGGATAATGATAAGGAATATACTCGTATATGAGGTGTGTTAAAATGATCTATTATTTAAGTGAATTGAGATCAAGAAATTAAGTATGTGTGTAATTAATTGAATAAGTATATTTTTGGGTTGACACATGGCATAAAATAGCCGATAGGTGGAATTAGTTGGTCTTAGTGGATTTGGATGAGTCAAATAACATATTACATGATAAATGACATGTGTAGAGGACAAAATCACCTAAAACTCTTATACATCATTCTTGTCTTTAACTTAATGATAAATAAAAGATTCTATAATATTGATTATATGTATAGGGTTGTAACGTGAAGTGGTATAACTATAATGGTAAAGGATCAAATGTTTGGTCCAAATATTTTTTTCTAAGTGTACAATTATTGTAAACTTCTAAAAGGAAGGGCATATAATCTATTTTTCATTGAATGCAATTAAGAGGAGGCTTACGTGCCTTTATTGTTGTCAACAAAACAAATGATTCAGCAACTTTTATTTTGGGGATAAGTTCATTTGGAGGGAGCAAGTTGGCAGCAAGTTAGATAGACATTCCACCCATTTCTCTTTAATTCATTTTTCCTTTCCTTTGTTGAACCAATTTGTGAGCTTTCGAACAAGTACTCCCTCAAGATTTTATCGTATTAGTCCATCTTTTCTCAAAGCTTTCCAAGTCCACATTACTTCATAGTGAAGTATGAGATCGGGAGCTTTAAAGGAGATTAATCCTGACACCGTTAGTAGTAGTTCGACATCTAAGGTATGCTAAGGTGAATCATTTCTTCTTTCGGCATGTTCTAAGTACGAAACGTAAACGTAATATTGTCCCATAAATTATTCTACTCTTAGTAGTTAAGGATGTTTATGTTATTTATTCCTGTGTTCAAAGCATGTCTAAATATGTTCCTAAATCCTTATTGAGATATATGGAAAATATATTTGTATTCATAATGTTAATCAGAGGTGAAGCATTATTACATCACTCAGATAAACTCAGGATGCTTTATTATCGTTCATGCATTTTATCCATATATTACCTTGGACCCATACGTGTTATATACACTACTATATGGTATACATTATATATATGTAGGGGATGGGAAAAGGGATACTGCGTTATATACGCATACCACCCGATTAACTGATATATGATGATAATTATGCCCACAGAGGCCGAAATGATATGATGGGAGATGACGTTATATACGCATATATATAAGTATGACCGCATTTTGCATTGCATTTAGGCATATTATGGCCATCAGAGGAATTCTACACAAACATGATACATATGCCTATTATGGCCCTCAGAGGCTTTCTCCACTAGTTGGTTCTTTCTTGTCTCATGTTACTTTCAGGTCTCTGTTATGCTATTTTTTATGCCTAACATACTCGGTACATCAGTCATACTGATGTCCCTTTTGTCGGGGGACGCTGGGTTTCATTCCTGCAGGCTCAGGTAGACAGGGCGACGGTCCGCACTAGTAGGTTGCTGGTTCAGCGGATATTGGAGAACTCCATTTATTCCGGAGTAACGGTCTAGTCTTGGTACAATATTTTGCATAAGCATATGAGTATGGCGGGGCCCTGTCCTGACCTTGTGATGTCACGTACTCTTTAAAGGCTTGTAGACAGTTGTCCTGTGTATAGTAGTCGTGTATGGTCCTGTCGACCTTGGTATGTATATATACGTAGGAAGGGTCCTTGTGGTTGTAGGATTTTACATAGCTCCTTTCTAGTCTATTATTTTCATATATTAGCAGGATATCTCGTGGCGGCCCTCGTGGGCCATGAGAAATTACAGTTATATGCTAAATATGTGGTTAGTGGTGCCCGATAGGTAGGGTTCGAGTGCCCATCGTGGCCCTCCGATTTGGGTCTTGACACATTTATACAATGATCGCTAATCTGCAAGTCTCTAAGAGTGTAACACAATATCAACAGGTCGGAATAGGGCCCCGACATACCCCCAAAGCCATATATATACACATGCAGTAGTACTTATGGACTCAAACCCAATAACTACAAAGAAGTGGAGTCCGACACTCGACTGTTGATCACGGTGTCCTACAGAGGAGGCGCACTGGCTTGTCTATCAATACCTATGGACATGAACACAACGCACAAAAAAGAGGTGTTAGTACAAAATATGTACTGAATGTAGGGCGGTAAGTGTAAGCATAACAAATGCAGATGCCAAGAGAGATATAGAGACAACCTGAACTTTGAAACAAGCCTCTGTGGGAAACCATAAATACAACATGAATATAAATATATGTTTGTAAAATCATCCCTCACTGTGGATTCTTATAATTTATCATATCATATAATAATAAATCCCTTTGTGGTGTGAGCTCATCGTCATATCATCACCATCTCTGCCCAACTGATCAGTGGAATGCACAGCTATGTGCCTGCCAGGTCATATCTAAAATGGCGCGGTAATGAAAGAAATACATCTACATGCACATCTACATACTTGTCCGTCTGACTATAGCACGACGCGGTAATGAAAATAAATACATATGTATATAAGTGCAATGCAAGACCAACCTCAGAAGAAACACCATAGAAAGAGTCGGAGTGACCAATCGTTGTTACCCTCCGACTATCATTATTGTCGATACGTTCATTATTCTTCCATCAATAGACCAATGAAATAAGAAGTACAAGAAACATCGTGTTATGAAATCTTGTTATGAACTAGACATGAAGCATAAGTTGGCTTATTTCATAGGAAACATGATCAACACAACGTTAGCGAAAAGAATGTACCAATTGGGGGTTCATCAGTTTTTTTTTAGTAATAGATTTGAAGGTTAAGGACACGAGAATATTATTCAATACGGGCTATTTATGAGAAGAAACCAACTTGATCATTTTGGTGTACCATTGACACATTTTTAACAAGAAATTTTCCAGCGAAAGATTATTTGAATACTAGTCATGCCACAAGAGAAGAGAAAGCCCTACATACATCGTTGAGGGAGTTATATATCTTTCACGAGTCCTTGAATGCTTTAAAAATGATTTCCTACATAATATGAACCATTCGGGGTCAAAATCAAGTCCATAGCTCATAGAATTCTTCATTTAGACATTTAATCGAGCAACTTGCAAGAACTAGTTTATAGGCTTATTCGTAGCTTAATTCTCCCGTAAAATGCTGCCAAAACTTACTTTTATACTCCTACCCACCAATACAATCCCATCCATATCACCACAACCCCAAACAATACCACCAAATCATAAAAAAAGCCCAACAATTAAGCTATGTTCATAAGAGTTAGTAAGAACTTATTTTTATGGGATTTTCTTTCAATTTTCTAGGTTTAAACATTTATGGAGTTCAAGAAGATGAAAATAAAGTTAAAACATACCTCAAATGATGTAGAACACTTAAAACCATAAATTACTTTAAGGCGAAGTTTTCATTCGAGAAGCAAAATAGTGAAGAAATCACGATTCTGTAATCGCCATGTTGTTCTTCATGTTTAAGTTGATAGATTTTCTCTTGGATTTGTTTGTGAGGATCGAAGAATTCTTAAGAGGTTTTTCTAGGGTTTCCAGGCTTTGAAAATGATAAAATGAAGGGAAAATCGTGAAAGGTCCTTATATATATACAAGGAAAAAGCGCAGCCACTGACTATACTCGCTATCTCGTGGCAGTGTGCACCCTTGGACAGAAATGCAAATATCTCTCTACTTTGATGTCATGTTAACGAATGGTTAAATGCACAAAACTAGACTCGTAGACCTTTGATTTGGTGGGTGGATCACCCTGTAACTCCAAGTCGATTGAGAAAAAATCTCTGCGACATCTGACCTAAAGTTCAGTGAAATTGACAAACATAACTTGGGACGACCTTTATCGACTTTCGTATCACAACTCGTTTGACTTCAAAACTTAACATACAACTATCATATTATTTAAGTACCTCGTAACATTACCTTCTTAGCATGTTAGTCACCTTACGATATAATAACGCATGAAAATACGAGGTGTAACATCCTTACCCCCTTAAGAACATTAATCCTCAAATGTTGAGGGATATCTCGACTCTTAGTATTTATAAAAATTTTGACAGAGTTTCCTCTATAAACAGGACTATCCAAAACCTGTCAAATAGCCCAAATATATATCTCAAGCCTCACAGGGTTATGCAACAGTATAACAATATTAACCTGGCCTCACACGACCATTTTCTTATACATAAATTATAACAGGTTAGCCATAACTCACCTTAACTATCACTTGCTGAAATCCGGTCTAAACTTTCCACATATGTCTCAACAATAGCACCTAGAAAAATATACGGATTAGGTTCGATAGATAGAATGAGGAATAAAGTGTCGTTTCACACAGGTATCATGGGCGTAGCGATCTAGAATAGGAACAAGGACCTCTTCGTATGATAGGTATTATGTGACTTGAATATCCTCAATAGAGGTAATGCAGAAAGGATCATCTAACTGCTCGCGAAACATAGATATGTGGAGTACTGGATGAACTACTTTTAGTTCTTGGGGAAAGTCAAGTGTGTAAGTCGCTTAGTTGATTCTCAATTTCACATTCTTTACCGTCCATTGTATCAAATCATTTGTCTCACCGATACCGGATCAACTGATGAGAGATCTACATTTGCGTTTTCTAGTAGCGGTAAGAGCAGCAGTAATTGTGCCTCTTATCCTTGGTTCTCGTTAAGTTCACGAATCTACTAGGCAATCAATGGGGTCCTTTCGTAGCGTAGTTTTTTCATGATCTGAATGTTGTCCGTTGGGATCTCCTAGTATAGAACTTTAGTATTCTCCTCCGCCTAACTAGACGAATGATTGGTCGTGTTACTTTTACTGTCTAAGGAAATTTCCGTCCGTGGTGGCTTAACTTACTCCTTTGTGCGCTCTCTCTGAGTCATTCCTACTAGCTCGATTCTCTGTATGATCCGATATGTCCCAACGTATCTGGGACTAAGCTTGCCTTTCTTGCCGAACCTCATCATGTCTATTATAGGTGACCTCTATAAAGACCCGATTATCGACATCTAGTTCCAATCCTTGGTGCTGAACTTTGAAATAAGGTCCATGTTGACTCTAAATGGTCAATAGTTAGTTTTATATCAATTTCACCCCCTCTACAATTTTGTTAGGTTATACCAACTTCAAATAATTATGTTACCAGTCATTTTAATATTGAGATAGAGTAATCACTCTTTTAAAATTGTGTTACCTCTTTACTAGGCTTTGAAAAATTGTATATCGTGAACAATGGATTTTCACTTGTATTCTTTCCTAAATCTTTGACACACTCAAAACAACTGAATGGTCCTGATATCTGAGGAAACTATCTTCCGTGAGTTCAATTCAATTTAATTTTTTTGGTAGGTAGTGGAGCGTAGTCCTACTTACGCTTACAAATTGATAGTGGTAGTGTTAATATTGTAAGCAGACTCAGCCTATCATACTAGTAGGCACAATATTTCTTTATAGGCCCTGTCGTTTGATTTCTGCTGCTATGTGTTCTGTAGTGTACTTTGTTTATATTATTTCCCTGCGTTAGTTACTGCTTTTTTTTTTGAATGCGCTATTATGGTTTAATCGCTTTTATTACCATCATTTTCATACTGCTTTAAATTTCGTGTCCGGGTCTGACTATTTCTCTTGCTTTGCTTTGCTTGTACTTATTATTTGTCTTGAGTCGAGGGTCTTTCGCAAACAGCCATTCTACCTACAAAGGTAGAGGTAAGGTTTGCGTACACTCTACCCTCCCCAGACCCCACGTTGTGGGATTTCACTAGGTATGTTGTTATTGTCTTGTGTCGCCGATTACCTTTTCTGGGTTTTGTTACATTAATCTTACCAAGGGCGTCAGTTACAACTTAGCCCCTGCCTAAGTGGTACGTAATTCCTATCTCGCTAACTTTGAATAATTTAAAACTTCTTTTCTGACATTAGATCCACCTTTCCCTATCCATGGACGTGTCAGAGACCTTTATGACGGTGAACATCTATGTCCACCCGAACTCTGAATGAAGTTGTGATGTAATACGCGCAAGCAACCATTGTTAATTCTCTGTCATATATCGGGTAATTCCCCACCACGTACTTCTTTAATTACCGCGATATATACAATTACCTCATCATGTTGTATTAGAACAATCTATACCAATATATGGGACGTCACAAGTGATAGGATAACCCTCTATATTTTCTAGAAATATCAAAGATGACATTAAGGTCTTACTGCTTTTAAGGACATAATTAATCATCCATAATACTTGTTTGACTACTCTCCTCTAAGCTCCCCATCCTTATACAGATCGTCCTGACTATCGACAGAGCCAAAACGTATGTGTGAGATGCTTCATAGCATAACTCACTTCATTGCTTCTTGTCGTTGAATTTTAAAATCTCACGTGAAATAGGCATAAAATTTTATCTTTCGAATTTGGGACGAACTTGGTATGAAACACGACTACTATAAATTATGAGTTTTATGAAGTTGGGGATGGGAAGGGATCCTAACGTAGAGTATAAACCTTGGGTATATATACAATAAGACTGTATCGAAATGGAATAGGATCTCATTGATATACATACGATAGAGTATTCAAAAAGGAAATCTTGAAACATAGCGTTATTCTGGGCCTTGTTTTATCCGTTCTGACACTTACAATGTAATTATGTTCATTTATCCTCGTTCCCCAATGTCCCAAAGCTTCATAGACACATAACCTTGAATGTGACCCATAATTTGGTTATTCTCTTACATTCTCAATCTCGGCATCTTGTCTTCTCTACACATATAAAATCCAGTAAAGAGTAATATTAAGGGCCAACTTCTTGTCATACTTCAAGTAAATTAATCTTGCTCTTCCTTCGCACAGTGTTCTTATCTGATACTCTCTAAAAGGATCTTTACTCATATATATTGCCAGTTCTGTTCCCTGTAATATCTCTAGAAATCTTTGGATCACTTGTAACCACTCTTAGTTACCTGCGCAACAAATCTTACTCGCACACACTTCTAATAGTGTTACCTCTAAACTTGTCTTTTAAATCTCGAACTCGTACGCTAGAGTTGAGGACTCCCTAGAAGTAGAGAGAAATGCCTACATTTAAACTTTATCTACCGTTGTTTCTATCTTAAATAATTCATGAGACTTACAACTATGGACCTGTAAAACGAAAACATCGTACACTTAGCCCATTCTACGATAAGTGATTCCTACAACACTCAATAACTCAATTATAATCCCACTGATTATTCAACAAGTGTATCTTTCGTATACGTAACTAGAATATTACCCCCTAAGAGCTATCCTTATGTCTTCATCTTTACATATGCCAGTTTTCTGAGTCTGAAATATTCCATTGGACTTACCATTTATGGAAACCTCTCGCTGAAGGGTTTCTACTATTCTTCCCTACCATTGAATTCATGCACTCTGCTAAGGTCGTACTATGTCTACAAAATTTGAATATATACAACCCCATTCTCTGTGTACCTTTACCGATTACCCACTTCACCATTCTATCACTAAATGGAGCGCTTTATCATACCATCTTCCGCCCTTGAGGAAATCATTAACATCTTATGTTCGAGCATTCTGCTCTATAGTATTCCAATTACTCCCTCATCGCATTTTTCAATGCACTTCAATAACTTATAACCCATCCCTAGGGTCGACTTCCCTTACTAGGGACAACTGAGGCACTACATATATGTTGTGTCATATACTCATAACCGACACACCCAATCCTGATGACTTGACTTGTTTGTAGCACTCGTCTCAGGGGAACTTTTACTTATTGACCTTCTAATATTGATCTCCTATCGCTTATCCTCTTGCCGCCTAACTACTCATTATCGCAGTGTTCCGATATTACAAAAATCCTCCAAGTGCTTAACTCGTATTCAATTTATCTCAAATTAAATACTGCGGACTGGTATCTCCTAACTCCATAATTTAAATCGATATTCTGATAACTCTTATTGAGGCCATCAACTCACGTTATGTCATAAAGATATAGTTCTATAACCTATTTCTTCTTATAACCTTATTTTTATTACCCTTTTTTCTCGCTTAACTACAACCCTTGCCGCACCACTAAACTTCGGCTTACGACCCTTATTTACCCACGACACTTTACTTATGTTTCTGTTGATAACTTATTCGTATCATCACTCCTCATTCTAGTCCAGAGGAACCCGATGAAACATTCCTTTACTTCGGACTTCTCCCTCTTCATGGGATTTCACTTTCTAACTGGTTAAAGTTGCCTTTTTTTCTAGAGTCATATCTAACCCCTAAGTCTTCTAAACACTCAAAAGGTCATATTATGCTTATTCAAATTCAAGGTATTAGCACATACATAACATCAATAAAAATTATCGACATGCTCATAATAATATGTAGTAGCGTCATCTCGTCCTAACAATTTTTCAATTTCTGACATTGAGCTTAATCCTCACTAAACCTGGGGCTTTCACCATTTTCTGTAGATGGGCTGTTAATACTGACGAATTATAGTTTATGGAGAATACCACCAACAATACTTTGCTTCTTAAATTGAGGTCATAACGATTATATTCCTTGTATGTTTTTTTTTTGCCACCTTACAATCTTCTTTTTCCCTAGATACTCCGTATTTTTGTTACCTCTACCTGGGTATGTTTCCATTTGATACTTCCCCAACTCTCTTCCTACATTGTTAAGATTAACATTCACACCTTAGCGCTCTAACGCATTACTTACGTATCTGATACACATAGGATCTTATTTGGGATCACGTATTTACGAACCGTGTCATAAACAATGGCAAGGAATAGAATGATTTACTTAAACCACACCTCTAACGCACAATCTAGAATATGAAAAAGAGTAACATATCTTAAATGCCCTGTAGCCTCCTGATTATAAGTATGGTGCAAAATATACCCATAATCAAGACTCTACTAAACACAGCTTGCAGACTCCCTAAGATAGACATGCTTTGATACAAAGTTTGTCACACATCAACCTTGGGGTGTGTGTCCGACACCCGATGCTCAAAGGCCCGAGTGAACCAAACATGACATTTGTGACATGTACCATGAACATTGGGCCCACAGGGCCACTAAATGACCACAATAAGAAAGAATCCAATGTGATAACCTACAAGCAGAAGAGCCCAACACGATATATATTTGCTTAAGGCCGACAAGGCCATGACAACAGTAATAACAACTATCCAGAAGGCCGACAAGGCCAGAAAAAAACATATGTACAATGACCGCTAGTCTGAAGCCTCTAAAGTGTAACACAATGTCAATATGTCAGGATAGGGCCCCGACATACCCCAAATCTATATCTATATATATATATATATATATATATATATATATATATATATATATATATATATATATATATATATATATACACACATATAGTAGTACCTATGGACTCAAACCCAGCAACTTCGAAGAAGTGGAGTGCGACACTCGACTGCTGATCACGGTGTCCTAATGAGGACGCGCGTCGGCCAGTTTATCAGGACTTGTGGGCATGAACACAGTGCATAAAAGAAGGGCATCAAAATGAAATATGTACTGAATATGTATGGTGGTAAGTGTAAGCATAAGAAATGTAGATGATAATAGGAGAGATATTGTCACGACCTAAACTGGAGGGCCATGATGGGGACACGGACCCTACCTGTTGGGCACCACTCATCATACAACTAACAGCTAACCGAAATAAATCATGGCCATAAGGGTCGTTACTGAATATTCGGCTGCCACATACGTCACAGCCAACAGGGCCATACACAACTACTATACACAGGGCATCTGTCTACAAGCCTCTAAAGAGTACATGACATCACAAAGACGGGACAGGGCCCCGCCATACCCCAAATGCATATGAAAAATATCATACCACGACCAGACTGCAACTCTGAAACAAGTAGAGTGCTCCAATACCAGCTGAACCAGCAACCTACTAGTGCGAACCGTCACCCTCTTTAACGTCAGTATGACTAATATACTAAGTATATCAAGCATGAAAATAATAGCATATTAGGGTTACAATAAATAAACTGAGACAGAAACGGCCATCAGAATTAGCCGATAAAAATGGTCGACCAGTAGTGAATGCCTAAATGTCATTCTCAATGCGATATACATATACATTGGCCTCATCGGGCATCTTCCTTACCACAACAGCCTCTGTGGGCATCATATCATATAGTGAGTGCCTAAATGTCATGCATGATGCAAATGCGGTATACATATACATATTGGCCACACAAGGGCATATTTCTTTCTATAACAGCCTCTATGGGCATCATTTCATTATCATAGTGGCCACACAAGGGCGTCAATATTGGCTTCACATGGGCATCTTCCTTTTCGTGATATCTGTACCAACTGCAGGTGGTGACGCGTATATAACGCCTTTTCCTTTTCCCCATCCCCTACATATATATAATGCATACCATATAGTAGTGTATATAACACATGTGGGTCTAGGGCAATACATGAATATAATGCAAATGAAAATGCATGAATGACAATAAAACATTTTTGAACTTATCGGATGACATAATATCCTTGTACCTTCGGCTAACATTGGGAATATTAACATCTTTCCTATATACCTCAATAAGGATATGAACATATTTAGACATATTTTTAACATAGAAATCAATAATATAAACATTCTTAACTATTAAGAGTAGAATAATTTATGAAACAGTATTACGTTTACGTTTCGTTACATGGAACATGCCAAAAGAAAGAAATGATTTCCCTTAACATACCTTAGCCATTTTGTGTTCACAATCCAACTAAAGCAGCCCGTGATGCACCCAATCTTATTTTTCAAGAAACCCTGTCCTTTCACCTTATATTTTATGTTAAACGTAAACATCCTTGAAATGTTAAAATGATTTATAGTAAGAAAGGTTGTCTATATCCACACGGCCTGACCTTATCCTAAAATGCTCTCATCCACCAAAAACCTACTTAAGACATGACGTCGAAAACAAATTGCATTGTGGTCCATGAAAGAAGCTCGCAATTTCCTGGGATCGCACCTTGTAATTAACCAACTACAACATGTAAAACATTTTCTAAGCGTTTAGATGTCAATTCTAAAATATGATGGTTTTAATTTATAGAATCTGTGGTTATCATTTAAGGACCAAGGGGTCCAGTATACCACTACCGCTTAGCAAGTGTCTTCCACTAAAATGCCGCCTTATCTTAATAATGCATAGTCATTTGTTGTTATTTTTTTCTTTTTCGGGATACACAGTCACGTGCTGAGCAAAGAGGTATATATCACACTCATTCACAAGATAACACGTGCAATATGTAAAGGTGTTGCTTCCTAATACTAATCCATTATTGTACTAATCATTAATCCCACACTTAACTTATTACACATAGTTAATCTCTCGATCCCAATTCAGTTAAATCTTAATAGCTTATAAAACCTTCATATACTCAATGTCATAATCATGCGATGTACTACTAGTTCATAACCTCTTTTGGGATATACAACTATTATTTTCGATCCCCGTCATCACACTTGTTACGTCCAAAATTATTTCGGGGTTTTATCCTTTTATATACTAAGATCTTCATTTGCATATGTGAATATGACCAAAAATCCTCCAACGCTCGGATCTATTTACACACGTCTAGCGATTCAGACCACGTCCTGAAAGTACAGGATGTTACAAATATAGAGACAACCTGAACTCTAAAACAACCCTCTGTGGGAAACCATAAGTACAACATGAATATAAATGTATGCTCGTAAAATCATCCCTCACTGTGGAGGCTTATAATATATCATATCATATAATAATAAATCCCTCTCTGGTGGGAGCTCATCGTCATATCATCATCATCTCTGCCCAACTGATCAGTGGTATGCACAACTATGTGTCTGCCCAGTCGTATCTGACACGGCACGGTAACGAAAGAAATACATCTACGTGCACATCTACATGTTTGTCCGGCCGACTATAGCACAATGTGGTATTGAAAATAAATACATATGTATTTAACTGCAATGCAAGACCGACCTCAAAAGAGATAGCATAGAAAGAGTCGGAGTGACCTATCGTCGTTACCCTCCGACTGTCGTTATTGTCGATACATTCATTATTCTTCCATAAATAGACCAATGAAATAAGAAGTACAAAAAACATCTTGTTACGAACTACACACGAAGCATACGTTGGCTTATCTCTCAGGAAACATGATCAACACAGCTTTATCGGAAATAATGTACCAATCGGGGTTCATCCGTTATTTTTTTAGTAATAGATTTGAAGGTTTAGGACACGGGAATATTCTTAGATACAGGATATTTATGTGAAGAAACCATCTTGATCATTTTGGTGTACCATCGACACATTTTTAACGGGGAATTTTCTAACGAAAGATTATTTGAATACTAGTCATGCCACAAGAGAAGAGAAAGCCCTACATACCTCGTCGATGGAGTTATATATGTTTCTCGAGTCCTTGAATGCTTTACAAATGATTTCCTACATAATACGAACCATTCGGGGTCAAAATCAAGTCCATAGCTCATATAATTCTTCACTTAGACATCTAATCGAGCAACTTGCGAGCACTAATTTATAGGCTTATTTGTAGCTTAATTCTCTGGTAAAACGCTGCCAAAACTTAATTTTCTACTCCTCCTCACCAATACGATCCCATCCATATCACCACAACACCACAACACCACAAAATCATACAAAAGATCCCAACAATTAAGCTATCTTTATGAGAGTTAATAAGAACTTATTCTTATTGAATTTTCTTCCAATTTTCTAGGTTTAAACGTTTATGGAGTTCAAGAAGATGCAAAGAAAGTTAAAAACATACCTCAAATGATGTATAACACTTCAAACTATAAATTACTTCAAGGCGAAGTTTTCATCCGAGAAAGCAAAATAATGAAGAAATCACGACTCCGTAATCGCCATTTTGTTCTTCATGTTTAAGTTGATAGATTTGCTCTTGGATTTGTTTGTGATGATGGAGGAATGATTGAGAGGTTGTTCTAGGGTTTCCAGGTCTTTGAAGATGATAAAGTGAGGGGGAAATCGTGAAAGGGCCTTATATATATACAAGGAAAAAGTGCGGTCACTCACCATATTTGCTGTCCCGCGGCAGTGTGCACCCTTGGACGGAAATACGAATATCTCTCTACTCCGACGTCATATAGAAAAATGGTTAAATGCGCTGGAAACTAGATTCTTAGACCTTTGATTTCGTGGGTGTATCACCTCGTAACACCAAGTACATTGAGAGAAAATCTCTACGACATCTGACCCAAATTTCTGTGAAATTTACAAACATAACTAGCGACGACCTTTGTCGACTTTCGTATCGTTTGACTTCAAAACTTAACATACGACTATCATACTATTTAAATACCTCATAACATTACCTTCTTATCATGTTAGCCACCTTACGATATGATAACGCACGAAAACACGAGGTGTAACAGGGTTGAACCTTTTAGATTAAAATTTTATTTTTTAGATTTTAATAAAATAGAGTAAAAAATAAGTTATTCATAGAAAAGTGGTTTAGTGACATCTGAAAATGGTATTAGTGACTTTTGTGTTAGTTTCTGAAAGTTAAATCACGTTTGTGTTAGAAAAAAGGTAGGTCAAGCTATTCACATACACTCCCCCTTCTTCTTGGATTGATTTTGTCTTGATTTTGAATCTGTAGGAGATACTCCACCCTGCAAACTGCTCACGATGAACCCATTTTATTAAAGATGGTAAATTTATCTAACCCCATATGCTTAATTAATTCTTAATGTCTCCTCCTTAATTGAATTGCAGTTAAATTATTTATCGCGGGGGGCTGCATAGGTTTGTCTCCCTGCATGATGTGGTGTGTACCTCGAACGAGCCTACTTGGCTAATTGATTTTGCAGCTACTTATTTCTAAATTTATCTTTGCCAGGTTTGTATATCAAATAGAGAAATCTAACGACGAAAGTAAGTTTATTCTTTATTTACCTACTAAATTATTAGTTTGCTCTACCAAATTTCATTCTTTTTTTTCTGCTTATTTGATGAAAAGTTTCCATTTACTTATCTATCTCTATTTCTGGAGAATTCCCATATTGTCTCTAAGAAAGTATTGAGTATTGAAATAAAAAAGAACGGAGTTAACATAGAAGATTCATATAGACGACTAGAACTAATTTGGGATTGAGGCATATGTTAGAAATTTACTAATGTGGAATTAAGTATATCCCATTATTTATGACTCAAACAATTGGGGTCCCACACCTCGGAAACGTCGTTTCCACACACGTGCACACGTAGTGCCAAGTATCGCAAATTTCATGAGTGAAAGAGATATTGGTACGTATGTAATACGTTTGAGACATAGAATGATGGACGGTTATTGGCCAAATGACAAAGTATTCCACGTTGGTAAATGAAGGAAGAAGTGTACGAAGTGTAAGATGAAACAAGTCAGAAGTCGCCACGGAGTCGCGGCGCAACCCCATCAGAGCCGAGGCGCTGCAGCGCCTCCTATGGAGCGTCGCGGCGCTAATTGGGTCTTCAACACTGGAGCCGAGGCGCGAATTCGCAAAGCCGCGGCGCTTCGGAGGCAAAATGTTGCGACAGGAAGTTGGAAAGTTCTGACCTTTGGGCTGGTTTTGGAGTATTGAATCTCTATTACTTGGCACACGAATTTAGTCATTATTTGGTTGAATGTAACCCCTCTAATAAGTGTCATTACATAGATATTGATGTCATTAGTTGGCTAGTTGAGGGGTCATCTCCTTACACTATAAATTGAGGTCTTTGGCTCAATTGTTCACAACACTTAGAAAATACTACAGAATTTCTGAATTCATCTTCTTCCTCTCTAGCAAGTTTACTATACTCAAAGTTCTTTAAGAGTAACACTTGAGTTTTCTTTGCTCAATTGTTAAGTTGTTGTTGTATCTTGGATACGATAGATTGGAGCTTGGATTTACCAACACATACACATTATGTTAAAGGACCGATAATATACCTGTAATAACATCAGGTGAAGACTCATGATCCTTTCATCCCATCAATGCATAAGTGTGTTTCTAGCCCCTACATCTGCCTCGACCGGATGCTGTTTGATGATTTTGCCCTGACGGGCGTACTGACTGTGATGAAGCCGCTGCTGATCCGATCGGCTGGACTCTAACACCTCCGTCTCCTATCGGGCATTCTCGCATAATACGACTACGTTCACCATAAGAATAACACACCCTTGCCTCTTGTTGGCACGACCCTAGATGGGTCTTACCACACTGCTCACATCGAGCCAACGGTGGCCTCATCTGAGTAGAATCCCTTCTGTAATAAGATCCTGACGCCTGTGAACTCTGACCTGGTCCCGACTGAACATATCGATCAGCCCTCGACCCTAAAAATGGTAATGATGCGCTAGCTGCCAGGTAAGATGGTCGTCTATAAAGTTATGGCCTGGGCCCACCTCCGAACTCTCCTACATCACTTACGGATCGAGCCCTCTTATGCTAGCCCTTATCACGCTCTCGATCTACTCGTTGTTGCCTCTTGCAATCCTTCAAATTTTGTGCATAAGCCTGAATGCGAGCAATATCCATATCTGAATTCAGAGAAGCCGTAGTACATTCGTTGACCAAGTGCGGCCCTAAGCCAGTAACAAACCTGTGTACCCGGTCACTTATCTCCGCTATAATCGTAGGAGCATATCTGGCCAATGAATTAAATTGCAAGCTATATTCTCGAACACTCATACTACCCTGCTCCAGACGTATGAACATGTCCTTCCTGGCCCGTTGAAGCTCGACTGGCAGAAAATATTGTAAGAAGGCCTCTGAAAATTCTCTACATCCTGCTGGTGGAGCACGAGGTCCCCTAGATTTCTCTCATGTCTCATACCAGGTTACTGTGACATCCCGCAGTCTATAAGAAGCAAACTTACCGGCTCAGTGTCAGTAGCATCCATTACCCGCAAGGTACGCAGTATCTGATCCAAAAAATTATGCGGGTCTGCGTTCAGGTCTGATCCCGTGAACACCGAAGGGTCTAAATTAATGAAATCCCGAGCTCTCGCACTAGTAGCTCTATCAAAAGGACTGGAAACCTGACGTTGGGCCTGAGCGGCCACTAACCAAGTCAATAACTGCACATCACTTCGCATATCAAGACAAATATATGGAGTATCAAGTGGAGGAACTGGGGGTACTGCAGCTCCACTAATCTCCTCCGATGGTGGTGAACTGGGGGAGACTTACGAAGGAGTCATACCAAGGGTCTCACTCTGGCCCTCTCTAGCGGGTGGAAATCGTCTAGCACCTTCGCCTGCAACCGTATCCAACGCCTTCACACTCTTGAACTTCTTCCTTGCGGTAGGCATCGCTAGAATCATAAACACATGACGGATTAGGAGTAAAATACTTATAACTCAGCTCTACTGCACAATTTATGAGATAAAATAATAGAAGCCATCCCTAAATGTCAGGCAACCTCCTGCTTATAAATATGGTGCACAACATACCATAAAAAGACTCTAATAGACACGGCTTGTAGACTCTCTAGGATAGACATGCTCTGATGCCAAGTTTGTCACGACCCAAACCGGAGGGCCGCGATGGGCACCCAGACCTTACCCGTCGGGTACCACTAACCATACAGTTAACACCTATTCATAATTAAATACAGACTAAGCTGAAAAAGATTATATAAAATCAGGTAAGCAACTTATAAATATACATACTCATACCAAGGCCGACAAGGTCATACAAGACTACTACACACAGGACACCTGTCTACAAACCTCTAAAGAGTACATAACAACAAAAGGTCGGAGCAGGGCCCCGCCATACTCATATACACATGCAAAAATATATTGTACCAAAATAAGACCGACACTCCAAAACAAGGTGAGTGCTCCAAAATCCGCTGAGTCAGCAACCTACTAATGTGGATCATCGTCCTGTCTACATAAACCTGCGGGAATGAAACGCAGTGTCCCCTGACAAAAGAGACGTCAGTATGACTGATGTACTGAGTATGTCAGGCATGAACAATAGAATAGCAGGGATATAGCAATAAACTGAAAGAGAAACAACTCACCAGCAGTAAATGCCTCTGAGGGCCCTAGTACATATTCCTAAATGTTATGCACAATATAAATGCGATATACATATAAATATTAGTCATACAAGGGAATTTTCCTGTCTATAACCGCCTCTGTGGGCATCATGTTATATCGTATTGGCCACACAAGGGCATCATATTGGCCTCTTCAGGTTCTTTCGTGATAGTCTGTACCAGCTGCCGGTGGTGTGCGTATATAACGCCTTCCCTTTCCCCATATCACCTACCTATATATAATGTTTACCATATAGTAGTGGGCATAGCACAAGTGGATCCAAGGTAATATATGAATATAATGCAAATGAAAATGCATGAGTGACAATAAAACATCCTGAGTGACATAATATCCTTGTACCTTCGGCTAACACTGTGAATATCAACATCTTTTCTATATGCCTCAATAAGGACTTAGGAACATATTTAGACATACTTTTAACATAGAAATCAATAACATGAATATTCTTAACTACTAGGAATAGAATGATTTATGGAACAATATCACGGTTATATTTCGGTACATGAAACATGCCAAAAGAAGAAATAATTTACCTTAACATACCTCAATAAGTGGAGAAAACCTTAACCAAAATAAGAACTTTGGCCGAGCATAACACTGGATAAAATAAAGGAAAAGAAGCAAATTTGTTTTCTAAATAAATGAAACATATGGATTGTTTCCTCTCCTCTCTAAGTGAAAATGTTGTTTCTGTTTCAATTCGTACCGAGCAAAAGAGTTGGAGGAATGAATCACAATTTGTTTGTTTTGTTGTTTACCTAAAAAGGGTCTCGGTGGAGTTTTCAATTTAAAAGTAGAATGATTGTTGTTTCTGTTTCATTAACAAAAAGAAAAGGTTGGAGGGGCTTTATGATGCTGCTACACGAAATGCTCCCCCCCCCCCCCCCTTCATTAGTTAACCCGTAAGCTGCCACTTAATAGACAATATTAGCTTAGTCATTAGGTGCATCACTTCAATGTTACACGTACAAAACTCCACTAAACTTGTCCCCTCATTCATAATTAACCAATCCCACAATTAATTAATTACACACACAATTAATTTCGTGATCCAATTTACTTAAATCTTAATGACTTATACAACCTTCATATATTCAATGTCATAATTTTGTGATATGACACTTGTCCATAATCTCTTTGGGGATATAGAACTATTATTAATCCCCATCGTCACATTTGTTACGTCCAAAATTATTTCGGGACTGCATCCTTTTATATACTAATCTCTTTATTAGCATACGTAAAAATAACATAAATTTTTCCAACACTCGGGTCTATTTACACACGCGTAGCGATTTTACATATGCCTAGCGATTCAAACCGTGACCCGAAAGTATGGGATGTTACAATGAGCATGTCTATAATTTTTCTTGATGTGATGTACGTGTTGATACCTTGAATTTGAATAAGCATAATATGACCTTTTTAGTTTTTAGAAGACTTAGGGGTTAGATGACTCTAGAATAAAGGGGAACTTTAATCAGTTAGAAAGTGAAATCCCATGAAGAGGGAGAAGTCCGAAGTAAAGGAATGTTTCATCGGATTCCTAGAGACTAGAATGAGGAGTGATGATACAAATAAGTGATCAACTGAAAGATAAGTAAAGTGTCATGGGTAAATAAGGGTCGTAAGCCGAAGTTTAGTGGTGCAGCAAGGGTTGTAGTTAAGCGAGAAAAAAGGTAATAGAAACAAGGTTATAAGAAGAAATAGGTTATAAAACTATGTCTTCATGACATAAAGTGAGTTGATGGCCTCAATAAAAGTTATCAGAATACCGATTTAACTTCCGGAGTTAGGAGATACCAATCCACGGTATTTAATTTGAGATAAATTGAATACGAGTTAAGCACTTGGAGGATTTTTGTAATAGCGGACACTGCGATAATGAGCAGTTAGGCGACAAGAGGATAAGCAATAGAAGATCAATATTAGAAGGTCAATAATTAAAAGTTCCCCTGAGACGAGTGCTACAAATAAGTCAAGTCATCAGGATTGGGTGTGTCGATTATGAGTATATGACACAACATATATGTAGATGCCTCAGTTGTCCCTAGTAAGGGAAGTCGACCCTAGGGATGGGTTATAAGTTATTGAAGTGCATTGCAAAAGGCGACGAGGGAGTAATTGGAATACTATGGGAGCAGAATGCTCGAACATAAGATGTTAACGATTTCCTCAAGGGCGGAAGATGGTATGATAAAGCGCTCCATTAAGTGATAGAGTGGAGAAGAGGGTAATCGGTAGAGGTACAAAGCGAATGGGGTTGTATGTATTCAAATTCTGTAGACATAGTACGACCTTAGCAGAGTGCATGAATAGGGAAAGAATAGTAGCAACCCTTCAGCGAGAAGTTTCCATAAATGGTAAGTCCAACGGAATATTCAGACTCAGAAAACTGGCATAAGTAAAGATGAAGACATAAGGATAGTTCTTAGGGGGTAATATTCTAGGTACGTATACGAAAGATACACTTGTTGAATAATCAGCGTTCCACACTCTGCGTAGGTCTTCATAGTGTCGGCGATGAATTAGGCTCCACAACTGAACAGTAGAAAGTAACATTTGTGTGTTTATATCTAGAAGCATATCTTCTAGCTAATAAAGAGTTGAGAAGTTGATCACCCCTCGCGACGTCGTCACTCGGCTCAACTTTGGATTTGAATTTGGTCAAATGATATGTGGGCTCGAAACTAAACTTTTGCTTAACGTTTTATGATTTTACAGTAGATATTTTGATTACAGAGATAATACAATTCCCTTGACGCGCGAGAGCGGTACCAAATCGAGGAAAACTCTTAATATTAGATATGATCTCAAAATAACAGGGGGCAAGGTCGGCTAGTGAGACGATGGAGATAAGCTTCATCGTCGAAAGGGAAAGAGCCCGGACCACCAGCTAATCATTAATATAGGGGACAAGCGCATACACTAATACTAATTGAAGTATAAATGCAGGGCCTTAATAATTCTACAGTGTTTAATTAGGTCTGTCATCCATAAGCTAAAAAATCCTCAAGAATGCTGTTGGAGATTTTGGAAGTTGTTATGGCTGTTTATTTTCTTTATTTCTAGTATGTGGTAAAGGTTTCCAGTAAGATTTCCAACATAAATTATGTTTCCAAGGATATCAAATTTTCTGACCAGCCACGGCTGGTCATCTCACAGGCGGCTCATGAGCTTGCAGAAGCCATAAAAGTCTATGGAAGCAAAGGTAATTACAGTTTGTGCCTCTCTTAATCTATTCTGAAACTCTTGCCCTCAGATTTTGTCAGTGCCGTGCTATATCTTTTGGTTTTCTTGTTTCTATAAACCGTTCCATCTCTGCGAGGAATTCTATAAGTATTCCATGTGCAGCAATTTGTTAATAAGCTTAGGGTCATTTTGGGTGGTCTGCACTTGGCAGGACAACTACGTTCTCCAAATTTAGTTTCACATCTTCCAAAAGGCATTATTACGGTGTCCACTTAAGAGACTTTACATAAATCTAACCATATGTTGATATCTATATAAATGTGTTTTACATTAATGTAAATCTTTGTTCCACATAAACTCATGATAAGAATGCCAAACATCGTAAAAAGTACGACGATATATATGGCCATGGCTGAAAAGAATGCACTTTTGTTGCAGTAACGCCTTAAAGAAAAGGGAGCAAATGTTAGAGCAGTTAATCCAAATTGGCATGTAAGATTCATCTCCCTCCTGCATTTGTATTATATAATGGTTATTAGTTGGTTACACTACAAGCAATTGAGATATTCAGCAGAAAAAAATGTTGCGAATGATTTTGCGAAATATTAAGATTCCTGACGTTCCCAAATTGATTGACGATGCTGACTTAAGAACCAAAAAACATTATTTTTAAATTCCGCCTGTGTTAGACTTATACTGTAGCACAGCCGATCCCAAGCCTGGACAAAGGAAGAGGGTATTATGGCATCGAAAGTGTTTGATGATAAGCCTGAAACAATTGAAGAATTTTTTTTTTTGATAACAACTGAACAGCTTTTTCTTCAGTCTTTCTATAGGTGTTTATGGTTCATATAAGAAGTATTCAATATCATTAAAGGTGCTTCATTTTATTACAGCTTGAAAATTTCATTCTCCAGTAGAAATAATCTCTAGAGATGAATTTAGTATTCGATAAGAAGTTACCAATTTAAAAATCTATCAAGGATTTTGTGGATGATGATTCCCAGACTAATAGCAAAACCTTATTCTCCGTCTTGCTGCTGAAGCTACGGAAAATGAGGTTTTTGACCTTAATCCTTGTAGTTTTATGTTTTATTGCATAGAATTTTTGTCACGACCCAAACCGGAGGGCCATGACGGGCACCCGGCCCTACCAACCGAGCACCACTCTTCCCATATTTACCAGCTAATCATAAACAATCATGGCCACGAGGACCGTTATCAAATATCCTACTGACACACACATCACGGCCGACAGGGCAATACATGACTACTATACACAGGACAACTGTCTACAAGCCTCTAAAGAGTACATGACATCACAAGATCGGGACAGGGCCCCGCCATACCCATATGCATATGCAAAACATCATACCACAATCAGACTGCAACTCCGAAACAAGTAGAGTGCCCCAACATCAACTGAACCAGCAACCTACTAATGCGGATCGTCCCCCTGTTTACCTGAGACTGCGGGCATGAAACGCAACGTCCCCCGACAAAAGGGACATCAGTACAACTGATGTATTGAGTATGTCAGGCATAAAGAATAACATAGTAGAGATATAAACATAAACTGAGATAGAAACAGCTGACAAAATTAGCCGATAGTAACAGCTGACAGTAGCAGCCGATAGTAACAACTGACATTATTAGCCGATCGTAACAGTTGACAGTAGCAGCCGATAGTAACTACTGACAGTATTAGCCGATCGTAACGGCTGACAGTAGCAGCCTATAGTAACAGCTGACGGTATTAGCTGACAGAAACAACTGACAATAGTGAACGCCTCTGAGGGCTATAATATGCATAAATGTCATGCACAATGCAAATGCGGTATACATATATATATTGGGCTCATCGGGCATTTTCCTTCACATAACAGCCTCTGTGGGCATCATATCATATCGGCCTCTATGGGCATCATATCATATTGGCCTCTGTGGGCATCTTCCTTTTTCATGATATTTGTACCAGTTGCAGGTAGTGTTGCGTATATAACGACATTCCTTTTTCCCATCCCCTATATATATATATATATATATATATATATATATATATATATCTATATAATATGTACCATATAGTAGTGTATATAAAATATGTGGGTCCAGGGTAATACATGAATATAATGCAAATGCATGAATGACAATAAAACATTCTGAACTTATCGGATGACATAATATCCTTGTACCTTCGGCTAACATTGGAATATTAACATATTTTCCATATACTTCAATAAGGATTTAGGAACATATTTAGATATGCTTTCAATATAGGAATCAACAACATGAACATTCTTAACTACTAAGAGTATAATAACTTATGGAATAATATTACAGTTACGTTTCGTACTTAGAACATGCCAAAAGAAAGAAGGATTTGCCTTAACATACCTTCGTCGATCCGTTGATAATATAATGAAGATAGTCCGTCTAGTACAAGTTAATTATTGGAAGAATTCTTGAAAATCTAAATTTAAGAGCTTCCTTGAGCATTCTTGAAATAGAGATGGTGGAAATTTGCATTTGTGGTTGCTGAGCACGGATCTGCTAGTACTTGTGGAGTCCAAACTAGGCACAAAACTCTTCCCTTTTTATACTTAAATCTCGTTGCTATATTAGCTTAAGTATTGAGTTGCTGCTTCCCCAAAAATAAAGTCACAATGCAGCCCCTTGTTTTCATCCATGAAAATGTCGATAAAGTAGAAATAAGTTCAAGAAATTTATCATGCCCTTACACGGTCACTCCCTAGTAGACTCTACTAAACACTCATCACTAAATATGTCAAATTGCACCCTTATGTGTAGGTGACTACGTGCACTTGTTGCCATTTGTACATAACATGTGTGGACCATGTCCACATAATAATTTTTCAACAATCTCAATTAATTATATCACCTTAGTCACTTAGGGGGGTCATTTAAATGCTACACGTAAATATTCGCACTAATCTTGTCCCCCACTCAAAATTCATCAATTAGCCGATCATTGTTATTCCACTTAGCCTATAAGTCCTAAATTAGTTCGGGACCGCATCATTTTATATACTAAGCTTTTTATTTGCATACGTGAATATGACCAAAAATCCTCCAACGCTCGGGTCTATTTACACACTTCTAGCGATTCAAACCATGGCCCGAAATTACGAGATGTTACAATTTTTCATTGCATGGACTATATGTATTATAAGTTTGTATGCATGAATTCTTCATAATTAGATATTCAGTTTAACTAACTCTCACTACCATTTTATATTTTAATCCCCTTATTTGAAGTTAGTTGCCGAAGTTGTCTATGAAGGTTAGACCATCAAAATTTTCATAATGTATTTGGTCTTAATTAGATTTTCGATATTGCTGTGCTGGTGAATTGTTCCTGTAACTAAGCATATTATGTTGGGCAATAATTTATTCTCTAGGTACCACAAACTTCTAGCAAGTTGGCTCCTGTAATACCTACTGTTAAGTAGGTGGTTGTGGATACAGATCATTTGCGCACTTTTGCTCAACGACATCATATATACATGCTAGAGGAGGTATGTGAGGTGTACTGGGGGCATGTTTGTATTATCATCTGAGTATCAACTTCTGAAATTTTATTAAATTTACTATAGTCGGGCTGAGATTGGAGAATTTGTTGCCTATGATCTTGACAATGAGGATGAAGATTGGCTTCAGCCTCCAAGTGTTCAACAGAGAAAGAAAGGTTCTTGCATCTGAAAAGTAAAAATCTTAAACCATGTGTATCTACTGTGTTACATTTACACATACATACTCATCTTTCTTTGAGACATTTTCACTTAAGTGCGATGTTTGCTCTGGTTAAGCTTGTATTCCTCGTGCCACTGTAAGCTGTATATTTTTCTTTACTGTTTGGAAGACATGTGTGATAACAAATGATCTTTTCAGCTGTCTTTTGCATTGTGCAGATCAATCGAGACACGCTCAGCCCGATCAATACTTTTTCCTAACAGCCTTTAAGTCTTGACTTTTCGTTTAGATTTATCTACAATGTATGATACAATAATATAACTTTGTTCATTGTCCGGGCTATCATTACTTGTTACTATATATACTAATATAATGATTGTATTTTTATAATATATAATTTATATATTCATTCAACATTTGAAGGGGAATCTTTGAGTAACTGGTAAAGTTGCTTCCATGTGAGCAGAAGATCACGAGTTCAAGTTGTGGAAACATCCTCTTGCAGAAATGCAGGGTGAGACTGCGTACAATAAACCATTGTGGTCCGGCCCTTTCTGAGACCCACACATTACGGGATCTTAGTGCATTGAGCTGTCCTTATTTTTGAAAGAATTAATCCCTTGATTATTCTTATTGAATGAATAGGTATATATACAAGTTACAATCTCCAAATATGGAAAATCCTATTCCTACTAAACTTCTAATATCCTAGTTCTACTTGTACAAGAATTCTACAATTATGGTAATTAAACAACATAATTTAATACTTCTATTTATGGTACAAGACTAGTCAAAATCGTGTATATCATAGGGATATACACGTTATATTCTATCACTCCCCCGCAGTCATAGCGAGCGGTTGTCGTACGCTGAGACTGTCCCTAAAATCTTCAAATAAAACCGAGGGAAGACCCTTCGTAAAGATGTCAGCAATTTGGTATCGCGGGGGCACATGTAAGATGCGTACTTGTCCACGAGCTACCTTTTCGCGAACAAAGTGAATATCTATCTCAATATGTTTAGTGCGTTGATGTTGGACCGGATTGCCAGAAAGATAAACTGCACTAACATTATCACAGTAAACCAAGATAGCTTTCTGAATAGGAAAGTGTAGTTCTAACAAAATATTACGCAACCAACATGATTCTGATGCCACATTCGTCACGCCTCAATACTCGGCCTCTACACTGGATCTTGATAATGTAGCTTGTCATTTTGAAGACCACGAGACCAAGTTATCCCCAAGAAACATACAATAACCAGAAGTCGAGCGTCTGGTATCAGGACAACTACCCCAATCGGCATCTGTATAAGACACAAGTGTAGAAACGGACGTAGGATACAAATGCAATCCATAATCAAATGTGCCCTGGATGTATCGTATAATGCGTTTGAGCGCATTCATATGCTCAATCCGTGGATCATGCATAAACAAACACACCTATTGAACTGCATAAGTAATATCAGGCCTTGTGAAGGTAAGATATTGAAGTGCCCCTGCAAGGCTGTGATAGTGGGTGAGATCCTCGAACTTAGTGCCAGATGTAGCACTCAGCTTCGTGTTTGTATTAACCGGAGTAGAAGTAGATTTACACGATGACATACAAGCTCTTTCAATGATCTCAGCGGCATACTTCCTTTGTGATAAAAATAGACCACCTGAATGACGAGTGACAGCCATCCCCAAGAAATAACTCAAGGGCCCCAAGTCTTTTATAGCAAATTCGGAACTGAGAAGTGCCATGATAGACTTGCGCAGACTATCAGACGAAGCAGTCAATATAATAACATCGACATACAACAAAATGTATGCTACAGAAGTACCACGACGATATATAAAGAGAGAATGATCAGACTGGCTGTGAGAAAAACCAATAGAAGATACATAATCTGCAAACCTTTTATACCAAGCCCATGGGTCATGCTTAAGTCCATACAAGGACTTCTTCAGTAAACAGACATGATGAGGATGATTGGGATCTCGAAAACCCAAAGGTTGGTGTATATAAACTGTCTCCTTAAGATCACTGTGTAAAAATGCATTTTTCACATCCAACTGATGAATGTGCCATGCTTTTGAGAGAGACAAACTGAGAACAGTACGAATAGTAGCCGGTTTGACCACCGAACTAAACGTTTCACCACAATCCACGCCAACCTGTTAAGTTTTACCATCACCTATAAGATGAGCCTTATGCCTCTCAAAAGAACCGTCAGAATTTTCTTTATCAGTAAAAATCCACATAGACCGAATAATAATAACACCAGAAGGATGGGACACCAACTCCCACGTCTTATTTTCAATAAGAGCATTATATTCGTCAATCATAGCCAATTTCCAATTCGGGTCATGTAATGTGGACATAGGATTATGCGGGAGGGCAGATTTAAGGAAATTAGATTTGAGATTAAAATATCATTTTGGTTTTAAAATACCCCTTTGACTATGAGTAACGGGCCCTTGACTAGAGGAGGTATTGGATGGATTTTGGGCAATATGTGGAATGGGGACGGACTGGCCAACAGGCCACTGCTGGCCCAACAACTGAAACAGGAAAAGTAACATGCTCAGGATTGGGCTGAAACACTGGAACAATACCGAGATCAGTATTGGACTGTGTCATCGGCCCACTAGGCAGAATAGTGGTTGCGGTAGACTGTGGGCCTGCTGGCGTATTTTGGGATGGGACAAGTCGAAAAAATAGTGAATAATATATGGTGAGACCTCGTCATCTAAAACATAATACGAAGGATCCTTATTATAGAGAACTTTAAGGGGATATTTAGATGCTAATCCTTTGGTAGGAAGTACGTTAAGGAGGTAAGTAGTTATTTGTAGTTCATGATGCCAAAAAGAAGGGGCTACCGAAGCATGGGCTAATAAAGTTCAGATAATAATATTAATGTAACGATATTTTTGTTCAGCTTTCCCATTTTGTGAGGACAATAAAAACGAATAACTATGCCATTAGCATCACAAAAATCTCGAAATATCCCATTACCATATTCCTTGCCATTATCACATTGAATACTTTTAATTTGCCGTTAGAATTGGGTATAGATGAATGCTCTAAATTTTAAGAATGTGAAAAAAACATGAGACTTTTTCAATAAAGGAAAGGTCCACAAAAAATTAGAATAATCATCCAAAAATAGGATATATTAACGATGGCCCACATAACTTAACACACGGGATGCCCATAAATCACTATGAATAATGTCACGACCCAAATCAGAGGGTCATGACGGGTACATGGACCTTACTTGCTGAGTACCACTAATCATTTAATTAACATCTAACCATACTCAATCATGGCCACGAGGACCGTCACCAAATATCCCGCTGACACATGGGAACAGTAAACTGGAAAGGTACTGTGTAAATTCTTGCAAACGGAAGAAACCAACCTATGCATATATACGTACTAAGGCCGACAAGGCCATACATGACTACTATATACAGGATAACAGTCTACAAGCCTCTAAAGAGTATGTGATATCACAAGGTCGGGACACGGCCCCGCCATACCTCTATGCATATCAAAAATATTGTACCACGACTAGACTGCAACTCTGGAACAAATAGAGTAAACCAATATCAGCTGAATCAGTAACCTACTAGTGCGGACCGTCGCCCTGTCTACCTAAGCCTGCGAGCATGAAACGCAGCACCCCTAGACAAAAGGGACGTCAGTACGACTGATGTACTGAGTATGTCAAACATGAAAAATAGCATAATAGAGACCTAGAAATAACACGAGACAAGAAATAACTAACCAGTAGAGAATGCCTCTGAGGGCCATAGTATGCCTAAGTATCATGTCTGTGCTGAATGCCTATGAGGGCCGCATAAGTATCATGTCTGTGTAAAATTCCTCTGAGGGCTATAGTATTTAATATGCCTAAATATCATGCACAATGCGGTCATGCACATATGCGTATATAACGTCGTCTTCCTTTATATAATTTCGGCCTCTGTGGGTATAATCATCATCGTGTATATATGTACCAGCTGCAGGTGGTATGCATATATAACGTCGTATCCCTTTTCCCATTCCCCATACATATATATAATGCATACATATAGTAGAGTATATAACTCCTTTGAGGTCAAGGTATGTACATGAATGTAAGGCATGAATGATAATGATAATAAGATACTATAAATTTGTCGGAGTGATGTAATGTCGCTTCACCCTCGATTAATATTATGAATTCTAACATTTTTTTCATATACCTCAATAAGGATTTAGGAACATATTTAGACATAATTTTAACATAGGAATGAACAACAGGAACATCCTTAACTACAAAGAGTGAAATAATTTATGGATTAATATTACGTTCACGTTTCGTTATACAGAATATGTCAAAAGAAGAAATAATTTGCCTTAACATATCTTTAATGCCGAAACCCTACTAATAATGTCGGAATCAACCGCCCCTACACCTCCATCTAAAAACAAAATTTTGGCCGAGAGTAGCTCATTCAAAATGAATTATCCAATGAAAAAAATTGCTGGATCATTTTTTTTCTTCAAAAGAACTCCTTAAAGTGAAATTGTTGCTGCTAGGGAAAATGGTACTTTGCTGCTAGTTAATTAAAGAATTAGCTTACTTTCCATTTGAGTTGTAATAAGAACGACACAATATGTAATCTCTATGTCTTGAATCCCATTCGTGATCCTTCACTGGAACAAGAAACTCACGCCCCTTTTTCTTTCTTTGTTACCAGTAGTGGCTGACCAAAACGTCCACTATACAATTTGCAGTATCTTAATCTTGTAACACAAAATGCTAATGGATTGAAATGAAACGCTATGCAATCTTATTAACTTAACACGTGTAGCCTTAATAGGAAATTCCTAATCCACTCATCACTAACACATGACACCACACTAAATTGCATGCATATTAATGATTCGCTGTCACCTATTCATGCTACACATGGATTATGTCCACTAATCACTTATCCCACAATTAA
Source organism: Anisodus acutangulus (assembly GCA_029783415.1). Lineage (NCBI taxonomy): Eukaryota > Viridiplantae > Streptophyta > Magnoliopsida > Solanales > Solanaceae > Anisodus > Anisodus acutangulus. The sequence continues at coordinate 25,993,080 of CM056492.1, read as the reverse complement.
TCAATCACACACATAATTAATTTCTTGATCTCATTTCACCTAAATCCTAATAGCTTATAAAACCTTCATATACTCAATGTCATAATCACGTGATATAGCACTAGTCCATAACTTCTTTTAGGATATACAACTATTATTAGTAATCTTCATCGTCATACTTGTTAAATCCTAAATTATTTTGGAACCGCATTCGTTTATATACTAATCTCTTCATTTGCGTACGTGAATATGACGTAAATCCTTCAAGGCTCGGGTCTACTTACATACGTCTAGTCGTTCAAACCATCGCCCGAAAGTACGGGGTGTTACATCCTTTCCCCCTTAGAAACATTCGTCCTCAAATGTTGGGGTGACATATCTGATTCCCGTTACGTAACCAGAGATACAACTACTTCTTCACTGGGCCATATAATATAACATACATCATTAGATCAGACATCACATGGTCCTCAAGCATTAATTATAATAATATGAAATAGAACTCACCTTATGCTTCTCTCGGACCCTCGGCGTTGGTCTGAAATAGGTATGGATATTTGTGTTTCACCTCCCATTCCGCCTCCCATGTCATTGCTTCTACATTCTTATTTCATCATAGTACTTCCATAGAGGCTACTTCTTTAGTCCCCAACTTGCGGACTTGTCGATCTACAATAGCAATAGATCTTCATATAGTAGATGCTCCGTAACATCCACATCGTTAATTGGTACAATTCGGGGAGGATCCCCAAAACACAGTCTTCACATAGAATCATGGAAAACCAGATGTACAAATTTTTACTCCGAAGGCAAGTCCAATTCGTAAGTCACTTGACTGATTCATCGAATTATGCGATATGGCCGAGTATATCTTGGGCTAAGCTTTCTCTTTTTCCCAAATCTCATTACATCCTTCATAGGCGAAATCTTCAAAAAGACCCAATCATCTACTTGGAACTCTAAGTCTCGCTGTCGCACATTTGAATACGACTTCTGACGACTCTGAGCGATTAACAATCATTGTTGGATAAAATTCATATTCTCTATGGCCTGGTGCATTGGGTATGGCCCAAAATAATCCTGATTTGCCTACTTCAAACCACCCGATAGGAGATTTACATTTCCGTCCGTACAAAGCCTCGTATGAAGCCATTTTAATGCTAGTATGATAATTGTTATTGTATGAAAATTCAATGAGGGATAAATGATCATCCCACTTTTCCGTAGAGTCCAATACACCAGCTCGTAGCATGTCCTCAAGCGTTTGAATCGTATGCTCAGCGTGCCCGTCTGTCTGAGAGTGGAAAATTGTGCAAGATTAACTTGAGTATCCAAACCTTTTTGAAATGATCTCTAAAAATTAGTTGTGAACTGCACACCTCGGTTAGATATAATATAAATAGGCATAAATCTCTTTAATGTACAACTTTTCATCATTCTCAGCTGTGTAGGTCATTTTGACCACCAGGAATTAAGCTGATTTGGTCAGTCTATCAACAATCACCCAAATAGAATCAAACTTATGATAAGGCGAGGTAAACCCGTAATGAAATCCATATTAATTATTTCCCATTTCCATATCGGAACCTTAATGTTCTAAGCCACGCCGTCGGGCTTTTGGTGCTCTACTTTTACTTACTGACAAGTAAGACACTAAACTACCACCTCCGCAATGTTCCTCTTCATGTAGTTTCAGCAATGCATACCTTTGAGATCATTATACGTCTTAGTAGATCTAGGGTGAACGGAATATCGTGAGCAATGGACCTCCGTCATAATCTTGTCTTGTACTCCTACTACATTAGGAATATACAAATGGACCTTCCAACTGGGGGTCCCTCTCCCATTATACTCAAAGGTTGCAGTTCTCTTTTTGTTAAATATCTTTCCCGATTTCTTCTAAAAATGGGATCTTCATCATGACGTTCCCTTTTTTTCCAGTATGAGGGATGACCCTGCTGTATTCTGAGTCATAGGGCTATCACTATCTGAATCCTCCAGTTGGACTCCCACTTAGCTAACTAATGCGTTCCCTCAGGTCAACTTCTCTCCTTAGTCCTTACATTAGTCAGGCCGCTTGTAGCTGAATGATTCTGTTGTCAACTTAGCTTTGTTTACTGATTGGTGTACTAAAAACTCTCATATTTGTAGTATCTCAATCGTAAACACTTTATGGACAATGTCATCAAATCTGAAGTGCACGTATCATCATAGTTAACTCTTATTCATGGTTTGAAAGGAATCTTTTTTTTTTGTACTTTCTCACTACTCGTAATTATAAACAACTTCCTTTCTTTACTTCTCTTGACACTTGTTCACTTATTTTCTTACTTGTCGTATATGTCGTACTTGTCTTAATTCTAAAATATTCTGGTATACGTAATCTCAAATATTGCTCCTAATTCCAATCCTTGGTGTTACTACCCCTTAAAAGATGAGTTGTTAACTTATTTTCTCAGTCGGTACGTGGAAGATTCTGAAGAATTTGCATTATATAATGTTGCCCTACTATATCCAAACCTAGTCAATATACTTAGATTTGAATTCCTTCACTGGTATCATGGCTAAGATTTTCTGTCAATGGCGCTTTGGGAAAATATTTCCTTGATCTCGTTAAGTTGTAAATCCATTACTTTATCTACCTCGTAGAACCTTTGGTCAGTTCAAAAATGCTCATAGACATCTATATTTGCCTAAAATCTTATCTTTATTATAATGTCATTATCTCTTGATATATATCTTTAATGTCTACCTTGTATCTCATTGGCCCCTTTCCACCTGTTTAGGTGCTAATCTCGAGCTTTACTCACTATTACTTCCATTTACATACTTTCTGAAATGTATGACTGCATATGTTGTGGAACCGATGCTTCGTATGTTTAAATCCAATCCACCGTGTTACATCATCCAATGACTTGTCAAGCTTTCTTGTCTTATCATTATTAGATCTCCCACCGACCGAGTGCTCATTCGCCTTACTTTTTTTTTTCATTTCCATTTTTAAGTTGCCTTGGGGGAAATCTCTTATTTCAAAGTATTTCTCATACTATTTTCCTGAACATCAGAGGTATGTCACCTTTGGCTGAAGAGTTCTTACTGTCCTTCCTCTACCATTGGTCCTTACGTTGTTCTGGAGTAATCATACCTTTGTGAAACCTACATAACTATAATCTCATTCACCTTTATCCTTTTTTTTGAAATCCTTCCTTCCATATGTCAAAAAAACATTTCTGCCTTGATACTTGATCATACATTCCATTCATACTTATTAACTATTTTCATATTCCTTACGACCATTCTTCGATTGTTCCATAGTTTTTTCCCTCAATTGCCCCTAACAAGCTATTGTTACCCAGAGGTTATTTAGAATTGTAACATGCTTCATAATGAAGCCGAAGACCTTACCAGTGCAATACCTATAGCACACCTTAGCTTACTAACATTAATACATGTAATTCCTAATAATATACGATATCGCCCTTTACACAAGGACGTGAGGCTTATGTCCCCTTCCACTATCGTGGATAACTCGATCCTTATATATGACTTGGGCTTACCATTCTGGGTACGTCACTTTACGTGATCTTCTTAAATTTACTGATGGTCACTCTTCACAATTCGATTGTGGCAATCCGTTCTCATTAATGACATCTTGGGATAGTTTCCAATCTATTCTCAGTAAGACATTACAATTTAGGTCGCACGTACATACCATATTCCCTCATTTTAATCAGCAAAAGTCACTGTAAAACGTGTAGTTTTTCATGACCTACTAAACCTTACAATGATGTCTCCTACTTTTTATCTGTAGAACTCATAATCATCTCATCATTACCTTTGTACGTTAACTTAGGACACTTCTGAATGTTGTGGTCATGACTGCCACACTAAACCAACCCCCTGTACCTTTGCGGCCCAATCCTGCATACATTCGACCATACTAACTACAAGACGGTGGGGACGGTCTCACTCGACCTTTACAACTTTGACCTTGAGATATTGGCATCTTTGAACCCTTTAAATATCAACGATCCCTGACTAATAAACTCCCTAGGTTATATTATAAGCTCTCTGACCCCTCAATGGCTCTATCTCTATCAGATGCTCTAGGATGAAGTCGTATCTGGGAAAGCAACTTACTCATATCCTTCTACCTGAATATCAATCTCCTTACAACCCTCTGCATTTAGGTGTTTTGTACTTCCGTCTCTCTTTTTTTGTATCCCAAAGCAACATTTTGCTTTCTACGCTTGCATGATCTCTTCCGTATATGAGTGAGTCAATTCCTCATAATCTTAAAAATTTTAACATAATACTGCCCTTCTGGCGTATCAATCGTCTAGTAGAAGTCACTCATTTACTGACTACAAATATGAACTAATCGAAATACTTTTGGTAACTGGCATTACTAAAACAATATCAGTCACGAGTTAAACTTAAATTCTTAAGACTCAACTCTATTGCACGATCTATGATCTGAAATAATGGTAACCATCCCTAAATGCCTTGCAACCTCCTATTTAAAAGAGTGGCGCGCTACACACCCATAAATAAGACTCTACTAGACACAACTTGCAGACTCCCTAAGACACACCTACTCTGATACCAACTTTGTCACGACCCAAAATGGAGGGTCATGACGGAAATCCGGACCTTACTTGCCGAGTACCACTAATCATGTAATTATCATCAAACCATACTCAATCATGGCCACGAGGACCGTCACCAAATATCCCGCTGACATATGGGAACAGTAAACTGGAAAGGTACTATGTAAATTCTTGCAAATGGAAGAAACCAACCTATGCACATATACATACTAAGGCTGACAGGGCCATACATGACTACTATACACAGGACAACTATCTATAAGCCTCTAAAGAGTACGTGATATCACAAGGTCGGGACACGGCCCAGCCATACCCCTATGCATATCAAAAATACCGTACCACAACTAGACTGTAACTCTGGAACAAATAGAGTACTCCAATATCAGCTGAATCAGCAACCTAGTAGTGCGGACCGTCGCCCTGTCTACCTGAGCCTACGGGGATGAAATGCAGCATCCCCAGACAAAAGAGACGTCAGTACGACTGATGTACCGAGTATGTCTGGCATAAAAAATAGCATAATAGAGACCTGGAAATAACATGAGACTAGAAACAACCAACCAGTAGAGAATGCCTCTGAGGGCCATAATATGCCTAAGTATCACGTCTGTGTAGAATGCCTCTGAGGGCTATAATATGCATAAGTATCATGTCTGTGTAAAATGTCTATGAGGGCTATGCCTAAATGCCATGCACAATGCGGTCATGCACATATGCGTATATAACGCCATCTTCCATTATATCATTTCGACCTCTGTGGGCATAATCATCACCGTGTATATCTGTACCAGTTGCAGGTGGTGTGCGTATATGACACCGTATCCCTTTTCCCATTCCCCATACATATATATATATGTGCATACATATAGTAGACTATATAACTCCTTGGAGGTCAAGGTATGTACATGAAAGTAATGCATGAATGATAATGATAATAAGACACTATAAATTTGTCGGCGTAATGTAATGTCACTTCACCTCCGATTAACATTATGAATACTAACATATTTTCCATATACCTCAATAAGGATTTAGGAACATATTTAGACATAATTTTAACATAGGAATGAACAACAGGAATATCCTTAACTACTAAGAGTAGAATAACTTATGGAATAATATTACAGTTATGTTTCGTACTTAGAACATGCCAAAAGAAAGAAGAATTTTTCTTAACATACCTTTAATGACGAACCCCTACTAATGATGTCGGAATCAACCGCCCCTACACCTCAATCACAAAACGAAATTTTGGCCGAGAGTAGCTCCTTCAAAATGAATTATCCAATGAAAAAGATTGCTGGATCATTTTTTTTTCTTCAAAAGAACTCTTTAAAGTGAAATTGTTGCTGCTAGGGAAAAAGGGTATGTTGCTGCTAGTTAATTAAGGAATTAGCTTACTTTCCATTTGTGGTGTAATAAGAACAACACAGCATGTAATCTCTATGCCTTGAATCCCCTTCATGATCCTTCAGTGGAACGAGAAACTCACGTCTCCTTTTTATTTCTTTGTTACCAGTAGTGGTTGACCAAAACGTCCACTATACAATTTGCAGTATCTTAATCTTGTAACACAAAATGCTAATGGATTGAAATGAAACGCTATGCAATCTTATTAACTTAACACGTGTAGCCTTAATAGGAAATTCCTAATACATTCATCACTAACACATGACACCACACTTAATTGCATGCATATTAATGATTCGTTGTCACCTATTCATGCTACACATGGATTATGTCCACTAATTACTTATCCCACAATTAATCAATCACACACATAATTAATTTCTTGATCCCATTTCACCAAAATCTTAATAACTTATAAAACCTTCATATACTCAATGTCATAATCATGCGATATAGCACTAGTCCATAACTGCTTTTAGGACATACAACTATTATTATTAATCTCCGTCGTCACTCTTGTTAAATCCTAAATTATTTTGGAACCGCATTCGTTTATATACTAAACTCTTCATTTGCGTACCTGAATATGATGTAAATCCTTCAAGACTCGGGTCTACTTACATACGTCTAGTCGTTCAAACCATCACCCGAAAGTACGGGGTGTTACAAAAAATGTCAAAGGTCGTCAAAGTACTAGAAGTAGAGGCTATAAATGGTAATCTAACATGTTTCTCTAATGGAGAAGAAGGACAAAGTGGAGTATTACGCGTACCCGTACAAAAAATAAAACTATATTTATGCAAAAAAGAAAAAATAGACGATCCTGGATGACCCAAACGTGCATGCCATAAGGAAGAAGCAAGGGCGGCAAAAGTAGACGGCATGGCTTGACTCGCGGAAGTGGTGGTATTTGTGATAGGATAATGCTCTCCTCTACTATTGCATCTCATTATAGGTATCCTCGTCTTTAAACCATTCACATAAAACCCAAAGGGATCAAAATTAACAGAAACCCAATTATTAGTGGTGAATTTTCGAACAGACACCAAATTTTTAATTAAATTAGGGGCATGAACGGTATTTTTCAAAACTAGAGGTGGATGTGGGGAAGACAAAGTTGTATGTCCATAACCGCGAATTGGAATTGAATTTCCATTACCAACAATAATACCACGATTTTTGCTCAAATTGAAATAAGACGAGAGAGTACCTTGGTCAGACGTCATGTGAGAAGTGGCTCCGGTATCCATATACCAATTCACGTCTGGAGGATTTAATCCAAGCGTATGCATTGTGGCCTCAATATCTATTGGAGTTGGTGTGGGGCCCACTGCCTGGAACGCTTGCGGAGGCCAAGGCCCATACAAACCTGCCTGTGGTGAATCTACTACCAGTATTCGGACCTGAGAAACTGAGTCTGGCCTGTTGCTGGACTGGGCCCAGTTACCCGGGTAAGGGCTGGGAGGAAAATAGGGATTGTTGGGCCAATGGCCACTAGCCTAGTACCACGACCAGGGGCCCACGGCTTGGACCAGTTGTCCTGCGGCCCACTGCCCCGAGGCGCACTGCTGCTGCCACCATTGTTTTGTCCACCTCCATTACCACCGCGATTGCCACCGCGGTTTTTGCCAATATTTTTATGATTTTGACCATTTTTTGCCACCACCGTTATTGCGGTGTTGGCCAGAATTCTCGGAGAATGAGCGAGGGTCATCTTACGTGGTGATCATGGCGACGAAATTTGCACCTGCAACCATTTGGAGAACAAGACGATTATTGGTAACTAGCGCACCAACATTGCGGAGTTGGTCTGCCAATTCCGTCAGCCTTGTGAAAATTCCTGCTCGAGGGTGACAACACGGGAATTCTTGTTGTCTTGGAATATATCACGCACCTTATTCCAATTTCATTGCCGTAGTGTCGGGCTCAATGATCGTTTGTAGGAGGTCGATAAAAATAGTGAAATAAATCCACTGGAGAACGGTAACATCAAGCGCCGTCCATATAGAAGAATTTTGCTCGAGGTTAGGCACCTCCTCTGTGCTAGGTGTGGAGGGCATTATGTGATGGAGGACTTGATGCGAGTGTGCGTGAATTTTGAATAATTCTGCCCATATCGCGTATTGGACGTTTTCCATCTCAAGAACAATAAGCATGTGGTTCCTGATGTTGGAAACTTTAAGGGTTGGATGAAACAGGTTCTTTGACGTAGACATAACGAAAGAACAATAGGAGAATTAGAGATTTGGAAGAAAATTTGGGAAGGGAGGAGGAAGAAGTCGGCCGGAAACCGAGAAGGGTTCTCGGAATTTTAGCCGAGAGTAGCTGAAGAAAATTGGGTAGGGAGGTAGTTTAGACCTAGACTTCTGATACTATGAAAGAATTAATCCCTTTATTATTCTTATGGAATGAATATGTATATATACAAGTTACAATCTCCAAATATGGAAAATCTTATTCCTACTAAACTTCTAATATTCTAGTTCTACTAGTACAAGAATTCTACAATTATGGTAGTTATACAACATAATTTAATACTTTTATTTATCGTACAAGACTAATCGAAACTGTGTATATCATGTTGGAAATTAGCCTTTGGCGGGGAGATGCGTCCACCCATCTTTGATGAATTAAACACTAGTGTTTCGTATGTTGGAGACCTCGTCTCTTTACACATGCATGATCTACGAAGTGAGTAGATGACCGTAGGGCCAAGAATCGTCTAATTTCGTTGAGAAATGAAAGAGATATTGGTCCACGAAGTAAGGTGTTTGAGACATGGAAATGTGGTGTGGGACAAATCTACCACATCGGTGGGAATAGGAAGAATTGCTCTCTATATAAGTCTCAAATTGGTAAAGGGTTTGGGACCCCAAGGGGTATCCCATGTGTTTAAAGGAGGGAAGACCTAGATGTGCTTGGGTTCAAGGCTAAGCCCACACGCGCGCCGCCGCCCGCCCATACCCGTCCGGTTCCGGTTTCGGGTTCACGGGTTCACGGGTTCACGGGTCCACGTGTCGTGGGGCTGTCTAATATTATCTTTTTGGACCAGAGAACTCTGCCAGATGTACAGTTTGATCCCTGAAGTTTCATATGTACAGTTTGGACCAGAATTCTTTCATATGTACAGTTTGGTCCCTGAAGTTTCAATATTTACAGTTTGGTCCCCAGAATTTCTGGAGACTTTTTCTGTCTACTGTTGGACTGAGTTTTGGAGCATTAACCAGCCATTATTTGGCTGATTAATTCCTCCATTAATAGCCCATTACTTGGGCAGTGAACAGCCTCTTTCAATGGCCATTAACAGCCATTACTTGGCTGTTTTAATGCCCTCCTAATGGCCATTAACAGCCATGTTTTGGCAGTTAGCCAGCCCCTTCTCCTTGCTATATATTGAGCCTTATTTGGCTCAAATCAGCAGCAGAAAGTAGACGAAAAACTGGCAGAAAATAGATGAAAAACGACCAAAAAACAGGCACAAATCAGCAAGAAAAAGACACAGAAAAACTGAATGTTTTTCAAAGACAAAACAAAGGCGAAGAACAGCCACCAATTAGCACAAACCAGTCAGTGAAATTCAGCGAAAATCAGTGCAATTTTCGACTAAAAAACAGTGACCAAACCCTCACGTATACACAAGATATACACTACAGAGACACACTATATACACAGAGACAAAAGAGAAGAGTAGAGAGAAATTCTTCCTTCCTATTCCATATCTTCAGCAAGTCGAGTCATATTTGTTTTCTTCGACAGGCTCAACCTATTGGCTTTGTAGTGTTGAGATTAAAGTGTTGTTTTATCTTGGGAGACTATTGCCCGCTAACATAAAAGCATATATACGGGGCAATCTTGTCTTAAGGATAGAGGGCTATCCTCGACTCAACACACAACGTTGTAACCATTCAGATTTAGTTGTTTCTTGATTTCAGGTTATCAAGATTCAAGGCACAACAAACTTGCGGCAGTTCTCAACATTGGCTTTGCAAGGTGATCAAGATTCAAGACACAACACACATGCGGCAGTTTTGAAGATTGACCATTTATTTATCCTTTCGAACATTTGTAATAGTTATTACTTCCCGTACTGCTCTATAAAGTACCATAAAAATACCAACAACTTAAGACAAGAGTGTATTGTAATACTATTAGTGTTCGAAAGATGTCGGTCAAAAGTTGTGTGACCAAATCTGGATATGGCAATGGTTTTCTGGTAGAAGAGAGTGATGATGATGAACCTGTTCATGGTGTCGCCGCTACCAAGACTGGTGGGAACAAGCGCTCTCGAGAGCCTGAGGATGTCAACTGGGACAAGAGGAGAAGACTGAAGATGTACTTCTATCTTGCAGCAGAAGGCCTGTATCTATCCCAGACAAAAGATCCGAATAATGGTAAGAAGGAAATGGACACTCGATCGATGAAGTGGCGAAGTGAGCGAATCCGAAATTGGGATAAGTAGTTTTTCTTACTTGTCAAGAATAAAGATTAAATGAGGTCTGATTAAAAATTGATTAAAGTAAGGAGGAATATGAAAATAATTTATATTCCTTACGCTTTAAAAATCAGAAGTTTAATCTCATCTTCTTTTCCGTTTAAAGATTGGATTGTAAACGACTTAAAAAGATCCGTTCTTTTAAGTGTAATTGTTAAAGTATGTAAAGTATGTTCGCACATACGATGGAGAAAAATCCACTAATCGTATGAAATCGTTACCACTCTTAAGTAAGCGCCAAGAATTATCTGGGCACCAATCTTAACGGAAGGAGTCTAAAAGTTAAAGACGTAGAACTGTCATACTATTTGGCGTAAGATCCTTCATAGGATGATATTGGACACTCAGTCATACAAAGCCTCCGGGCGACTGGAGTGGGCCAAAATTCCTTTGATATGATGATATTGGACACTCAGTCATACAAAGCCTCCGGGTGACTAGAGTGGGGCCATAACTCATTTCATAGGAAAAGTAATGGACACCTAGTGTGGTGGGCCAGAGTTTCCAGGTCTTAATGATCTGAAGGCCTAAAGAAAGGCAGTAAAGAAATTGGACACTTAGTCTGCCAAAGCAACTGAAGTGGGCCAGAGTATCGAGATCACATATGATCCGGTTACGCCCTAACCACGGGCAAGAGGTTGTTCATGTGAAACAACGCCACCTCTAAAATCAAAGGGGATGGAGAGGTTGTCCTCAATAGGACTTCAGGGAATGAGATCACTCTAAGCTGAGGTGATACATGTTCCTAACTTGGTTTAAGGGACGCTGTTGGTCAAGCTGGTTTGAGACTAGTCCAACAGGTCCGTAATAACTAAGAATGGTACAGGATGTCTGTAGCCAAATGAATGATATATTTGTAATCCGTGCATCTATGCCATCATAGATTAAGACACGTTAAATAGCAAGTCATTCAAAAGCTAGCGAAGCTGAGATTGTTGCCTTCTTTCGACATAAACCCTCAAAATGAATGTGAGGTAGATGAAGAGGCAAAATCACCTTTCCAAATTCCGTCAAAGGGAATAGCGAAAGAAGCACCGCTCCTCTAGAACTTAGTCACACCTACTTGGGTGATTTGAAGTTTATACAAAATAGAGGGGGGAGACAAGTACGTCGTGATCTTCATTGATGATGGTACAACGTATGGAATCCTTTGTTTGTTAAAAAGCGAAGATGAAGTTGTTGAAGCGGATAAGCGCTACAAAACAGAAGTTGAAAATCAACTAAGCCTACGGATTGAGAAATTTGTAGTGATAGAGGGGGAGAAAGTGAAGCATCGTTCATTAAACGACTGTTCATTTCTCACCTCAGTCCAACGGTGTTAGCCAAGCGCAAAGCTCGTACGCCCAAATTATGTGGGGTGGCTTGGTAAAAGTTGGAATACTGAAACAGGTCAAGTTGTACCTAAGACTGTAGATTGCATATCTGTCAGGATCTGCAAATAACAGTAGTGTTGATCACCTCTTGGCATTAAAGAATGTTGAATTCTTTGGAGATAACTTTCCTTGAAAAAGGAAAAAGGAGTAATTGCTCTAGGTTAACAAGAACCCGCGAGGGCCTGACTGTCCGGAACTAGACGTTCCGTATCTACAGGATCATATAGAACCATACTTGCATAATGGTTGATCTTCCTCCGGGAAAAGAACCTTTGGGTTGTAAGATGTGCTCTCCTGTGAGTAGCTTCACATCCAGGGCCATTGCAGTCTTGCGTGGCATGAATGTTGAATTAGCCTTTCCAACCGGAGAGTTGGAAGAAGAGGATCAGAGTTGGTTTTCTGGACTGTTGGGCTTCTTCCTGAACTTTCATCTTGGTCCCTGAAATGTTTACATTTTGGTCCTGAAAGTTTCAGATAAAACAGAAACAATGAATCTGACCACAGAAACATTGACTCTGAAATTAGAAAGCCAACAGTTGGAGAATCAACAGTCTGAAAGTAAAAGTCATATTGAAACAAAGTCTCGATATGAAAGATATGGGTATCACAGATGGCATCTTAGGAATTGGATTTCTAAGACATCTAACGGACTGGTCGAGAGTTGTGATCTCGTTGAAGCGACCTATGGATATGAATCATAGAACTGATTGGAATCATGGTGCACCCATAGACAAGGAGCGATATGCACAGATTATGTGTAGTTCAATGTATTGTACACACTACACCGACTGGTATCGTCCTATTTAACGCATCGATTGAACTAAGGTTCACCGATAATTTTAATACATGATCGGTAGAAAGCGTTAAATCATATGACGATATCCGAGTTAATGCTTATCTACAGATTATAGTATTACGGATGTCCAGCGATTACGGGAGAACACGCGTGATGCAAAGCCGGACATCGATCTAAAGAACACCAAAGCCACAAGTAAATGTGTATGGTGGGTCTTGAAAAATCCTCTAAGCAAACCTGCATCGGCCGATTCATGATGGAATCAGAGTTTATCGCTTTATACAAAGCATGAAAGAAGTTGAGTAACTTCACGGCTCCTTAGAGGACGTCCCTTATTGGGAGATACCCGTGTCTTGGCAGCTTATACATCGTGGCTAGCCGGTCGGCTTCAGGAAGGACACGGATGACGGCGTCTGAACATATCTTTTAGGATCTGTCGGAGACATAAGACCGTATGGTAGTTGATCATCACGGGTGTCACATCCTTGTTTACTAACTAAGGGACTACCCGGAGATCAAGTGTTCTGCCTGTCTAGGGGAATTGGCTTAAAACCCAAACAATACGAACCTTTGCGGTGGAAACCCAACCATACTGATTGGAAATTCCAAGAATGTGGTTCAATGGGAAAACTAAGCGGCAAAAGGTTCAGTTGAGCGCTTCTGTGGAAGCAAGAAGCACTTCGGATGATGATTTCTGTATGGAAACATGAATCCAAAGCTGTTCCCGCGATAGACATTAAAGTGCTGCCTGCATGGTGGGTAAAGGTTAAGCTTCCGAACCTTTTAAAAGATCCTCAAACGGTTGAGGTTAAGGTTGTGTAACTTTTAATGATTCCTAACACTTGTGAAGTGGGGTATAGCAGGATACCTTGTAGGAGATCACCTATTTAAGTGCGAGGATGGCCGACTCAAATGAACGCACTTAAGAATCCAAGTGTGTCCATGGCCACAACGGACAGAAACGTAAGAAGGAAAATGAATAAGAAGAGTTATTGTGTTGATATCATTGTCTTGGCTTACACTAAACACTGACGGTTCAAGACATCACGTTCACCGCGCAGTAAGTAAGTCCGATGGTATTCAACTAGGGAAGGTTCAAAGCGTAAGCTACCTATCCTGATGCAATATCTTTTATTTGAAAGATTGCTGAAATGTAGGCACCTTGTGTGTGCGCCACAATCTCTCTTTCATAGAGGGAATTGTTGGAAATTAGCCTTTGGCGGGGAGATGCGTCCACCCATCTTTGATGAATTAAACACTAGTGTTCCGTATGTTGGAGACCTCGTCTCTTTACACATGCATGATCTACGAAGTGAGTAGATGACCGTAGGGCCAAGAATCATCTAATTTCGTTGAGAAATGAAAGAGATATTGGTCCACGAAGTAAGGTGTTTGAGACATGGAAATGTGGTGTGGGACAAATCTACCACATCGGTGGGAATAAGAAGAATTGCTCTCTATATAAGTCTCAAATTGGTAAAGGGTTTGGGACCCCAAGGGGTATCCCATGTGTTTAAAGGAGGGAAGACCTAGATGTGCTTGGGTTCAAGGCTAAGCCCACACGCGCGCCGCCGCCGCCCGCCCGTCCCGTCCGGTTCCGGTTCCGGGTTCACGGGTCCACGGGTCCACGGGTCGTGGGGCTGTAGGGCTGTCTAATATTATCTTTTTGGACCAGAGAACTCTGTCAGATGTACAGTTTGATCCCTGAAGTTTCATATGTACAGTTTGGACCAGAATTCTTTCATATGTACAGTTTGGTCCCTGAAGTTTCAATATTTACAGTTTGGTCCCAATTTACGGAGACTTTTTCGTCTCATTGTTGGACTGCGTTTTGGAGCATTAACCAGCCATTATTTGGCTGATTAATTCCTCCATTAATAGCCCATTACTTGGGCAGTGAACAGCCTCTTTCAATGGCCATTAACAGCCATTACTTGGCTGTTTTAATGCCCTCCTAATGGCCATTAACAGCCATGTTTTGGCAGTTAGACAGCCCCTTCTCCTTGCTATATATTGAGCCTTATTTGGCTCAAATCAGCAGCAGAAAGTAGACGGAAAACTGGCAGAAAATAGATGAAAAATGACCAGAAAACAGGCACAAATCAACAAGAAAAAGACACAGAAAAACTGACTGTTTTTCAGCACAAAACAGTGCGAAAAACAGCCACCAATTAGCACAAACCAGTCAGTGAAATTCAGCGAAAATCAGTGCAATTTTCGACTGAAAAACAGTGACCAAACCCTCACGTATACACAAGATATACACTACAGAGACACACTATATACACAGAGACAAAAGAGAAGAGTAGAGAGAAATTCTTCCTTCCTATTCCATATCTTCAGCAAGTCGAGTCATATTTGTTTTCTTCGACAGACTCAACCTATTGGCTTTGTAGTGTTGAGATTAAAGTGTTGTTTTATCTTGGGAGACTATTGCCCGCTAACGTAAAAGCATATATACGGGGCAATCTTGTCTTAAGGATAGAGGGCTATCCTCGACTCAACACACAACGTTGTAACCATCCAGATTTAGTTGTTTCTTGATTTCAGGTTATCAAGATTCAAGGCACAACAAACTTGCGGTAGTTCTCAACATTGGCTTTGCAAGGTGATCAAGATTCAAGACACAACACACATGCGGCAGTTTTGAAGATTGACCATTTATTTATCCTTTCGAACATTTGTAATAGTTATTACTTCCCGTACTGCTCTATAAAGTACCATAGAAATACCAACATATCATAGAGATATACACGATATAATCTATCAATTTTTTTATTCAACATCTATAAAATATATTTATCTTTTTGAAAATTAGAAATCGCATATTACCAAAATAGAAATTGGGTATTGCTGTATATTTATTTAAAAATATTGTGCAATTTATTTAAGAGATAATGGACCAAAACCCCCCTAAACTCTCTAATTTTTCTTAGTTTCATTCTTAAACTATGTTTTGTTTATGTTACACCTAATCTTTTTCGTTTTGGTTTAAAATAGGAATGTTCATAATCTTTTTCTTTTCGGTTTAAAACTGGAAAGTTCATAAAAAAACTGATCCTTTAGCGAATTTATATTTGCTATTTTTGTGGAGAAACCATAATTGTTTTATTAATTTGCAGAACTGAAAGTGATTTAGCTAGGAACGGGGACAAAATGCATAGGGCGTTCGCGACAGAGTTCGAAAGGCGATGTTGTGAATGATTCTCATGCTAAATTATGGCAACAAGAGCTCTGCTAAGGTACTTTTATTTTTGCTGAATTAGAGGGAATAAATTCTACTTTTTCTGTCTTAATAAGAATAATCTTCAAAACATTGTAATGTACTTCTAATATGAAACCGTGATTCTTAAAAGAAAAGAGAAACGTGGACTTGAATTGAAAGCTTTATTGATTAAACTGAAGGGTTACAATCAAGAATCAAAAAAAGAATTAAAACTGCATAGTTGAGCTCCAATTACCAGTAAATCGATAGGATGGTATGAGAAGAAGGAAGAGGGTTTGGAAAGAGAGATAAAAGAATAAGAGGGAAGAGAATCGGTGAAGAAGAGAGTAGAGAGATTTAGAATTACCAGATTTCACCCAGGT
Source organism: Anisodus acutangulus (assembly GCA_029783415.1). Classification (NCBI taxonomy): domain Eukaryota; kingdom Viridiplantae; phylum Streptophyta; class Magnoliopsida; order Solanales; family Solanaceae; genus Anisodus; species Anisodus acutangulus. The sequence goes on along the minus strand of CM056492.1, from coordinate 25,976,832 downwards.
TATGTGCGTATATATGAGAATGTGCTGTCAGTTAAATCTCACGTTCTTCCCATGTGCCCACAATAATATTTGGATTCATGAAAAACATCTAATTGAACTGGATTCTTCAAAATTTTAAATAAAATCTGCACTTCTATAACTAAAAGTATTTAGGAAAGAGTAAATATTGGTTTGATAAACCAAATAATATTGTGTCATACTTAATGGATCCAGGGAGTATTATTCTCTCTCCAAGTTATTATGGTTAGCATGATGGACATGATATTGTAAATATTTGAAACATAAATAGATATACTCTAAATATATGAAAATATACTTAGAGATATTTTATGTTTATTGTAGAATATTTTATAGCATTAACTATAGAATATTACGTAGAATATTTAATAGGATTTACATTAAGTGTAGGATATTTTTCTGCCTTTTATCTCTTACTCCTCTTGTGTATAAATACCTATGTAGTATGATGTATTAGATGAAGAAATTGAGATAGTCATTCTTCAATTTCTCTCTTGTGTTTCTCTGTTCTTGACATGATATCAGAACCATATTTTCATTGTTAAGTCTTAGTTCTTTCATCTATGATTTTTTTTTCCAGATTTTTTTTAAAGTCTTTGTTGTATTGATTGTTCATCAAGAGTCAGTCCTACACATTTAGGGCTTTTGATCTTGGTCATCCTAGTTATTTTTTTGGATCATTGTGTTTCTGGTGTTCTTAGCTAGTTAAGAACATGACTTCACATCAGTTTGAATCCTTCAATGTTCGTTTCACTGGAAAACATTATTCTGTTTGGAAATTTCAATTTCAACTATTTGTCACTGGAAAAGAATTATGGGGCCATATTGATGGAAGTGATCCTGCTCCTACTGATCCTACAAAGTTAGGTCAGTGGAAGGTTAAAGATTCTCGGGTGATGACATGGATTTTAGGGTCAATTGATCCTATGATAGTTCTTAATTTCAGGCCGTACAAGACTGCTAAGGCCATGTGTGATTATTTACAAAAGGTTTACAACCAAGAAAATGCCACAAGACCCTTTCAGTTAGAACATGAAATTGCTAATTATTTACAAGGAGATCTCTCTGTTCAGGATTAATTTTCTGGATTTCACAACTTATGGGCTGAATTTACTGATATTATTTATGCTAAAATACCTGTCGAATCTCTCTCTGTAATTCAGGCAGTTCATGAGCAGAGCAAGCGAGACCATTTTTTGATGAAATTACGATCTGAGTTTGAGAGTGTTCGCTCTAACTTGATGAATCGTGTCCCGTCTCCCTCCTTGGATGTTTGTTTTAGGAAATTACTTCGTGAAGAGAAACGTCTTGTCACACAAAACGCTTTCAAACAAGAGAATGTTATCACTATTGCATTTGCTTCTCAAGGAAAAGGAAAGGGTAGAGATATGACTAAAACTACATGCTACAGTTGCAAGGAATATGGTCATATTGCTAGCAATTGTAGCAAAAAGTTCTATAATTATTGTAAACAACAAGGACACATGGTCAAAGAGTTTCCCACGCGCCCTCAAAACCGTAGGTTCAATGCTTTTCTAGTTGAGATAAAAGATTTCACTACTGATAACTCATCTTCAGCAGGACAAGCTCTTACTCCTGAAATGGTACAACAAATGACCGTGTTATCCTTTTCAGCTTTGGGGCTACAAGGTAATGTAACACCCCGTACTTTCGGGAGGTAATTTGAACAGCTAGACATATGCAAGTAGACCCGGGCCATAGAGGATTTTTTCATATTCATGTATGCAAATCAGAGCTTGGGGAGATAAAAGGATGAAGTCCCAAAATAATTTAAGATTTTAAAAGTGTGTCGACATTGATTTGAAATATTTTGTGTATACCAAAAGAGGCTACAGAACAATGTCGTATCACATTATCAATATAATGAGTATATGAAGTGTACTAAAAATGATTATTATTTAAGTGATTTGATATCAAGAATTAATTAAGTGTGTGACTGTATTGAAAGTAAAAAATTATTTGAAATTATTGGATAGCTATTAAGTAGACACGACCGCATGAGTCTTGGACATATGGCATCAAGATAGATATGTATTCATCTAAATAAGTGGATGATGACACGTTTAGAAATCTATGTTACAAGAAGGACACATATAATGACAAAAGAGTTAGTAATATCTCTTATCTCAATTCGTTGACATTTGATTGCATGGAAATATATAAACATGTATATGCTGCAAATGGCTCTAGAGGACAGCAACGTCCTACCCTCTTAATGTGTAGCAGTTCTACATTTTATTTTAAGAAATAAACGTATATTTCTTCTCAAGAAAAATGTACGGATTTTTCTCACTTCAATCTCGTTCCATTTATCGTTGAGTTGTAATCCGGACTTTCTTCGAAAGAAAGTAAGGTGGAAGAAGAGGGTTTCTTGAAAGATAAGATTGGGGTGCATTACGGGCTGCTTTAGTTGTATTGTGGACACAAAATGATAAAAGTATGTTAAGACAGATCATTCTTTCTTTTGGCATGTTCTAAGTATGAAACATAAACGTAATAGTGTTTCATAAATGATTCTACTCTTAGTAGCTAAGGATGTTCATGTTATTCATTTCTATTGTCAAAGCATGTCTAAATATGTTCCTAAATCCTTATTGAGGTATATGAAAAAGATGTTAGTATTCATAATGTTAATCGGAGGTGAAGCGATATTACATCACTCCGACAAACTTATAGTGTCTTATTATCATATCATTCATGCATTATATTCATGTACATACCTTGACTTCAAAGGAATTATATACTCTACTATATGTATGTATTATATATTTAATGGGTATGGAAAAGGGAAGACGTTATATACCCATACCACCTGCAGCTGGTATAGATATACATAATAATGATTATGCCCACAGAGGCCGATATGAAATGATGGGATGCCCACAGAGTCTTGATGGCATTATATACACATATGTATATGTATGACCGCATTCTGCACAAACATGGTACTTACGCATACTATAGCCCTCATAGTCATTCTCTACTGGTTGGTTGTCTCTTGTCTCATGTTACTTTCAGGTCTCTATTATGCTATTCTTCATGCCTGACATACTCGGTAGATCAGTCGTACTGACGTCCCTTTTGTCGGGGGCGCTGCATTTCATGCCCGCAGGCTCAGGTAGACATGGTGACAATCCATACTAGTAGGTTGCTGGTTCAGTGGATATTGAAACACTCAATTTATTCCAGAGTAGCAGGCTAATCTTGGTACTATACTTTTACATATGCATATGGGTATGGCCGGGCCCTGTCCCGACCTTATGATGTCACGTACTCTTTAGAGGCTTGTAGACAGTTGTCCTGTGTATAGTAATCGCATGTGGCCCGGTCGGCCTTGATGTATATGTATATAGGTTGGGTCCTTCTGGTTGTAGGATTTTACTTAACTCTTTTCCAGTTTACTATTTCCATATGTCAGCAGAGTATCTCGTAGCGGCCCTTGTAGGACAGGAGAAATTATGGTTATATGCTAAATACATGATTAGTGGTACTTGGCAAGTAAGGTCCGGGTGCCCGTCATGACCCTCAGATTTGGGGTCGTGACAAACTTTGTATCAGAGCAGGTCTGTCCTAGGGAGTCTGCAAGCCGTGTCTAATAGAGTGTTATTTATGCCTTCTTCCAGTAGGGTTATGATTAGTAGGGAGATTGAAGTTGTATTGAGTGTAAATACGAGTAGTACGCTCTCCGTTGAGACAAATCCGGCAGAGGAAATGAGTATGTTGCTTTCCCAGGCATGACTTCAGCGTAGAGCATCCATAGAGATATGCCCTTGAGGGGCCAGTGAGCTCATAGCCTAGGGAATTTATCAGTCAGGGATCACCTATATTTAAAGGGTTCAAAGATTCCAATATCTCAGGGTCAAAGTTGTAAAGGCCGAGTGATACTTCTCCGACAATCTTGTAGTCAGTAGGGTCGAACGCATACCGGATTATGCCGCAAAGGTACGGTGGTTAGCTTAAGGTAGCAGCTATGGCCACCATATTCTGAAATATCCCAAGTTGGTGCGCAAAGGTAAGGATAAGATGAGTATGAGTTGTTCATATAGAAAGCAGAAGACATAATTGGAAGGTTTAGTAGGTTATGAAAATATACACGTTTTACAGTGACTTATGCTTATTAGAATGTGGGAATATGCTATGTACGTGCGACCTAAATGTGATGTCTTACCTAGAATATATTGGGAATTTTCCAAGGATATCATTAACGAGAATAGATTGCCACAATCGAATCGTATGAAGAGTGAGCATCAGTAAATTTAAGAAAATCACTTAAAGTGAGGTACCCAGGATAGTAAGCCCAAGTCATATATAAGGAACGAGTTATCCACGGTAGTGGAAAGGGACATAAGCCTCTCGTCAGTGCGTAAAAGGGCGAGACCGTGTATTATTGAGAATTACATGTATCAATGTTGGTAAGCTAAGGCATGATATATGTATTGAACTGGTAAGGTCTTTAGCTTTATTATGCACCATGTTACAATTCTAAATAACGTCTGCATAACAATAGGGGCAATTGAGGACGAGAATTATGGCACAATCAAAGAATGGTTGTAAGAAATATGAAAACAGTTAATAAGTATGAATGGAATGGTATAATCAAGTATCAAGGAAAAAATATTTTTCATTTAATGACGAGTAGAATTAAGGATTACGACAAGAAGGATAAAGGTGAATGAAATGCAGGTTTCACAAAGGTATGACTACTCCAGAACAACGTAAGGACCAATGGTAGAGGAAGGACAATAAGAACTCTTAAGCCAAAGGTGACGAACCTCTGATGTTCAGGAAGATAATATGATAAATACTTTGAGATAAGAGACCCCTAAGGCAACTTGAAATGGAAATGTAAAGGTAAGACGAATGAGCACTCAGTCGATAGGAAATCTAATAATGATAAGACAAGAAAGCTTGACAAGTCATTGGATCATGTAACACCGTGAATTGGATCTAAACATACGAAGCATCAGTTCTACAACATATGCAGTCATACCTCTTAGAAAGTATGTAATCAGAAGTAACAGTGAATAAAGTTCGAGATTAACACCTAAACAGGTGAAAAGGGTCCAATGATGGATATGGATATAAGGTAGACATTAAATATATATGTCAAAGAGATAATGACATTATAATGAAGATAAAATGCCAGGAAAATACAGATGTCTATGAGCATTATTTAACTCACCAAAGGTTCTAAGAGATAAATAAAGTAATGGGTGTACAGCTTAACGAGATCAGGGAAATATTTTCCCAAAACGCCATTGATAAAAAGAATTAGCCATGAGGCAAGTGAAGGAATTCAAATCTAAGTATAATGACCAGGTTTGGATGTAGTAGGCCAATGTCATGTAATACAAATTCTCAAGAATCTTCCACGTATAGAATAAGGGAATAAGATAACAAATCATCCTTTAAGGGATAGTAACGCCAAGAATTGGAATCAGGAGCAATGTTTAAGAGTACGTATGTATACCCGAATATTTTAGAATTAAGACGAGTACGACAAGTAAGAAAATGAGTCAACAAGTGTCAAAAGAAGTAAAGAAAGGAAGTTGTTTATAATTACGAGTAGTGAGAAATTATGAAAAAAAAGATTTCTTTCAGACCATGAATGAGAGTTAATTGCATTGATACGCGCACTTCAGATTTGAATGACATTGTTCAAAAAGTAATCATGATTGAGACACTACAAATATAAGAGTTTTCAGCACACCAGTTAATAAACAAAGCTAAGTTGACAATAGAATCATTCACCCACAAGCGGCTTGACTAATGTGAGGACGAAGGAGAGAAGTTGACCTGAGGGAACACATCAGTTAGCTAAGTGGGAGTGCGGTTGGAGGATTCAGAGAGTAATAGCCCTATGACTCAAAATACAGCAAGTCCATCCCTTATACTGGAGAAAAGAAACATCATGATGAAGATCCCATTTTTAGAGAAGATTGGGAAAAATGTTTAGCAAAAGAGAACCGCAACCTTCGAGTATAATGGGAGAGGGACCCTCAGGTGGAAGGTCCATTTGTGTATTCCCAATATAGCAGGCTTACGAGACAAGATTATGACGGAGGTCCATTGCTCACAATATTCCATTCACCTTGGATATACTAAGATGTATCATGATCTCAAAGGTACGTATTGGTGGAATGACATGAAGAGGAACATTAAGGAGTTTTAGCTCAGTATCTTAATGGTCAACAAGTAAAAATGGAGCACCAAAAGCTCGGTGGCTTGGCTCAGAACATTGAGATTCTGATGTGGAAATGGGAAATGATTAATATAGACTTTTTTAAGAGTTTACCTCGCTCTTATCGTAATCTTGATTCTATTTGGGTAATTATTTATAGACTCACCAAATCAGCACATTTACAAGCAGTCAAAACTACATACACAACCAAGGACTACGTAAAGTTATACGTTAAGGAGATTGTTCGCCTTTATGGTATACCTAGTTCTATTATATCTGATCGAGATGCGCATTTCACAGCTAAATTTTGGAAATCATTTCAAAAAAGTTTGGTCACTCAAGTTAATCTTAGCACAACTTTCCACCCTCAGACAGACGGGCAGGCCGAGCGTACGATTCAAATGCTCAAAGACATGTTACGAGCTTGTGTATTGGACTTCAAGAGAAGTTAGGATGATTATCTATCCATTATTAGATTTGGATACAATAACAGTTATCATGCTAGCATTAAAATGGCTCCATACGAGGCTTTGTACAAATGGAAATGTAGATCTCCTATCGAATGGTTCGAAGTAGGCGAATTAGGATTATTTTGGGTTGGACCTAGTGCACCAGGACATAGAGAATATGAAGTTTATCCAAGAACAACTGTTAATCGCTCAGAGTCATCCAAAGTCGTATTCAGATGTGTGACGACGTGGCTTAGAATTCCAAGTGGACTATGGGTCTTCTTGAAGATTTCTCCTATAAAGGGTGTAATGAGATTTGAAAAAAAAAGGGAAAACTCAATCAAAGGTATAGTAGGCCATATCACCTAATTCGCTGAATAGACAAAGTGGCTTCCGAATTGGACCTGCCTCCTGAGTTGGAGTTTGTTCATCCAGTTTTCCATATTTCAGTGTTGAAAGTGTGTATTAGATACCCTTCCCAAATTGTACCAATTGACGATATGAAGGTTACAGAGGATCTATCATGTGAAGAGGTTCCTATTGCTATCTTAGATCTACAAGTATGCAAGTTGAGGACTAAAGGAGTAGCCTCCGTGAAAGTTCTATGGCGGAATAAGAATGTAGAAGAAATGACATGGGAGGCGAAAGAGGAGATGAAACACAAATATCCATACCTATTTCAGACCAAAGCCGAGGGTCCGAGAGAAGCATAAGGTGAATTATATTTCATATTATTATAATTAATGCTTGAGGACCATGTGATGTCTGATGTAATGATGTATGTTATATTATATGGCCCCGTGAAGAAGTAGTTGTATTTTCGGGTTACGTGACGGGGATTAGATATGTCACCCCATTATTCGAGGATGAATTTTTCTAATGGGGAAAGGATGTAACACCACATACTTTTAGGAGGTGATTTGAACAGCTAGACGTATGCAAGTAGACCCAGCCTTGGAGGATTTTGTCGTATTCACATATGAAAATCAGAGCTTGGGGGATAAAAGGATGAAGTCTCGAAATAATTTAAGATTTTAAAAGTGTGTCGACGATGATTTGAAATATTTTTGTGTATGCCAAAAGAGGCTCCGGAACAGTGTCGTATCACATGATCAATATAATGAGTATATAAAGTGTATTAAAAATGATTATTATTTAAGTGATTTCAGATCAAGAATTAATTAAGTGTGGGAATGTAATGAAAGTCCAAATTATTTGAAATTATTGGATACCTATTAAGTAGACACCACCGCATGAGTCATGGACATATGACATCAAGATAGATATCTCTTGACATATATCTTTAATGTCTACCTTATATCCATAAGCATCATTGGCCCCTTTTCACCTGTTTAGGTGCTAATCTCAAACTTTACTCATTGTTACTTCCGTTTACATACTTTCTGAGACGTATGAATGCATATGTTATGGAACCTATGCTTCGTATGTTTAGATCTAATTCATGGTTTTACGTGATTCAATGACTTGTCAAGCTTTCTTGCCTTATGATTATTAGATCTCTCATCGATCGAGTGCTCATTCGTCTTACCTTTACATTTCCATTTCAAACTGTCTTGGGGTCTCTTATCTCAAAGTATTTCTCATATTATCTTCTTGAACATCAGAGGTTCGTCACCTTTAGCCGAAGAGTTCTTACTGTCCCTCATCTATCGTTGATTTTATGCTGTTCTGGAGTAATCATACCTTTGTGAAACCTGCATAACTATAATCTTATTCACCTTTATCCTTCTCGTCATAATTCTTCCTTCTACACGTCATTAAATGAAAAATATTTATGCCTTGATACTTGATCATACCATTCCAGTCATTCTTATTAACTATTTTCATATTTCCTACCACCATCCTTCGATTGTAACATAATTCTCATCCTCAATTGCCCCTAATAAGCCATTGTTATCCAGAGGTTATTTAAAATTGTAACATGCTGCACAATGAAGCCGAAGACCTTACCAGTCCAATACCTATAGTCTGTCTTAGCTTACTAACATTCATACATGTAATTCTCAATAATATGTGGTATGGTCCTTTACGCACGGATGAGAGGCTTATGTCCCCTTCCACTACCATGGATAACTGGATTCTTATATATGTCTTAGGATCACTATTCTGGGTACGTCACTTTACGTGATCTTCTTAAATTTATCGATGGTCACTCTTCACACGATTCAATTATGGCAATCCATTATCGTTAATGATACCCTAAGACAATTCTCAATCTATTCTAGGTAAGACATTACAATTGAGGTCGCACATACATAACATATTCCCTCATTGTAATCAGCAAGAGTCACTATAAAACGTGTAAATTTTCATAACTTACTAAACCTTTCAATGATGTCTTCTACTTTTCATCTATACAACTCATAATCATCTTATCCTTACCTTTGCACATCAACTTGGGATACTTCGGAACGTTGTGGCCATGACTGCCATACAAAACCAATCCCCTGTACCTATGGGGCATAATCTGACATGCGCTCGATCATACTGACTACAAGATGGTCGGGGTGGTCTCACTCGACCTTTACAACTTTGACCCTGAGTTATTGGAATCTTTGAACCCTTTAAATATCGGCGATTCCCTGACTAATAAACTCTCTAGGTTATGAGCTCTCTGACCCCTGAAGGGACTATCTCTATGAGATGCTCTAGGATGAAGTCGTTCTTGGAAAAGCAACGTACTCATATCCTTTGACGGATATGTCTCAATAGAGACCATACTACTCGCATTTACACACAATCCAACCTCAATCTCCCTGCTAATCATAGCTCTATTGGAAGAAGGCATTGTTGTAATCATAAACACGATAAGATTTACAAAGATAATTCTTACAATTCAGCTCTATAGCACGATTCTAGATCCAGAAGAAAGGTAACCATTATCTTAAATGCCCTGTAGCCTCATGTCTATAAGTGTGCTGTACAACACACCTATAAACAAGACTCTACTTGACACGACTTGTAGACTCCCTAGGACAGACCTGCTCTGATACAAAGTTTGTCACGATCCAAACTGAAGGGTCAGGATTGGCACCCGGGCCTTACCTGTCGAGTACCACTAATCAAATATTTAGCATATAACCGTAATTTCTCATGGTCCACGAGGGCCACCACGAGATACCCTGCTGATATATGAAAATAGTAAACTGGAAAAGAGTTATGTAAAATCCTATAACCAGAAGGACCCAACCTACATACATATACATACCAAGGCCGATAAGGCCACACATGTCTACTATACACAAGACATATGTCTACAAGCCTCTAAAGAGTACGTGACATCATAAGGTCGGGACAGGGCCCCGCCATACCCCAACGTATAACCAAAATATCATACCATGACTAGACTGCAACTCTGAAACAAATAGAGTGCTCCAATATCACCTGAACCAGCAACCTACTAGTGCGAACCATTACCATCTTTACCTGAGCCTGCGAGTATGAAACGCAGTGTCCCCTGACAAAAGTGACGTCAGTACGAATAATGTACCGAGTATGTCACCCATGAAAAATAGCATAATACAGACCTGAAAGTAACCTGAGACAAGAAAATAACCAACCAATAGAGAATGCCTCTAAGGGCCATAATATGCCTAAGTATCATGTCTGTGCAAAATGCCTGTAACATCCAGTACTTTCGGGCCATGATTTGAATCGCTAGACGTATGTAAATAGACCCGAGCATTGGAGGATTTTTGGTCATTCTCGTATGCAAATAAAGAGCTGGGGATATTAAAGGACGTGGTCCCGAAATAATTTAGGAATTAATAAGTGTGACGATGTGGATTAATAATAATAGTTGTATATTCCCAAAGACGTTATAGACTAGTGCTATATCGCACGATTATGACATTGAGTATATGAATATTTTATAGGTCATTAAGATTTAAGTGAAATGGGATCAAGAAATTAATTATACGTGTAGTTGGCTAAATTGAAAATTGTAATGGAAGATGGGATATATTAATTAAGAGACATATTGGATAAGTGTTATTTGTGGGTGATTTCCCCGTGTGATCATGATATGGGGGATGTATGACTAATCTTATAATCTAGAGATGTGGCACTTAACGGATAAAAGAACAAGGTGCTACAGTTGGCCAAGGACACGTTTTGGTATTAAGTAAGGACAATGGATTTACTACTTAATGACTAGAAGGAGAAGTCAAAAAGATATAATATTGGTTTCATTCTGTGGAAAACGAAAGAGATTTGTCTGTCTATATATTTTCTATACGGTACATTTGGAGAAAGTTATAGAAATAAGAGATTAGTTTGGTTCTTTCTCATAGTAATTACAGAGAAGCACATTTGACATTATACTTATGTAGCAGCCAACATTTTATTCTTTTTAGAATTCAAAAAAGCAATAGCAAACATATTTTGCCCCTTTTTTTATTCAATTAAGTGCAGCAAATATCCCTTTCTTTCTCTCAATTTCAACAAGCTGTAGCAAATGTTCTCCTTCTCTTTCTAATATCAAGGTATGTTAAGACAAGTTATTTCTTCTTTTGACATGTTCTAAGTACGAAACGTTAACCTAATATTGTCCCATAAATTATTCTACTCTTAGTAGTTAAGGATGTTCCTGTTATTTATTCCTATGTTAAAAGCATATCTAAATATATTTCCAAATCTTTATTGAGGTCTATGAGAAAGATGATAATATTTCCAATGTTAGCCGAAGGTACAAGGATGTTATGTCACTCAGATAAACTCAGAATGTTTTATTGTCATTCATGCATTTTTATTCATGTATTACCCTGGACCATATATTGGGATGGGAAAATGGATATGGCGTTATATAGATAACCATCTGATCAGCTGGTATATGATGATGATTATGCCCACAGAGGCCAATATGATATGATGCCCATAGAGGCTAAAGGGAGACGGCGTTATATACACATATATATATGTATACCGCATTGTGCATAACAGTTAAGCATATTATGGCCTCAGAGACATTCTCTATTGGTTGGTTGTTTCTTGTCTCAGGTTACTTTCAGGTCTCTATTATGCTATTTTTCATGTCTGACATACTCGGTACATTATTCATACTGACGTCCCTTTTGTCGGGGGACGCTGCGTTTCATGCCCGCATGCTCAGGTAAAGAGGGTGATGGCCCGCACTAGTATGTTGTTGGTTCAGCTAATGTTGGAGCACTCTATTTGTTCCAAAGTTGCAGTGTAGTCGCGATACGATATTTTTTATATGCATAGGGGTATAGCGGGGCTCTGTCCCGATCTTATGATGTTGCGTACTCTTTAGAGGCTTGTAGACAGATGTCATGTGTATAGTAGTCATTTATGTCCTTGTCGGCCTTGGTATGTATATGTGCATAGGTTGGGTCCTTCTGATTTTCAGGATTCTACATAGCTCTTTTCTAGTTTACTATTCACATATATCAGCAGGGTACCTCGTGGACCATGAGAAATTACGGTTATATGCTAAATATATGATTAGTGGTACTCAGGAGGTAAGGCCCGGGTGCCCGTCATGACCCTCCGGTTTGGGCCGTGACAATGCTTCCGAGGGCCATAATATGCATAAGTATCATGTCTGTGTAGAATGCCTCTGAAGGCCATAATATGTCTAAATTCCATGCACAATGTGGCCTCGAGATGACTTGCAGAAAAAAAGCTCATGCACATATGCGTATATAACGCCATCAAGCCTCTAAGGGCATCCTATCATATCATATCGGCCTCTGTGGGCATAATCATCATCGTGTATATCTGTACTAGCTCCAGGTGGTGTGCATATATAATGTCGTATCCCTTTTCCCATATACCATACATATATAATGCATACATATAGTAAAGTATATAACTCATTTGAGGTCAAGGTATGTACATGAATGATGTGATAATAAGACACTACGAGTTTGTCGGAGTGATGTAATATTGCTTCACCTCCGATTAACATTTTGAATACTAACATCTTTTCCATATACCTCAATAGGGATTTAGGAACATATATAGACATGCTTTGATAATAGGAATGAATAACATGAACATTCTTAACCACTAAGAGTAGAATCATTTATGACACAATATTACGTTTACGTTTACGTTTCGTAACTTAGAACATGCCAAAAAAAAGAAGGATTTGCCTTAACATACCTTAGCCATTTTGTGTCCAAAATATGACTAAAGTAGCCCATAATGCACCTCAATCTTATTTTTCAAGAATCCTCTTCTTTCACCTTACTTCACTTCGAAGAAAGTTCGAATTCAATAACAGGACAAAAATTGAAACAACGAGATCAAACTAGTGAGCAAAACCCCCAATATTTTTCTTGGAAGAAAATCATACGCTGCTTCTTTAATATTAGCACTCATGTCACTTCCAAGGAAGTGAGAATAACGTTGGTATTGTAAAGCTAGTTGGTGCATATAGAATTCATGTAGCAAAATGAAATTAAAGAGTGTTGTTCACGTTTTTTGCTTACAAAGTTCACTTTGTAGAATGAAATATAAAATGTTGTCCTCCCATTTTCCTTTACACTTGTCCTCATTAGCTTTATCTCTTTCCACTTCAATTAATAATGCCACCTAACTAAACTCATAACTCCCTCATTAATGAATCAACTTTTTATACGAAAATGCAAAGAAGAAGAATTAAAGTCCAATGAATTATCTTTTTATTTACACATGTCATGTGTGCAGTTCCTGTGCCATTTAACTCAACAAAATTATTTACAAGTCACTTAAGACTCCCTTTAATATAGTACTACTACGTGGAAAAGTATTTCCTTTCAATACTTATCCATTAATTTAACTTAATTCCTACACTCAATATCATAATAATGTGGTATGACACTAGTCCATAACCTTTTTTTAGCATACACACAATATTATTCTCAATCATCGTCATCACACTTATTAAGTCTAAATTATTTTGGGACTCCATTCATTAGACAATGCTCTCGATCCCATGACCAAAATTCTATACGGTCTTTATAACTTGTTCCATATTTCGAACTTTAACGAACTTATTTCTCTAATTCGTTGAACCTCCAATTCCTGCGTAACCTCTTCAACGTTGACATGAATCCTCTATAACTTCATGAATGACCTCAATTTCATTAAACTCATGTGTATTTACCTCTATGTATCCTAAAGATAAAGTATGGGGTGTTACACATATAGGTATGGCGGGGCCCTGTCCCGACCTTATGATGTCACATACTCTTTTGAGGCTTGTAGACAGTTGTCCTGTATATAGTAATCGTGTGTGTCCCTGTCGGCCTTGATGTATAAGTATATATGTTGGGTCTTTCTGGTTGTAGGATTTTACATAACTCTTTTCCAGTTTACTATTTCCATATGCCATTAGGGTATCTCATGGCTGCCCTTGTGGGCCAGGAGAAATTATGGTTATATGCTAAATAAATGATTAGTGGTACTCGGAAAGTAGGTCCAGGTGCCCGTCATGACCCTCCGGTTTGGGATCGTGACAGGTAATGATATTACATCTAATTTTTGGCTTGTTGATCTTGGCGCTTCCAATCATATGACCAACTCAACTAGAATGCTAAAAAATGTTCGTGAGTATCAAGATCCCTCACAAATTCAGGTTGCCAATGTTAGTAATTTACCCATTACCAAGGTTGGGCATATTACTCAAACATTCAAAAATGTTTTTGTATCACCTAAGCTCTCCACTAGTCTAATTTCAGTTGGTCAATTGGTGGATAACAATTGTGATGTAATTTTTTCTCGTAATGGTTGTCATGTGCAGGATCAGGTGTCGGGGACGATAATCGTGAAGGGGCCTAAAGTTGGAAGATTATTTCCTATACAGTTTTCCATTCCCCGTGTTCTTTCTTTTGCTTGTTTGTCTACAACTAGTACGACTGCGGTTTGGCATAAGCATTTAGGACATCCAAATTCTATTGTGTTGTCTCATTTATCGAATTCCGGTTTATTAGGAAATAAAAATCAATTTTCAGTTGCTTCCTTTGATTGTTCTACTTGTAAATTAGGCAAAAGTAAAACTCTTTCTTTTCATAATATTGGTAGTCGTGCTGCAAAATGTTTTGATGTCATTCATAGTGATGTTTGGGGTATTTCACAAGTTATTTCTCATGCTCATTTCAAGTACTTTGTGACATTCATTGATGATTATAGTCGGTTTACATGGGTGTATTTTCTCTGTTCCAAATTTGAGGTATTTTCCATATTCAAGACATTTTTGGCTTACATTGAGACTCAATTTTCTACTTGTATCAAAATATTAAGATCTGATTCTGGTGGAGAATATATGTCTCATGAATTCAATAATTTTTTTCTTGAGAAAGGAATTGTCTCACAATGCTCATGCCCAATACGCCACATCAAAATGGGATTGTTGAGCGTAAAAATCGTCATCTTTTAGATGTCACTCGTACTTTATTGATTTAGTCCTCTGTCTCATCTAAATACTGGGTAGAAACTTTGTCTATTGTTGTCTATTTAATTAATAGACTTTCATCTAAAAGGTTAAATCTTGAGTCTCCATATTATCGTCTTTATCACCAAAATCCAAGTTATCAGAATTTTCATACATTTAGTTGTATTTTTTTTGTGCATCTGTCTCCTTCTAAATGCAATAAACTTTCTACTCAATCTACTAAATTTGCTTTTATGGGTTATAGTACTTCGCAGAAAGTTTTTATTTGTTATGATCCAAATTCTAATAAATTTCGTGTTTCTCGGAATGTCATTTTCTTTGAGAATCAGTATCTCTTTCCTACTCATGTTGACTGATCTTCTATTTCTCCTCTTCTTCCTACTTTTGAGGATTTGTCATCTTCTTCTGAGAGGTTCAAACCTGGATTTGTGTATGAACGACGTCGGCCAACTTACCCCATCCCGAAATTGATCCGCCACTTGAGACTATTCCACAATCAGAACCTGAGATTTCTTCTGCTCCTCTTGAGCCCACTCGACGATCTACTAGAGTATCTTGTACTCCTAATTTATATGATTTTTCATCTACTATATCCACCATTTATGTTCCAAGCCATTACTCACAAGCTTCCAAGCATGAATGTTGGCAGAAAGCAAT
Organism: Anisodus acutangulus; assembly: GCA_029783415.1. Classification (NCBI taxonomy): domain Eukaryota; kingdom Viridiplantae; phylum Streptophyta; class Magnoliopsida; order Solanales; family Solanaceae; genus Anisodus; species Anisodus acutangulus. Next base: position 25,961,087 of record CM056492.1, on the reverse strand, counting down.
AGAGGAAGAAGTTTTGGCCTTTAAAGAAAATGACACATGGGACATTGTTTCATGTCCTTCAAATGTCCGCCCAATTGGATGTAAATGGGTCTATTCCATTAAACTTCATTCTGATGGAACTCTTGATCGGTATAAAGCTCGATTGGTTGCCCTTGGTAACAGACATGAGTATGGTATGGACTATGAGGAGACGTTTGCACCAGTAGCAAAAATGACTACAGTGTGAACTATTATTGCCATTGCTGCTTAACAAAACTGGCCTCTTCATCAAATGGATGTGAAAAATATTTTTCTCTATGGTGATCTCAAAGAAGATATTTATATGAAACCTCCACCTGGTTTATTCTCATCACCTACATCAAATGTTTGCAAGGTGAAACGGTCTTTGTATGGATTAAAACAAGCTCCCAGAGCTTGGTTTGAAAAGTTTCGATCTACTTTGCTTCAATTCTCTTTTGAGCATAGCAAATATGACTCATCTTTGTTTCTTTGTAAAACATCTACATGTTGTGTTCTTCTTTTGGTATATGTTGATGACATTATTATTACAGGAACTGATTCTTCATTAATCACTAGCCTCCAGCAGCAGCTTAAGGATTCTTTTCATATGAACGATCTTGGTACTCTTACATACTTTTGGGGGTTGGAAGTTCATTATGATTCTTTAGGTGTATTCTTAAACCAGCACAAATATACTCATGATTTGATTGCTTTGGCTGATCTTCAAAAATCTTCCTCTGTAGATACTCCATTGGAATTGAATGTAAAGTATCGGTGTGAGGAAGGAGATCTCCTTCCTTATCCAACTTTATTTCTGTAATTAGTTGGGAGCCTAAATTATCTTACTATTACTCGGCCTGATATCTCTTTTGCAGTTCAACAAGTGAGTCAATTTATGCAGGCTCCCCGTCATCTACATTTGGTGATTGTTCATCGCATCATTCGATATCTCTTGGGCACATCTACTCGTGAATTATTCTTTTCTAGTGGTTCTCCAATTTGGCTTGATCATTTAGTGATTCTGATTGGGCTAGATGTCTTGATACTCGCCGCTTCATCACAGGTTGGTGCATGTTTCTCGGGGATTCCATGATATCTTTGAAGAGCAAGAAGCAATCTCGCTTTTTGAAATCTCCAATAGAGTCTGAATATCGAGCCATGTCTGTTGCTTGCTCCGAGATTGTTTGTCTTCGGGGTCTACTTGCAGAGGTTGGATTTCCTCAATCTAATTCTACTCCTCTCCACGCTGACAACACAAGTTCCATTCAGATTTCCATAAACCCGGTTTATCATGAAAAGACCAAACACATCGAGGTGGACTATTATTATATCCGGAAAGCTATAGATAAGGGAGTCATTACTCTTCCACATGTGTCTAGTGATCTTCAGATAGCTGATGTGTTCACAAAATCCATGACACGGCAACGTCATCAGTTTCTAGTAGGCAAATTGATGCTTCTTGATTCGCCAACATCAATTTGAAGGGGGATGTTAGCATGATGGACATGATATTGTGAATATTGGAAACATAAATAGAGATACTCTAGATATATGAAAATATACTTAGAGATATTTTATATTTATTGTAGAATATTGTGTAGCATTAACTATATAATATTACGTAGAATATTTAGTAGGATTTATGGGGTCTAAAAAATTACACTTTTGACTGGTCTTACAAGTATCAAATTGATTTACTGAGTAAACCAGCAAATATGTTGCAGCTTTAACATGTTAAAATTGAAACTAAAAAGTTGGAGATGGTAGTAGTCCACATGTTAAATTTGCATGTTGAAGTTGTGTGCAAGCAAACTGTTTCAATCATGGACGAGTACGTGTCTGAGTAGTATCAAAGCAATCTTGTTTTCACGTGAGACCATCACCAACTGACTATATCTCGACAACCCAGCATAATAAAGTTGACAGACTATATTACTGTGTCTTGATTTTAACAACTAACAAGGATTGGAATTTTATTGTCTTGTTCAAGAAAGATGGAACTGATATCTTTCCCTTCATATTGTCTGGTAGTATTGGAAGGGGCTGAAAATACTAAGGTGGTGGCATTCCGGTTTTCCTTCTAAACAACTTCAAGAATGAACCTTGGTCCTCCTACCAGTCTATTCTTCACCTTTAGCAGAAACTGGTCTTTCATTGTATTCATAGGAAGTGATAGACCTACCTTTTAAACTCTATACAGCTTGTTTGGATAGTTGTTATGTATCATTTCATAATGTATCCTATTGTATTGATTTGTACTGTATTGTTTTGATGAATTCAATGTTTGAATAGATTGTATCGTTTCTCGTTATTACATAATGGCACACATCTCTGAAGAATAAGCTTAGAATACTATAAAGAAAAGTAGGATACGAGGTAGAGTTATTATGAGAAAAAAGTAGTGTAAAGGATAAAATAGGATTATTAAATAATAAGCGAAGGCAAATGAGAAAACATAAGGTTAATGACGAAACCACACCAAATCGGTTGTTATATAAAATAGAACGTTTTGTCGTTACATAATGATGAATTTAACAACACGATACAATAAAATTTAACAATCAAAACTAACATTGTATTTAAAGTAACAACACAATACAATACAATGGGTTAAAGCCATCCAAACAAGCGGAGGGATGATATCTCTGTAGTGAAGAAAGACTACTCAAATTTGGTTATGGAAGTCTTTTTTTCTAAATTTTACGAGTTTCATGCCTATGCTGCAGTGCTAGTGTCTCTTTTTTGAGTGTTATATGTTTAGTATATCAAGGATATGTCTAGGTGTACACGGATGAGATACGTCTCATTGTTGGTTAAAGGGACTTTTATCAATATTCTTATAGTTTTTCTTTGCTCACACCAAATACTTGTATTCAGAGATTCAACATGTTTACGATACTCATGCACATAGCAACGGAAGTGTGTTATGTGATGATGTGGCAAACTTCATCATCCATTTGGAGAGTGATGGATTGGGACCAAAAGGATTGAAAATGAAGCACGGGTGGCAGTTACATTTGTACATATCACAATTACCCTGTAGATAGTGGTAGTCTGTTCTCCTTTTTTAAAACCCTTTCTTCATTTCATTTAAGAGTAGAACTCTCTGGTTTTCCAATTTAGTTATTGTGCTAGCTTCTTTGCAGGTGGAGTTGCCTCACCTAGTTCAGTGCTTTCTTTATTGCATTGTAGTCCTGCAAAGAACGGGGCCATGATGTGTTCATCTATTTAACTTAATTATTCAAAAGAGGAGTCAGTTTGGATATACTGCACTGAATGATGGTACGGCCTTATTAGTAACATTGGATATAGCTGGTGTTGGAAATTTACAAATGTAGAATTAAGTTTATCCCATTATTTATGACTCGAACAATTGGGGTCTCGCACGTCGGAAATGTCGTTTCCACACACATGCAATCTTAGTGCCAAGTATCATAAATTTCGTTAATGAAAGAGATATTGGTACGTAAGTGAAATGTTTGAGACATAGAATGATGGACGGTTATTGGCTAAATAACAAGTGTTCCGCGTTGGTAAACGAAGGAAGGATTGTGCGAAGTGTAAGATGGTACGGGTCAGAAAAGGGTCGCGGCGCCGGAGCGCCCCCTTGTAGCACCGCGGCGCTTGATTGGCAGTGAGCATCGTGGGTTTCTGGCTGAATTAGCGCCGTGACGCTAATGTGGCAAAGCCGCGGTGCTTCATTGGCAATGACTGCTCGACGGAATCCCAAAGGTTTGGCTATTGAGGTGGTTTCAATGGCATTGAATCCACCCAATAATGGTCATTACTTGGACCATTATGTTGCTGCATTACTTGGGGGTTAAATGTCATCCATTACATGGCAACGGAATGCCATTATGGGGCACTTTAAGAGGCCATCTTGCACACCTATAAATTGAGGCCTTTGGCTCAATTATATAGAGGAAGAATTGAACATACTTAAAAGTTAACAACACCACAAAGAGATCAGTTTTTCTGATAAGCAATCCTTCTCTTAGCAATCTTCATTATTCGTGTTCTTCGCTGGGATCATTTTTGTAGGCTTTGCACATTTGATAGTTTTTTGTTTTATCTTGTGAGACTATTGTCCACACTTCCGTAAAGCCTATACACGAGGGCAATCTTATCTTAAAGACAGAAAGCCATCTCTCGACTCAGCAGGTGGTATTGTGATTATCTAATTAGTTGCTAAGTGTTTCAGGTGTGAACTTGAATCTCAAAGGACACTAACCGTTCGGATTCTCAGCTGATCTACAAGCCACAAGTGTAGCAGTTCATGTTCTTGTATTTCCGAAGACAAGATCCATATTGGAAGTTCCAATTCAAGATCAAGATATTGACAACTTGTTGTTGTAATCTTTGTTGTTTATCCTTTCGATCACTGTAATAGTTGTAATCTTTGTTGTTTATCCTTTCGATCACTGTAAAAAGTAATTGCTCGAGGTTAACAAGAACCCGCGAATGCCTGATTTTCCGAAACCAGACATTCCAGAGCTACAGGACTCGGAAGTTGCTGACTATCCGGAACTTAATATTTCAGATATACAAAACTCAGGGATTCTAGATGTTGAACCGAGACGAAGAAAAGAGGGGAAAAATACTTACTCTAGGCCTTCTAGCTTGTATGGTTGAGAACGAACCATGGACAATTAATAAAGAATTATCATCTCCAGAACTGCTGCTTTAGAAAGAAGCTACAGAGAGAGAAATAGATTACATCATATAGAACCATACTTGTGTAATGGTTGACCTTCCTCTGGGAAAAGAACCTTAGAGTTGTAAAAGTGGATACTCAAAAGTGAATACAAAGTAGATGGATCTACTGATGAGTATAAGGCCTCGGCTACTTGTATATGTGCTCACTTGTGAATAGTTTAACATCCTGGTCCATTGTTGTCTTGCATGACATGGATGTTGAAATAGCCTTCCTAATCGGAGAGTTGGAATGGGAGGATCAGAGTTGGTTTGTTGGACTGTTGGGCTTCTTCCTGAACTTTTATTTTGGTCTCTGAAATGTTCATTTTGGTACTGGAAGTTTCAGATAAAACATAAATAATGAATCTGACAACAGAAACATTGACTCTGAAGTTTGAAAGCCAACAGTTGGAAAACCAACAGTCTGAAAGTGGAAGTCATATTGAAACAAAGTTTCCTTATGAAAGATATGGGTACCACAGATGACATCTTAGGAATTGAGATTTCTAAGACATCTAACGGACTGGTCTTAATCCAAACTCATTTGTGAGTTAGTTGACAGTCTCATTGAAGCCACCAATGGATATGAATCATAGAATTGATTGGAATCATAGTGCACCCATATACTATGAGCGATATGCACAGGTCACATGTAGTTCAATATTTGTTACACACTACAACCGACCTGGTATACACCTACAAAGTAGATTAGTTGAACTAAGGTTCACTCGTGATTCTAAAAATGATCGATAGAAAACGTTAAATCGGATATGACGATGTCTAAAATGATCGCTTATCTATGGATTATGGTATTCTTGATGTTCAGAGGTTCTGGGAGAACACAGTGATGCAAACTGGATATCAGACTTGAAGAACACCAATGCCACAAGTAAATGTGTATGGTGGGTCTTGGAAAATCCTCTAAGCAAACTTGCATCGGCCGATTCATGATGGAATCGGAGTTTATCGATTTAAACAAAGCATAAAAGAAGTTGAGTAACTTCACGACTCCTTAGAGGATGTCCCTTATTGGGAGAAACATGTGCCTTAAGAAGTTATACGATGTGGCTAGCCGGTCGACTTCAGGAAGGGCACGGATGACGGCATCTGGACATATCTCTCGGATCTATCGGAGACATAAGACCGTATGGCAGTTGATTACCACGGGTGTCATTTCATTGATTACTAATCAAAGGATATATTGGACCCTTTAACTAAGGGACTACACGAAGATCAAGACTTCTGCCTGTCTAGGGGAATGGGCTTAAAACCCAAACAATATGACATTGTGGTGATAACCCAACCATACCGACTGGAGATCCCAAGTATTTGGTTCAATGGGAAAACTAAGCTGAAAAAGGTTCAGTTGAACGCTTCGGTGGAAGCAAGAGCACTTCAGATTATGATTTCTCTAAAGAAACGTAAATCCAAAGTGGTTCCCATGATAGACATTAAAGTTCTACCTACATGGTAGGTAAATGTTAAGCTTCCAAACCTTTAACGATCCTCATACGGTTGAGGTTAAGGTTGGGGAAACTTTTAATGATTCCTAACACTTATGAAGTGGGGTATAGCAAGATACCTTGTAGGAGATCACCTATTTAAGTGTCAGGACAGGCCGACTCAAGTGAACGCACTTAAGAATACAAGTGTGTCCACGGCCACAACGGACAGAACAATAAGAAGAAACGAAAAAAGGGGAGGTATTATCTTGGTACCGTTGTCTTGGCTTGCATTAAACACTGATGGTTCAAGACATCACGTTCACCACACAGTAAATAAGTCCGATGGTATTCAACCATGGAAGTTTCAAAGCGGAAGATACCTCTCCTGGTGTAATATCTTTTCGTTGAACGATTGCTGAAAGTAGGCACTTTGTGTGTGAGCCAAAATCTCTTTCTAGAGAGGATTGTTGGAAATTTACTAATGTGGAATTAAGTTTATCCCACTATTTATGACTCGAACAATTGGGGCCCCATACGTAGGAAATGTCATTTCCACACACGTGCAATCTTAGTGCCAAGTATCGTAAATTTCGTTAATGAAATAGATATTGGTACGTAAGTGAAATATTTGAGACATAGAATGATGGACAGTTATTGGTTAAATAACAAGTGTTCCACGTTGGTAAACGAATGAAGGATTGTGCGAAGTGTAAGATGGTACAGGTCGAAAAAAGTCCGCGGAGCCGAGAAGGGCTGCAGCGCCGGAGCACCGCGGCACTTGATTGGCAGTGAGCATATGAGTTTCTAGCTGAATTAGCACTACGGCGCTAATGTGGCAGAGCCGCGGCGCTTCATTGGTAATGACTGCTCGACGGAATCCCAAAGGTTTGGCTGTTGAGGTGGTTTCAATGGCATTGAATCCACCCAATAATAGTCATTACTTGGACCATTATGTTGCTGCATTACTTGGGGGTTAAATGTCATCCATTACATGGCAGTTGAATGCCATTATGGGGCACTTGAAGAGGCCATCTTTCACACCTATAAATTGAGGCCTTTGACTCAATTCTATAGAGGAAGAAGTGAACATACTTACAAGTTAACAACACCACATTCCATTTTTACATTATTTAAATTGATAGTTTGTTGTTTTATCTTGGGAGACTATTGTCTACACTTCCGTAAAGCCTATACACTTGTGAAATCTAGTCTTAAAGACAAAGAGCCATGTCCCGACTCAATCGGTGGTGTTGTGATTATCTAATTGGTTGTTAAGTGTTTCAGGTGTGAACTTGAATCTCAAAGGACTCTAATCGTTCGGATTCTCAGCGGATCTACAAGCCACAAGTGTAGCAATTCATGTTCTTGTATTTCCGAATACAAGATCCATATTTGAAGTTTCAATTCAAGATCAAGATATTGACAACTTGTTGTTGTAATCTTTGTTGTTTATCCTTTCGATCACTATAATAGATATTTACTATTCTCGTACGTGTTTTACATATCCAACAGCTAGTTCCCTGTAATGCCTTTAGTAATATTGGATATAGCCAGTTCCCTGTAATTCTTTTAGTAACATTGGATATAGCTAGTTCCCTATAATGCCTTTTTTGTACCCTTATTGTCATGTAGGATCTTTTGAGTCTTTTGTTAAATGGATTTGTTGGTGAAGTTACAATTTAAAGTAATCTCATGTGGGGGTAAAATCTTCATTTATTAGATATTTCCTGTCCATACCTTCCTATCTAGGGTCAATGTCCTCAGCATGTTAGTAAGACATCTTGTTAACACTTAAAAGTAATTTAAGTCTTTAGCCGAATTCAGTGACAGTCGAACTATTCCAGAGCTGAATTTACTCCTAGCCCTTGACTATAAGAACTTCATCGGCTACTAAGACATCTTAGCTGAGTTATTAGTTAGAGATATGGCTGGGATCCACTCAGATGCAGACGCCTCAATGACCAAGTCAAAAGGGTTTTCGGACCCCTAGAAGCGGTAACGTCCAACAACAGCTAAAAGAAAGGGCCACTATCCGAGCAAGAGTAGTAGAGGTTGAGAAAATCGGCACCACCTCTCCCATAGTCGATCGTTGAACTTAGTGGGTTACTTGATGGCTGACATGAGGGGGGATCACGTTGTACAGTTTTTTTTCATTTTTTGTACTATAAATATGATTCATTCTTTGTATATAGAACACAATCAATCAATCAAATAACTCAATTTTTATTTATCTCTATCATTTATTTTACTGTACTAAGTTGCATTAATGTTTCTTACCTCTTAGTTTACTCATACCACCGTCCTAATGCTTTCTGGAGTAGTTGGGGAACCCATTGCTGGAAATTAGAGTTCTGTTTCCAGCCTAAATCGCTTAAGTTAAGGAATCAATTTGTCTCTCGATTTCATCAGCCAATAAAACGGCAGAGAAAATAATTCGAGGCGAGAACAAATTTGGCATGCCAGTGGGACCATAGGTGAATTAATAGCAAAATTTGATTCTCTAGGTCAGAATCATTCTTGGCGTATGCGCCTATGGTCCGGTAAGCAAATGAACCCTGAGTCTAGTCCATATCCTAAACAAAATCCTCCCAGAAGGAACAACTAACCAACATCCTCATCGGGTATGCCTACATCGGTTGATACCCATCCACTTCATCCATCAACCCAAGTTGTGGAAGAATTAGCCAATTTGAAGGTCCAACCATAATGACCACGTCTTTTATTAGACAACAGATCGACTTAGGCATCCACGATATTATGTACCAAATTTCTAAATAGTTGGCTGACATTATGAAGTCGCTGGTACATAATGAGGTTCAACAAACGAGGGAGATGGATCCCAATCGAATGCACCCAGGAGAATGTTCTGCTAGTTCTGCCATCCCTCTGACGAGCGGTGCTGTTCAGCATGAGACCGTGACTCCCGGTGTTTTTCCTCAGTTGTATATGCATCAGCTAGTGCCTACTCAAGTGCAGCTGATAGGACACCTAGGAACACAAGCCTAAATGCCAGGCAACCAGCAGACTGCATGGTCTCCACCGAACCTTGGGGGGCAAATTATGTCACCTGACCAAGCGAGTCTGCAGTATGGGAAAATCAACATGGCTCGGAGACCATTTCAGGCTCCAGGACACTTTGGATAGCCGCATATTATGTTGTACGTTTCTACGAATGGCCTACGATACAGGCGAACAATATTGGCCAGCCGAATTGGCAGTCGTTGTCTCCTGCCTATGACTTAGCTCGGCTATCTGGTGACACTGTTTATAGTGGAATACCATTCCAGCAGTCATTGCCAGTACCCAATCCATACCTTCCGAGAAGAGTAAATTTTCTAAGAACGGCCGACGTCCGAGGAGAGCAGCCATGGAATAATGTTCCACCTTATCCTCAGGCTCCGTTAGCTGTTCCAGGAGCTCAGGTTGCAGGCTTTGGTGCCATACCCAACAGCAGCAATGGGGCATTACCCAACCTATTGGTAATGGTCAGTAGACCACCTACAACGTTCAAAACCCTATTCCACAAATTGCAGAATGGAGGCCTCCAATACAGGACGCCTACGAGCCGAATCTAGTTGAGAATCGGTAAGGGACGTCACAACTGATAAACCCAAAAATTATTGCTAATACCATGTGGAGGTACTTCGGCATCCAACTGAAACCTTTGGACAGACCTGTTTATAAGAAGCCTTACCCTGATTGGGTAGATCAGATAGTACATTTGCATAGGGGCTTCAAAATACCGGAGTTTGCTATCTTCCCGGGCGACGATGGCAAATCCACTATCGAGCACGTCGGTAGATTTACTGCCCAATGTGGCGAGGCTGGCCAGAATGAGTTGCAGTTATTCCCTCTCTCTAATGGGAACAACATTCACATAGTTCTCCTCTTTGGCTCCTGATTCCGTACAAAGATGTGCTGATATAGAGGGTTATTTCCATGATAGGTGTTATTGGCTCCAACCTTAGGTTATCGTGACTGATCTAACAAATCTCAAGCAGCATGTCAATGAATCGGCTGCCGATTTTATCAAGAGATTCAGAAAAAAGGTTGGAAAATGCACCGTACACTTCCCTAGTCTGAGTGTGCCCACATGATAATCAACAACATGCACCCTCAGTTAAAGGAGAAGTTGGTGGGACAATCTTGCTCTGGCCTGAGCCAGTTAGCTAAAATGGCTAGCCAAATAGAGAAGTACATCCAGTTGAAGGAGCGGAGAAGAGCCAGCCAAAATCAAGGCTCCCACATAGTATCTATCATTCAAGCGGATGAGTCCGACTCAGAGTTAGCCGACTGTATGGCAGATGCAATAGTGGTCGAGATTGTTAGGGGTAAGGTTTACTCTTCCCCAGCCTTGAAAGCCATAAAATAAAAGGAGACGAGTTCATCCGATGACAGGGTCGGTTACTCGTGTGACATCATGAAGGCAGATCAGATCTTTGATCATCTGCTCAAAGATAAATAGATTCGCCTGCTTGATGGTCATATGATTTCGCCTGCCGAGGAACTCGAAGATAAGAAGTACTGCAAGTGACATAATTCATATAGTCACTCTACTTCTAATAGTGTGGTCTTCAGAAAAGGTGATCTAAAAGGGCATCAAAGAGGGGAGGTTCAAGCTAGCCGATAAGAGTATGGTTTGATGGTCATAGGATTTCGCTTTCCCGCAGTACCAATATCTATGTATCTTTTGCTAATCCCGATAAGTCAAGGGACACCAAAGGGAAACAGCCAATGAAAAGGGTGTGGGTCCCAAAGAAACCTACAGAAGGGGAGAAGGCCATAAGGACCTCTGTGTTGAACCCGTTAGGCAGCCTACATGACATTCGTGATGACAGGCAGCCAGCTAGGAGCAGTTTTCATTAACCGCCTTGAATACTCGAGGGACGTTGAATGAGAACTTCAGGAAAAAACCATAAGGTTCAGAAGGGTCCCTATCAGCGCCAGGCATAGGCCCGGGGGCAAGTACGGTTGTCAACCAACCTGCAGTCGAGCATGCCTCGAATAGATGAAGAACCACTCCCTAAAACCAAACAGAGGGTGGTCGAGTTTAACGTAAACGAGGGTATTTCGTCCTTATGTATCACGACGATAAATGAGGACCAGACGAGACCCCAGAGAATGATTAAACCAGCCGCCAACACAGAAGAGGGGAAGTGGTCTGTCAATTAGGCTCCCGAAAAGAAAGAGGCACCACCGAGAGTCGCATCCAGGACTCAGAAAAGAATAATGCAACATGTCAAGGCCTTGCGTAAGATGCAACAGACATTGCATCTAATTTCCAACACTAAGGCAACCGAAAATCATGAGATTCCTGAGTCTGCCGTAGTCGAGGCTATCGAGCGGGCATTCGGCTCAGTTGCTTCAGGGGCAATGTCGCCTGAAGAAGTTATGTCGGGTCAACCAGAGCTGGATGAACAGCCTACAGACAACCTGATGGAGGAACCTCGGCAAGAGAATGTGGCCCCATATAGACCTCTAATCGAGGCAATCCCACAGATCGTGTAGAGGATTCAATCAGAGGATCCCTAGACGATCCCTATTTCTCTCTAGAAAATGGAAGATATGAGCTTCTGGTCAGCCAAATTGGATGAAGGAGGGGACTCCATCCTTGATTTATTTATCGATGACCTGGTTGATGAGATGTAAACAGACATTGAAATGGTCAGCCTAATCCCATGTGAGTTCTGGGCCAACCACTCCACGTTGGATAGCCTAAAAGGTGATGTTTGCGTAGAAGACGCATAATGGACAATAATAGCTGATGCCCCGACTAGGGACATTTTGAGCACAGTATTTGGTGCACCTACAGAGGATATGGTTAAACACCTCAAACCCCTTTACGTCAAAGCTTACATTAACGGCAAAATTATTAGTCGGGTGTTTGTCAACAATGGGGTTGTGTTGAATGTGATGCCGCTGCTTACCTTGAAGGATCTTAACAAAACAAAAGAGGATCGCATCCTAACTAACATGCAAATGGCTAGCTTTATGGGAGAAGCCTCTGAAGTATTGGGGATTCTAGTAGCAGAAATCACTGTAGGTCCTAAGACGGTCAGGTCTGCCTTCTTTGTAATAGATGGCAAGCCGTCCTACACCATTTTGCTAGGCAGGGAGTGGATTCACACCGACTGATGTCTTCCTTCTATTATGCATCAAAAGCTCATCTTTTGGGAAGGAAACAAGATAGAAATCATCCCAGTGGATGATAACCCATTCCGACCAAGGGTTCAGAACGTAGAGGTTGTCCTCTATTCACCCTATGTGGCTCCCATAGCCATCACGGAGCAGTATGAAAAGGATATTGGGAATCGTGTAATCTTACTTCGTGAGGGTTTGAAATAAAATAATTAGTCGAACCACGGCTTACCTTAGAGGATTTAAATGGTTGATGAAACCCAAATCATACGTGACTTGTGGAATCGACTGACCACCCTAAGTTCTGAGTCAAGGATAGACGAAGTATCGCAGATGGGGAACCACGACAACGAACCAACGCTTGCAACCGATGAATTTGAGCTACCGATGGAACTTGAATCGCCCATAAGAAGGGTTATGCCTAGTTTTGAGTCTCAGGATCCTTTGGAAGATATCAACTTGGGAACCGAAGAAATCCCTCGACTGACACATATTAGTAGTTTGCTGAAGGAAGAAGACAAACAAGGAATAACTATCCTTCTACTGCAGTATGAAAAGTGCTTCGCATGGGATTATCATGAGATGCCTGGGCTGGCACGTACTTTGGTAGAACATAGATTGTCAATCAAGGAGGGTTTCAAACCCAAAAAATAGCCACCCAAAAGGTATCACCCTCAGTTGATGCTTCAAATCAAAGCCAAGATCGAACGACTGCTGAAAGTCGGGTTTATCAGAACGGTTAAGTATGTGGAATGGTTGGCAAATGTCGTACCAATCAAGAAGAAGAATGGCAAGGTTCGGGTATGTATTGATTATAGGAACCTAAATCTAGTCACTCATAAAGATGAGTACATCATGCCGATAGCCGACATACTAGTCGATTTTGCAGCCGTTAATGGTGTATTGACCTTCATGGATGGATACTCTGGCTATAATTAGATATCAGTAGCCGAGGACGACTTTCACGAAACTTCCTTCAGATGTCCAGGAATGTTAGGCATTACGAGTGGGTAGTTATGCCGTTTGGTTTGAAAAACGCTGGTGCCACTTATCAAAGGGCAATGAACACCATATTCCATGACTTGATCGGTAAGACTATGGAGGTTTACATTGATGATGTAGTTGTGAAGTCTAAGGACTTCAAGGATCATTTAGCCGATCTTGAAGAAGCATTAAAAAGAATGAGGATTCATCATCTTAAAATGAATCCAGCCAAGTGCATGTTCGGAGTATCGGCATGAAACATCCTTGCCTTTTTAGTACACAAGAAATGCATCGAGATAGATCGTAACAAAGCCAATGAAGTAATGGGAACCACACCACCCAAGACAAAGAAGGAGTTACAAAGCTTATTAGGAAAGATCAATTTCTTAAGGAGGTTCATAACTAACTCGGCTGGCAAGATGAAGGCTTTCTCACATTTTCTCAGACTTAAACAATCAGAAGAGCTAGTATGGGCTCCGAAACAGCAAGAGGCCTTTGATCAAATTAAAAAGACCTTAGCTATTTCCCCCGTATCGGTGCCTCTCATGCCAAGGAAGCCGTTGAAATTGTATTATTCGGCTGCAGAATTATCTATCGGCTGTTTGCTAGCATAGGAGGCCGATGATGGAACTGAAATAGCGGTTTATTATCTCAGCCGAATGCTCAACGATGCTGAAACCAAATATACTTCTTTGGAGAATCTTTGTCTGTCTTTGTTCTATGCTTGCACAAAACTCGAATATTATCTAATGCCTCACGTTATATATGTTTTGTGAAAAATTGATATCGTCTGGTGTAGCGCCCTATTTTGACCTGCTCGGGTCAAAGCGGAGCGCGGACGTGTCCGGGTGATTCATGGGTAAAAAGGGTTGAGGAGTCGCCACCTAATTATTTTTTACGGTGAATTAGGACACCTAAATATTTAAACTAAGTGCTGCAATGTAAACTCCAATTTTAAGGTCTGCGAAACTAGCGAGATTCTAGGTAAGGGTTCTTTATTATCCTAAAGGGAAGGGGTTAGGCATCCTTTAAGATCCGCTAACTTGCGGTTATCCGGTCAAATTCAGGTTAATTATTACTAGGAAAAATGTATGTTTGAAGCATGAAGTTAAAAGATGTTTGCAAATAATTAATAAAAAAGGGGATGCATTTTAAAAGGATAGATAAATATAGAGATTTTTCAAAATATGCATTTATATGATATCTAAAGAGAAATACATGCAGAGTTGGAAAAATATGTATTTGACAATTGATAGTAAAACAATTTATTTATAATGCCAAAGAAGTAAAATTTTGGGGAATCATTGAATTGTAAATTGACAAAAGATAAACTTATTCGGTATGTTTTAATAAAGCAAATAAAAGATGACAAAAGTTGTTTTGAAAGTCTTGAATTCGCGTGACGAGCCTAAAATAAATAAACTAGCGAAGGATTTCTAAGTTTGCGAGCCTACAAATAAATAAGCTAGCGACGGGTTTCAAATCTTAAACTAACCTATGAATAAATCCTAAGTTTGCCTATTCTAAGCAGTTTAATAATTACATAAGTGCGATAAATAATATTACAATACAAAGCGAGATAAAAGCTGAATTTGAAGAAAGAAATAAAATAAATAAACTCCGAGGAATAATTGCCTTTATTTACTTTAGTCCCCTAAGTCATCAAGAACAAACGGTTAGAAACAGTTAAATACAAATAACTTCATATCCGTATTCAAAACAGTGAATGTTTTGATCGCGGAGGGCTCAGACTTAAATTTTGAAAAGAACATTCCAATCACGTCGTGGCTGCAAACATATGACTAATGTAGTTTATTTTGATTGTCTCGCCTACTAAACGTGTCGGTCTCTCGGGTGAAATAGAAAAGATCACTATAATCACGTCGTGGCTGCGAATATATAACTTGTTGGTTATTTTAGTCACCTCGCCTACTAAACATGTTGATCTCGGATAAAAAGGTTTAAGTCTTCATCATTGCCCAGAAGTTATATTTCCGTCTTTGCAACTGTGGAGGCCTCAAAATCGACGGATATTTTTCATCGGCCAGTGTAGTATCGTGTTCAAATCAGTAAAATTTTAAATCGAATGTAAACAAAGAAGCAGAGTGCGAATAAAGAATGTAAAAACAGAGGCAGAGAAGAAAAAGCAGCTCGAAAATGACGCGGTGTCTAGTTTAAAAGCAAGAAAAGCGAGAAACAAAGAGAACGGTAATTTGAATCTTTGAAACAAAGGACTGGAACAGAAAGCAATGTTTGAAAGGTGCGGTGTTCAGTTTAAAACAAGAAATGATAAAAACAAGAAAGCGAAGAATCAAACGGGAGCAAACAGAAAACAAACGCCCGAACAGACGCGGTATTTATTCAAAACAAGAAACAACGATATCCGTCAAAGAAATCTAAAACGAAGAACTTAATAAAATAATAGTATATCCGCTGCATGGATATCTAAAAGCGATTAAACTAAAAAAGAGAAGCGAAAGCGAAGAAAAGCGGCCTCGAATTCAATTTCGTCGGCCTTAATGCGATATTAATAAAACAAGAAACAAAGGCCAAAGAAACGAGCAAAGGAGCGCTTTAAAATATCCGACCCGAGTTCGAAATTCGAAATATTCAAATTGGGTCGCTCAGGCGGTCGATGATCTGACCGGATCAGTGATCCAAACTCGAATCAGATTTCGGCACCAAATTCAGATAACCAATAACAAGAATATGGAATGCAAAAATTCTGGAAATATCCAAATCGGGTCGACCCGACCCGGATCAGTGACCCGACCCGGATCAGTGTTTCAACCCGGATCAGATTTCAACACCCAATTCAGATAACCAATAACAAGAATATGAAATGCAAGAATTCTGAAAATGTTACCCAACCGGGTCGACCCGACCCGGATCAGTGTTTCAACCCGGAATCAAATAAATTCATCAATTTCAGATAACCAATGATAACAACAGCAACAATGCAAGAAATTTGGAAATTCAAATCGGGTCGACCGACCGGTCGTTGACCTGACGAATTGGAGTTTCAACCCTAATCAAATAATTTCATCAATTTGGATAACCAATGATAACAACAAAGAACAATGCAAGAAATTTGGAAATTCAAATCGGGTCGACCGACCGTCAATGACCGACCTAATCGATGATCAAAATCAAATTTTAACACCAAATTCAGATAACCAACATACAAAAATATAAAATGCAAGAATTGTGAAAATGTTCCCCGAACCGGTCGACCGTGTCGGGTCGACTCCGACCCAAATCGAAGAAGAAAATCGAGAATCAAAATGGGAGAACAAACCTTTCGACTTGATTCTTGAAACAACAAAGAAGCCAAATGCTTTAAACTCAAGAACACAACAAAATATTTATGTATATATGGAATAATCTTCCGAAAATCCTTCCAAAATCTATTTTTTCTTCTCCGAAAATCTCCTCCCCTGGTATGAAGAACAATCATGGGGTATTTATAGGTGGATTCCCCCCCAAGAATCGAGTTTGAAATTCAAAATAAAGGCTAACAATTACGGATTTTGTGGGTATGGGTCGCGGATTTTGTGGGTGTCGGCGTAACAGAGGGGGGTTGGTGGTGTCGTGGTCGGTGGTGGCGAGGCGAGGTGACCGGCGACGGGGTCGCCAGGTATGGGTGTGGGGTCGGCGGATTTGGTTGAGAGGAGTGTAGGGTTTTTTGATTTTTTTGGGATTTTTATTTGTTTGGGGATTAAGAGAGGGAATGGGTTATGGGTCGGGTCGGGTTTGAAATTTGCGGGTTGGGCTGTTTTGGTGGGTTTGGGAATGGGGTTTTGGTCGGTTGGGCTTGTCCGATTGGGCTTGGGGGAATTTGTTTTTGGGGTTGGGCTTGTGGGAATTTAATTTGGGGATTGGGCTTGGACGAAAAAATGGGTTTTAGTTTAGGTTGGGTAGAAATTGTTTTGGGTTAGGAAATAAAATGGGTTATGGATTTAAAAATATAAAAGAGGGGTTTAATATTAAAATATATTATATATATATATATTTTTTGTAAAAGATGTGAATTATTTAAAATAACATAACGACGTGATAATAATAAAATATAATATTTGCGAGATGCTTAATGCTTAATAAAAGGGAAATGCGATGCAATTTTGCGAGAATAAAATAACATAGAATTTTCGGATAACTTATGATTATTATAAAATGCAAGTGATATAAAATATGCGAATAATAATAATAATACGATATATGCACACATATGCCTATATTTTAAAATTATTTTAAAAGTGAAAAAATATTAAAAATTACAAATAAAATCATAAAAGATGGGACAAAATTGGGTGTCAACATCTGGTACTTACTAAATAGACCTGTCTTGCAAGGTCGATTAATGAAATGAGCCATCAAGCTTACCGCATTTTCTCTCGAGTATAGGCCACTCAGGGCCGTCAAAGGCCAAGCAGTAGCAGATTTCTTGGCAGAACACCCTTGTGTAGACATGAAGGATCTATGCGCCCCTCCTACTGCATGTATAGACATTTTGCCGTGGGCACTAACTTTTGATGGGTCTAGAACCCAGAAAGGAGTTTCTCCTATCGGCTAGTTCCTGAATTGACAAACAACCAAGTCGAATACGATTCTCTCATAATGGGACTCAAACTCCTAGTTTCTATAAAGGCGAGGAGCATCGAGATCTGAGGAGACTCTCAACTGGTGATCAAACAACTGGCCAGGGAATATGACTGCAAATACCCAAAATTGTTGGCCCGTCACAAGATGGCTAACAGTTTTCTTAATGGGTTCGCATCATCCATGTTAAGTTATCTTCCCAAAGGCATGAATGTTGAGGCTAACGACTTAGCACAAGAAGCCTCAGGTTTCAGGAAGTCTCTACTCACCCTAGAGCACGATGAATTACCGGCCGTAGTGTTAGCCGTTGATCAAATCGACTCATGGAGGCAGTTACTAACTGACTACCTAAAAGATCCCTCTAGTTGCAAGGACCTCAAGGTTAAAAAAAGAGCCTTGAAATACGTGATCATTGACGATGACCACTTTAAAATGAGCGCGAATGGAGTACTACTCAAGTGCATTTCCAAAGCAGAGGCCTTGAGGGTCATGGGAGAGGTCCATGAAGGAGTATGTGGATCACATAGAGCGGGGTCAGCGATGAAGTGGTTGATCTACCGCCATGGATATTATTGGCCTACTATCACAACTGACAGCTTCCAGTATGAAAAAGGATGCGAAGAATGTCAGAAACATGGACCAACCCAATGGGTACCAGCCGAGTTGCTGCACCCAATCGTAAGCCCTTCAGAGGATGGGATATGGACCTCATAGACAAGATTCACCCACAATCGGCTAAAGGCCACAATTTCATTATCGTGGATACCAATTACTTCACTAAATGGGTGGAGGCTCAGCCGATGAAGAGGGTCCATCAGACAGATGTCATTCATTTTTTCCAACACCAGATCATATACATATATGGTATCCTTGAGACGATTACCACCGATCAAGGGATGGTGTTCACTAGTTCTAAGGTGGCAGCCTTTGCTGAGAAGTTTGGTATCAAGATGATCATATCTTCTCTTTATTACGCGCAAGCGAATGGGCAAGCCGAGACAGCCAACAAACTTATTGTGGACACAATTAATAAGAACGTGGAGGATAAACCAGGAATGTGTCATCTCACTCTAGATGAAGCCGTTTGGGCGATCAGGAATTCTAAATTTACAGCTACCGAGATGACACCTTATCAACTAACCTATGGCCAAGATGTAGTGTTTCTGTTGGAAATTAATGTCAAATCCTTACGGGTGGCCAAGCAGAACTCTCTAAGTTTAGAAGAGTATCAACAGGCCATGGTAATTGAGTTAGACTAGCTAGATGAAGATTGACTGATGGCCCTAGAGAAAATCGGAGCCAGTAAACGTTAAATGGCTAAAGCATACAACAAACATGTTAAGCCTAAAAGGTTTGCCGAAGGAGACTTAGTTTGGAAAACCATTTTTCCGATTGGGATAAAAGATCGTAAAATTGGCAAATGGTCACCAAATTGGGAAGGACATTTCGTAGTAAGCCAACGGATCGCCGGCAATGCATATCGACTAATAAAAATGCATGACGAAGAAATGGACAAGAATGTAAATGGAAAGTATCTAAAAAAGTACTATCCTTCGATTTGGGCCATGCATGAATAAATGACAGCCACAGACCAGCTGTCTGGTAGAACAAAATAAATTAATTCCCTCCGATGGGAGATGTATGGCCAAATGACAGCCACAGACCGGCTACCCGGTCAAAAAATACAGAGAAATCCATTTCTTTCACATGCATGTGTCGTAAGGTTGGTCGTACTGCTTAGGTGAAGAAACGCCATCCCAAATGGTCAAAGATAATGGCCCATCAAATCTGCGAGATTTATTCTAAATTTGCTCAAGAATGCTGAGAGTAATATTGAAGTTAAAAGGTGGGATATGGATTCCCATATCCAAGTAAACCAAGCACAAAAATAGAGGCGCCGCACATACCCAAGCCCGGCGTTACAACGAAAATCAAATTTCGACAGTGAGGCGGCATCAAAAGGACCCATGTTCCTCCATTCGGCTTCTGTGACCAACTTCACTCGGTCCAACCAACCCGAATAATGAGCGACCTTAGTCTTCCAAGTACGAAGGTTAGCCGAACAGCGGCTGCCAATGAACCAGTCATAAGTATAAAGAAAGTCATGGTTTATCGGGCTGAGGTACTGAAACAAAAGAGAATCACCTTGTTCCGGTCCACCATACGGAGTCATAACCAGTAGTTCATCAACGACTGCCAAGGTAGGGGTCAGGTCACTATCGGCTAGAATGATTTTTCCTGATCTTCGAGATGAAAAAGATGAAGCCATGGCATCCGACTAAGAAAAGGGCCAAAGATTAGGTGAGAAACCTATGAGGGGATGTCTTTCCTTAAATAACCTTCAGAGGCGCGGCTAAGATTAATTTATTACTTTTAAAAGCACGGCCGAAAATCATCAAAGACAATTCGTGGTAATGGAGACACCTCAGTTAAACAGGAAACCCATTTCAAGAAGTAATCATTATTGCATGCACTGGAGACAAAACGATTGAAGTGACATGCGAGACTGTCAGACTGAAATGACGGCTACTTTCGGATACATCAACTCAAAACAGTCACACTCGAGTTAATGTAGGGGGCATTGTTAACACTCAAAAGTAATTTAAGTGTTTAGCCAAATTCAGTGACAGCCGAACTGTTCCAGAGCCAAATTTACTCCTAACCCTCGACTACAAGAACTGCATCGGCTACTAAGGCATCTTATCTGAGTTATTAGTTAGAGGTACAACTGGGACCCACTCAGATGCAGACGCCTCAACGACCAAGTCAAAAGGGTTTTCGGACCCCTAGAAGTGGTAACAGCCAACAACAGTTAAAAGAAAGGGCCAGTATCCGAGCAAGAGGAGTAGAGGGCGAGAAAATCGGCACCACCTCCCCCATAGTCGGCTGTTTAACTTAGTGGGTTACTTGATAAGTGACATTTGGGGGGGGGGGATCACGTTGTACAGTTTTTTCCTTTTTTGTACTATAAATGGGATTCTTTCTTTGTATATAGAACACAACCAATCAATCAAACAACTCAATTTTTATCTATCTTTATCCTTTATTCTTTATTTATCCTTTACTTTACTGTACTTAGTTGCATTCATGTTTCTTACCTTTTAGTTTACTCATACCACCGTCCTAACGCTTTCTGAAGTAGTTGGAGAACCCATTGCTGGAAATTAGAGTTCCGTTTTCAGCCCAAATCTCTTAAGTTAAGGAATCAATTTATCTCCCGATTTCATCGGCCGATAAAACGGTAGAGAACAGAATTCGAGGTGAGAACACATCCACAAAAATCACATGGGTACATATGACTATTTAATTTGTAATGACATGGTTGATCTGTTGTCTGTTTCATGGGATTGTGAAGTTCTTCCTCTATTTCAATTTATGCGTCTAACACTCCTTTTTTATTAGTTAAAAAAAATGTCACTTTCTATAATTTGTATCTCTTTAATTCAAACATCTCTCATGGCATGTTTAAGAAGCCTACAAGATTCAAAGAGCATTTTGATACTTTATTCACATATTTAATTTAAGATCATAAGATTCCAAACTCACTTATTTTTTTAAACTTCCTGCTCAGTCAAACTAAGACAACATAAAATGAAACAAAGGGAGTAGTTTGCGTTGTATCATCATATGACTTTTGGAAATCAAACTCCTGGTGCTTAGACTTTTACATTCCTGAGGAGATCGTCTCGTGAAATGGAGAAACCTGTGAGCACTGCTCTGGTAAGTGTTGTAATATCAACTTTGTGAAGACTTCCTCTATAGTGTGCTTTTATTATGTGCTGTAATGAAAATTTTGGTTGTCATTGTTTTTACTTGAAGCCGATCATTATTATTAATATTGCTGGAACTTTGCTTTTACTTATTGCAGTGATCTTTTGATATTTAGCCTGTGTTGTTTCTACTTTCAGTCAGTACCATTCTTATTGCAGGAGCTCTACTTTCTTACTTCTTGGAGCCAATTTATATATTTTCTGTGACCATTGGACAATCCCATATAGGTTCTAAGTCCTCCATTATTGAAGACGAAATTATGAGAGCTATACACAAGTGAATCTTACCATTATCCAACAAGTTAATGGATCCATTTCAAGTGAACAAGGTTTCCGCACAATTTTATCTAGCCACGCTTCTTCATCTTATCCTCATTGTGTATATGTCACATTTTTTCCTTTCGACTTTGGTAGTCACTTATCTTTGTTGCGCCAATTCCACCCGAGGAGTTTCAACATTCTGTAACTGCTCTGACCACTTTAACATGTGGGTAGGTTGCATAATATTCCTTATTGCAGGTGAATAATCTGTTGGCACTGCTTTTTATTAACTTCAAAGAGAACATTCTGATGTCAAGATACTCCGTATGCTGGAACAAGTTGCATGAAGTTAATGTTATTATTCTTCATTTCAATGGGTTAAAAATTTAGAAAATTCAGTTTGATGCTTAGTGTGGAGTCCCACAATTTTGTTATTTTTACTAATTAATGTGCATTTCGTCCAAATATTTTCTCACGACTTCCGGGAAGTCTATCCCACGTGGTACTCAAATTGGATCAGTGATCGATTTCTAGGTTTTACCACTCTATCAACTACTCCCTTTGTCCACTAAAAATAGATGTCCACTGTACTAAAAATAGATGTGCACTTTTACTTGTCAAGTTTGGAAAACCAAAAGATAATTTACCATTTTATATCTATGTGGGGTAAGGATGCGTACAATATACCCTTGTGGTCCAGCCCTTCCCCGGACCCTGCGCATAGCGGGAGCTTAATGCACCAGGCTGATCTTACCTTATGTCACGCCCCGACTTTTCTCAAGTCTTCCCTTAGAGCGTGATGGCACCTGGGCAACTATCCCTTCCCAGGCGAACCATTAACCTCTTTTCTTCCTAAATTAAACATGTATCTAAGTGCGGAGATAATAGAAACATGTATTTCTTTAATGAAAGCACGAGCCATACTCATGCATTCACAAATATTTCTAGACTCGATGGAAGTTCAAATACAGAATAGAACATCCGAATCTTAAAAGAAAACAGTCTCATGTGGGGCATTCCCCAAGATAACAAAATTTAATTCTTCAACCTACTTATTCAAGAGAGACCATCACCAAATCCGGAACAATGGATTGGTGGAACAGTGAGGCTGCGGGACGATCGCTAGCCCTGTTGCGGAGTTTTTCCTTTACCACGCTTACTTGAAACATGTTAGTTAAAAGAGTCATCCCTACCATATGTGGCTGAGTGAGAACCTCGCCTTACAATCCAAAGTAACATCACAATATTCTAATTACAATCATATTATAAACATAATAAGCATGTTGTGAAAAAAACAGTCTACAATACTTTCATTATATAAGCCAATAAATATTTACGTGCAAGATCTCCTCCCCACTCGTCCTAGGAAAATACTTAGTTTAACTACAACCCCTGTTTTATCCCCTATAACATATTATATACTTATTGCGGTACGTGCAACCCGATCCAATGCATTTATATTATCTATTTGTTGCGGTATGTGCAACCCGATCCAATGCATTTATATATTTATTGCGGTACGTGTAACCTGATCCAATGCATTTATATATTTGTTGCGGTACGTGCAACCCGATCCAATGCATTTATATATTTGTTGTGATCCGTGTAACTCGATCCAATGTATTTATATATTTGTATATATATGTTATATGTTCAAAAGACTCAATATATTCTTCTTTCAACTTTTCGCCCTTCCCACTTGTAAGGGTTATAACTCTCGAACCGTAACTTCAAATAAGGTTTTTCTTACAACGAGTCGAATGTAACACGGGGATATATCACTATCCCAAGTTTTCCCTGAAAATGCTTAGTATAACTAGTACCATTTCACGCAAGGAACAACCCTATGAAAACTGTCTCGCCAGAATTTTTGAATAAAAAAAAACACAATCTTAAAATAGTCATAACGTTTTATCCGTAGGTCGGTTTAATCTCTGTAAAGTCTCAAACTATCGAGAACAGAGAAATCTAGAACTTTTGTTCAGAACAACTCTTCATATTCTTTACCGAAACATTCAATTCTTTTATTTTAACAACTCTTAGAAAATTATTTCGCCAGATTTTTGTAAAACAAAAGACAATTTTAAAATAGTCATAACTTTTTATCCGTTAGTCGGATTAATCTCTGTAAAGTTTCAAACTGTCGACAACAGAGAAATCTAGAACATTTATTCAGCACATCCTTTCAGATTCCTCACCGATATGGACAGTTGTTCCGTTATACGTTCTGCCTTCCGGATTTCATTCGATCCGAGGTAGAAACTTTGAACTGTGATAACTCTAAAACTGTATGTCAGTTTTAGCCCCACTTGGGCTCAATCTGATCATGAAGGAGATATGTACAACCTTGTAAAATTTTATCCAATTCTAACAGACATAACTCAACAAAACAGATTGGAATTTCATGACCAAACTAGTTATCAAATAACCTACTAACAATAATTTCATGATCATTCTTTCAATATCCGGATCATATTCTAATATGTATTGTAACTTAAAAATAAGAGATTATACTAAGAGTTATGAGTGAGAGAACTCACCTTTCTATTATCTTTTGCAGGATAAATGACTATAACATTGGCATTATGTAAATTAAGTAAGTTTATTGCTAGTGATTCAGAAGATATAGTGTGAAAACAAATTAAAAAGAGCGAGATATTGCCTTTGCAGGGACAATAGTGAATTTGACGTTTGAAGTGCCACGGGTCGTGGGCTGTTTTGTTGCAGAGGCTGATAATACTCGCCCTTTCTGGGAGAACTTCATTGAATTGACAGGGGAATTTCTCAAATCATGCGATTTATGTTTTTCTCCCCACTTTAGAGCTCTCCCAGGTTTTATTTTTGAAGTGTTAACTTGTTATGTTTAGTATGTTTTTTCCTTTATTTTTTCTTTATTCTTTTCTCCAAATTTCTTGTCTGTTAGTGAAAGGATCATCAGAAGAAATGAAAAAAAACCTGAGCCTTAATGCATTATGCATGTGAAGGGTGCTGTTACTCTTTACTTGATGTATGACTTCTTTGCACACTTCTTTGTTAAAGTCACTCAAATGCTTTATTTCTTTCTTGGGGCTCAGTAAGATGTTACTCTCCAGCTTAATGATAATTACTTTGCTTATTACAGGACCGTCTCAACAAAATTGGGGGCCTAAAGTCAAACTTAGAGACCCTAATTTTTTAAAGGAAAGATGTCATATATATTTTTGTTTAAATCCTATTTTTCTAATTTTTTTAGATGCTCAACCATTAATTACTATTTTATAATCGATTTGTTTTAACAAATTCTTTTCAATTGATATTATGGCTAATTCATTCAGTCTCTCTTGAGACATTGTTGATCTAAGTAATATTTTATCAATTTTAATTTCGAAAAACTTCTTTCGCCTGAGCCACAATTATAAAACTATTAACATTGTTTTGTAAGCAATATATGTATTTGAAAAGAATCAAGTTTTTTTATTTGTAACTTATAAGCCGCAGTAAGTTATCGTTTGAGAAACTTTTCAATATTGAGAATAAAACTAGTAAAAGGGAGAATAAAAAAGGTAAATATACGAATAATAATGGGCCTTTATCAGTTTTTACAATATAAATAAAACAATAAACTAGATACTCAATTACCAAGTAAAATTATTACATTCCTAATTATTACAAGGATCACCACATTATAATGTAAAAAGTTATTATATTTTATCTCCGAAAAAAATTCTTCAAATTTAATAGTGCACACAATTTTTTTAATGATACATATATAGAATACAACTTTTAGGGGAAAATGGGGGCCCAAAAAATTGAGGCTACAAGCGATTGCTTTACTGGCCTTATAGTCAAGCCGCCCATGGCTTATTCTCGCTAAACGACAAACAAAACAAATACTCCATCTGTCCCAAAAAGATTGTCTTAGTTACTATTTGGACAATCAAAGGATATGTTCAGAAATGCAGGGTAAGACTACGTACAATAGATCCTTGCAGTCCGACCCTTCCACAGACTACGCGCATAGCAGGAGCTTAGTGCATCGGGCTGCCCTTTACTTTCTAAATATTTTGATACTTTCTAAATATTTTGAATTGTAAATTACTGTGACTTATAGTACTTTTTATATAATTTCTAAATATGTAATAGTAATTTTAAAATAATTTAAAGACTATCTCAGAATTCACATTGAATATTAGTTAGATTGACCCTCATAATTCAAATCTTGACAGTCTTTTTAGAACAGAGGGAGTACTATAATTTATACTAATATTCTTCTTGGAGGATAACTTGACATTATAGTGATTATAGTGTGTTGCAATGCAGAATGTTCCACAATAGCATTCACAAGATATTCATGGGCATTTAAAAAAGTAGATGATTAAAAGAACTATAGTAAAGCTAGGTGACTTGAGAAAGATAATGCAGAAAGTTAAAGAAAGAAAAGTGAAATTCTAGAGAAGAAGAGAATTGGCTGAAGATATTCTTTTATATTTACAGAGAATCATAATTTAATTACTTTAGTAGAGGTAGGTTACTTAAGAAAGATAATGCAGAAAGTTAAAGAAAGAAAAGTGAAATTCTAGAGAAGAACAGAATTGACCGAAGATATTCTTTTATATTTACAGAGCATCAATATATATATATATATATATATATATATATATATATATATATATATATATATATATATATGATACGAATCAATCTATGCCTAGTTTTAAGATACCAAATCAGTGATCCATATTATATGGGATATAATTTACACTAAATAGGAAAAGTGAATATATTATAATATTGTATTTCTTAACACTCCCCCCTCAATTTGGAGAGTGAATATCATGAAGTCTCAAGTTGTTGCGTAGTGTCACAAACTAATCCTTTCCCAATGCCTTTGTAAATAAATTTGACAACTGAAAACGCATAGGTACATAATATGGACTAGTCATTCCAGCTTGCGACTTTTCTCGAACTATGTGACAATCTATATCAATATCTTTTGTACGTTCATGTAAGACATGATTAGCCGCAATATGAAAAGCGGCTTGACTATCACATAATAGTTGTGTAGGAATTACTTGTGGGACTTTTATATGTTGTAGAATACAACATAACCATGTGAGTTCCAAGCATGTGTTAGCCATGGCTCGATATATGCTTCTGCTGATGATCTTGAAACATTCAATTGTGTCATGATCCAAACTGAAGGGTCATGATGGGCACCCGGACCTTACTTGTCGAGTACCACTAACCATATATTTAACATCTAACCATAATTAATCATGGGACCCAAGGGCTGTCACAAAGCACTACGTAAAATCTTACAAACAGAAGAACACAACCTATGCATATATACATACTAAGTCCTACAAGGCCATACACGACCACCATACACATGACAATTGTCTACAAGCCTCTAAAGAGTACGTAAAATCATAAGGTCGGGATAGGGCCCCGCCATACCCCTATGCATATCAAAAATATCGTACCACGACCAGACTGACACTCTAGAACAAGTAAAGTGCTCCAATATCAGCTGAACTAGCAACCTACTAATGCGGACCGTCACACTGTCTACCTGAGTCTGCGGGCATGAAACGCAGCGTCCCCCGACAAAAGGGACGTCAGTATGAATAATGTACCCAGTATGTCAGGCATGAAGAACAACATAATAGAGACCTGAAAGTAATATGAGGTAAGAAACAACCAACCAGTAGAGGATGCCTCGGAGGGCCATAATATGCGTAAGTGTCATACTTGTGCAGAATGCCTCTGAGGGCCATAAAATTTCTAAATTTCATGCACAATGTGGTCATACATATATATATATATATATATGTGTGTGTGTGTGTGTGTGTGTGTGTGTAACACCATCAAGCCTCTGTGGGAATAATCATCATATATATATACAAGCTGCAGGTGGTGGTGCGTATATAACGCCTTCCCTTTTTCCCATACCCCATACATATATATAATGCATACCATAGAGTAGTGTATATAACACCTTTAAGGTCAATGGTAATACATGAATATAATGCATGAATGATACTAAGATACTCTGAGTTTGTCGGAGTGACAAAATACCGTTTCACCTCCAATTAACGTTATGAATACTAACATATTTTCCATATACCTCAATAAGGATTTAAGAACATATTTAGACATGCTTTGACAATAGAAATGAATAACATGAACATCCTTAACTACTAAGAGTAGAATAATTTACGTTTGCGTTTCGTACTTAGAACATATCAAAAGAAAGAAGGATTTGCCTTAACATACCTTCAAAAAACTATAACGAGTCAATCCTTTCAGTAGATGTCTAACCTCAAGTGGGAGAAAACTTTAATTGCATATTTGAGGTCTTGGAATTCTTGTTGAAATTTTTTTGAATCATCCAAAAAACCCATGAGAACTGATCGAGAGTTTCCAAGGAAAAATGGACTACAACGTGAGCAACTTCTTCGACTTTTCCAAATGAACCAAAGGGTTGCAGGGCACTGTTTTAATTCCTTCCAAGTAAAATTCTCTCAAATTGAGATTTTGATTTTCCCCCCAAAGAAAATGAAAGAATGGTGCTGGCAACATATTAAGTGAGGCATTTAATACCCTTTGTCATACTAAGCTAGAGTGGGGCAGTGGATCATTAATTTTTAAATGTTTATCACTTAGTTTATGAATGTACTAATGTATATATATCTAGTAAAGGAAACTATCATGTGACCATGTTGGAAAAGTTAGAAGGAATTAGTCACTTTGTCTTTATCATAATGTACTACTTAAGTGATATGCTGCCAAAGTTGTTTCCCAAGAAAAGGACACGTATGGACCTCTTACATACAATAGATACACGTTAGCTTAAATGTCTCCTTAGTATACGAGTGTAAATTGTACACGTCTAAATCTTTTTAATCCGCAAAATCATTCCTTACCCACTAACGTAAATCATGGTTATTTTATAAAATTAGGAAATATACTAATATTATTTTCAATTTCCGCCGTCACACTTATTAAGTCCTAAATTATTTTGGGACCACATCCTTTTATATACTAAGGTCTTTATTAGCATACGTGAATATGACATAAATCCTCTAAGGCTCGGGTCTACTTACGTACGTCTAGCGGTTCAAACCGTCGCCCAAAAGTATGAGGTGTTACAAGATTGTTTCTTGGACTTCCATGTGACGAGAATTTCCAAGAAAAATGCAATATCCTGTAATTGATCTCCTTATGGCACTGCAACCTCCCCAATTTGAATCACAAAAGGCCTTTAATGTAAGATCATTGGTGGTAGGGAATAATAAACTTTGACCTAGAGTACCCTTAATATATTTTAGGACCCGCAGAGTAGCATCCCAATGCGGTTTTCGAGGCTCGTGCATGTATTGACTTAGTGTACGAACAGAGTAGAATATGTCAGGTCATGTAATCGTAAGATAAATCAGTCTTCCAACTAATCTTCTATACTTGGTTGGATCGTTCAATAATTCACCATGTGTAGGACTAAGTTTCAGTTTTTGTTCCATTGGAAACTTGTCTGGGCGCGCCCCTAGAAGTCTTAAATCTTGAAAGATGTCTAATGCATATTTCCTTTGAGACATGAGAATACTTTTATGTGATCTGAAAAACTCAATACCCAAAAAATATTTCAAATCTCCAAGATTTTTTATGCTGAAGCATTTGAGAAGAAACCTTTTTAGATGCTTGATTTCTCTAAGATAATTTCATGTAAGAAGTATATCATCAATATAAATCAAAATTGTAGTAAATGACGTACCTTGGGCTTTGGTGAAAAGAGAATAGTCAGCCTTTGATTGTTCATAACCAGCCTTTTGAATGGTTTCTGAAAAGGTAAGAAACTAATCTTTTAAAGCTTGTTTGAGACCATAGAGAGATTTATGTAGTCGATATACAATGTTCTTCCCCTATCGGTGAAGTCCAGGTGGAGGTTCCATATATACTTCTTCATTCAAGTCACCGTGAAGGAATGCATTTTGGATGTCTAACTAGTAGGCAAACCAATTGAGCGCAGCAACAACAGTAAGAAGACAACGAAGTGTAGTAAGTTTGGTTGTAGGAGAAAATGTTTCGTGGTAATCAGTACTCTCTACTTGAGTATATCATTTAGCAATAAGACATGCCTTATATCTTTTAATGATACCATCTGACTTGTACTTAATTTGTAAACCCTTTTGGAACCGATGGGTTTATGTCCAACAGGAAGACGTACCAAACTCCATATATTATTTTGTTGGAGTGCTTCTAATTCTACATTCATGGATTCTTTCTAGAGAGGATCAAGGACTGTCTGATCATATGAGGTAGGCTCAATATGACCTGTAATGTTAGCTAAAAAAGTACAATGTGCAGAAGATAAATAAGAGTAAGAAAGAAAATTAGAAAGAGGGTAGTGAGTACCCGATTGAGAACTTGGTGTTGGGTTTGATTGATTGACTTTTAATGATAGTATATAGTCTCTTTTCCACGTCGGAGGTTGTTTAGGATGGAGGGATTGTCTTATGGTAGGTGCAGAATGATCTGTAGGGGTAGAGGCGGCTTTCATCGATTCGATTGAAAGGATTGTTATAATATCTGGTGCAAGAGTAGGTTCAACCGAATATGGAGTTTCAAAATTTATGGGTTGGTCTTGTGATACTTCTTATGCTTCAATGTGTTCGGCTGGAGATGATGATTCAAAAGATGTGGGCTCATGTACATCATGGTACTCGGTTGGTTGAGGTGAAATATTAGTGGAAGATGGAGAAGTATTATCCATCACAAAATGCTTATTTGGTGAAGTTGAGAATGGGAAAGTGGTTTCTAAAAATTTGACATCTTGGCTTACAAAAGTTTTTTAGTATCCGAATAAAAAACTTTGTAACCTTTTTTATTAGTAGGATACCCAACGAAAATGCAACGTTTTGCACGAGAGTCAAATTTATGAGCATGATTAACAATTGTGGCGTACCATAGACAACCGAAAACTTTTAAGAGATCAAGTGATGGAGGATGATTATATAATAACTCAAAAGGTGATTTCGAAGATAATAATGGTGATGGAAGTCTATTGATGAGGTAGACAACAATAAACACACATTCTCCCCAAAGAGTAGAAACTTCTCATAGATAAAATTTCTCCGCCATTATCTACTCTTATTGTTTTAACTGAGGCTTGAAATTGCATACGAGCAAGGGAAATAAAAACTTTATTAGATTTTGTGTAGCAGATTTTTTTCATTAGAAATACCCAAGTGCATCTTGTAAAATCATCCACAATAGTAAGAAAGAAACGTTTTCCTGAATGTGTGGATACCTTGTGCGGACCCCAAATATCACAATATGATAAATCAAACGGATTATGACTCGATATTGAGCTTAAGGGAAATGGAAGTCTAGTTTGTTTAGCTATAGGACAAATGGTGCAATTATCATTAAAAGAGATATTATGAGAAGACAACAATGGAGAAACTAATTAAGATGATATGGTGATGGATGACTGTAACACCTCGTACCTTCAAACTAAGCCTTGTTCATGATCCACAAGGTAGAAACCAAAACGGGGAGTTTACATGGGAAAACCAGGTTCAGCTCTATAGAAGAGATTTGACGGTAGGAGGTATGGACCGTCGATTGTTCGACAACCCGTCAAACTGAACCGTCAATTTCACTTTTGAAATTGACAGACCGTTGGTCAATTTTATGGACCATCAAACATTCGACGACCCGTCAATCTTCTCCGTCTCTTAAATTCTAGATTTCACCACTCTCTGGAAATTTTTCAGAAAACAACGGTCTGATTATACGGACCGTCGAATGGACCATCAATTTTCCCCAACAACAAACAGTATAAATACGACACTTGATTAAAAATTAGTTTTTCATATTCTCGAACCCTAAAATAAAGGTTCTCTCTTTCCAACCATCTCCTACACCAAGGTAAGCCTTTTTCACGCGATTCTATGTGATTCTAACATAATCCAAGTGAATTTTAAGTAGAATCCAATGTTCATAACCTAGGGTTTTTCAGGATAAACCCAATTTAAGGCTCAGGGTTCAAGCTTTGGGTTTCTACTCCAAAGATCAGATTTTTAAGATACATAATAATGTGATTAAGGTATGTAGAGCTTCTATCTATGTGTGGGAACGTGTTTAATCATTCCCATGCCACATTCATCGAGATTACTATGAATTACTTCAGAATTTGATATTTATTCCCTAATTCATCAAAGTACTAGAATGCCTATCCTCAAGGTTATAAATTCATGGTTTTTTATAATTATCACTTTGATTGTTGTGAACTCATTGCGTAATCAATATAGACTTGTTTTTTATATCCACGACGAGTCTTAGTTTAGAATAGTCAGTATATTCGTAAATTAGTTAAAGCTTCAGTACTCATAATCAATTCATGAATTCATGTTCAGTATTTTATATCAGTATATTTTAGTATTCCAGTATCAGTACGAGCACCTATATTTTTGGGCCCAAGGCCACATATATATTTAGGCCCTAGGCAACATTTTATGTATATGTATATTTGGGTCTGGAGGCCACAGTTTTGTGCATACATATTGGGCCTAAGGCCACAACTATTATTGTCTATTATTTCAATTAAACAAGTGGCTATCCATTTTAGTACAGGGAGTATTATTATATTTGCTTCCTTTTTCAGATTCAATATAGGACCTGTTATTGATTTAGGTTGCCTCTTTTCTCGAGCACCCCGCAGCTATTTATTCTTTCAGTTGCTTACATACTAGTACAATTCAAATGTACTAACATCCCTTTGCATGGGGCCTGCACTTCATGGTGCATGTGCCGAGTTTCAGGATGACGCATCTGCTCAGTAGGATTGCTTCAGTATCAGCTGCTTAGTAAGCCCCATCTCCTTCGGGGTGTCAATCTATCATTTTAGTATTATATATTATAGTAGAGGTAGGCCAAGGCCTTGTCCTGGTAGGCAATTTTTAGTCAAACTCATGTTAGAGGTTTCATAGACTAGACAAGTTTAGTATGTCAGACATATCAGTATTTACTAATTTCAGACTTATGATATTTTCAGACTTCTTCCAGTATAACAATTTCATATTATAAACCTAGTATTATGTTTTGCATGTTTTAAATCATTATTGTAGTATGTTTTGATGCTCATGTTGATTCAGTAGCAATGTGATTCACTCGATCATATGCAGCCAGGCACCGAGTGTCGTGTCTCGCCTAGGCCATGGTTTGGGGCATGACAAAGCTTGGTATCAGAGCACTAGGTTCAAGTGTGTTAGGGAGTCTATGAAATATTGACCAGTGGGGTCACTTTTATGTGTGTGAGGGCCCCACACATATAAATAGTTTACCACCAAGACATCTAGGATTGTCTCACTTCTTTGTACTCTAGATCGTGCAGTTAGATCTATATCTTCAGGATATCTTTCTAACTCGTGCATATTATGTATTTCAGAAAATGCCGGCAAAAAGAAAGTACACTAAGAGGACTTCAGCTAACAGCTTGAGAGCTATAGATAATGTTGCTTCTGAGGAAAATGCTGAAGCTCAAGGAGGCAATTCAGGTACAGCACCTCCACCTGATACCACAAGGCCTGCAGAGATCCCAATTCTGCTACCCAGCACTACCGACTCTAATGTTATGGGAGCCATTTAGCTACTCACCCAGCTTATGGCTGCTCAAGCCCAATGTTAGGGAACGACTCCAAGTGCAGGGACGAATGGAGAGTCATCCAGTTCCAGGACTCATGAGTTTCTACGAATGGAACCTCCAGTGTTCACAGAATCTTGTAAGAAGGAAGATCCACAAAATTTCATTGACGGTACAGAAAATCTTTCGGGTTATGCATGTCATTGAGATAGAGGCAGCAGAGTTGGGATCTTACCAGTTGCGGGATGTTGCCAATATATGATATAAGTCATGGGAGCAGTCTCATAGGGATGATGCACCTTCAGCCACTTAGAATGAGTTTTCTGATGCTTTTATTGAGCACTTTATGCCAGTTGAGGTCAGGGAGGCAAAAGCCGTTGAATTAAAAAATCTTAAGCAGAACGGCAGGAGTGTGTAGGAGTATTATCCTCAGTTTATCTCTTTGGAAAAGTATGCTCCACATATGGTCCTGGACATGAGGGACAAAGTTAGGTGTTTCATGTATGGACTTGATTCCCATTTGTATGATGCAACTTACATTACAGCTGA
This sequence comes from Anisodus acutangulus, assembly GCA_029783415.1. Lineage (NCBI taxonomy): Eukaryota > Viridiplantae > Streptophyta > Magnoliopsida > Solanales > Solanaceae > Anisodus > Anisodus acutangulus. The sequence goes on along the minus strand of CM056492.1, from coordinate 25,927,023 downwards.
AAATAGGAAGATGACTATTACGAAGATGGTTGCATTTATATAGGGTAATGAGACCATGTTGAAAGAAGAGGAAGCTTTGGGGTGCACCAATCTTGTTTACCAGTAGAGTTAAGAGAACGAAAAGCTCAGTTGTAAGATGTCCTAGATAAGTGATTTATTACACCTAGTGTATCACCATGGGGTGCACCAATCTTATTTGTTTGAAAGAAGGATGGGTCTTTACGTATGTACATTAACTATCGACAGTTGAATAAGGTCACCATCAAGAATACATTTCCTCTTCCCATAATCAATGATTTATTTGACCAACTTCAGGGTGCACATTGTTATTCCAAGATTGACCTCAGATTAGGGTACTATTCGCTTAAGGTTAAGGAAGTTGATATTCCAAAAACCACTTTCATAACCTATTATGGTCATTTCGAATTATGTGTCATGTCATTCGGATTGACAAATGCTCTAGCTGCTTTTATAGACCTTATGAACAGGGTTTTCAAGCCTAATCTTGATCTTTTCATTATTATCTTCATTGAAGATATTCTAGTCTATTCCACTAGTGAGGCCGATCATGAAGAACATCTCAAAATAGTGTTGCAGACACTTCAGGACCGTGAGCTTTATGCTAAGTTTTCCAAGTGTGAATTTTGTCTTACGTTAATGGCATTCTTAGGCCATGTGATTTCAAGCGAGAGTGTTCAAGTTGATTCTCATAAAATAGATGTTGTTAAGAATCCCAGACCCACTTTCGCTTCAGATATTTAGAGTTTCTTGGGTCTGGCAGGTTATTACAGATGATTCGTAGATGAGTTTTCTTCTATCTCAGCTCCATTGACTAGATTGACTCAAAAGAAGGTCAAATTTCAGTGGTCAAATACCTGTGAGCGTAGTTTCGAGGAACTGAAAACAAGACTGACTTCTGCTCTAGTGTTAACATTTCCAGATGGAACCAAGGGGTTTGTTGTATATTGTGATGCCTTAGGAGATGGTCTTGGGTGTATTTTAATGCAGCATGGTAAGGTTATAGCTTAAGCATCTAGACAGCTTAAACCTTATGAAAAGAAATATCCAACTCATGACTTAGAATTGGCAGCTGTGATTTTCGCACTCAAGATATGGTGTCACTATTTGTATGGAGTTCATCTTGACATTTTCACAGATCACAAGAGCCATTAGTATATTTTCAAACAGCGGGAGTTGAATCTCAAGCAGAGAAGATAGCTTGAATTGATAATGTATTATGATGTAGATGTTCTTTACCACCCAGGGAAAGTGAATGTGGTAACTGATGTTCTTAGTCGGAAATACATGGGAAGCTTAGCTCATGTAGAGGAAGATAAGAGAACCATGACGAAGGAGATTCATCGACTAGAAAGTGTAGGAGTTCGACTTTTGGACTCCGAAGATGGTGGTGTGGTTGTTCAAAACAAGTCTGAATCCTCCTTAGTAGCCGAAGTGAAGGAGAAATAGTTTAGTGATCCCTACTTGTTGCAGCTGAAGAAGGAGATTCAAAGCATAAGACGATGACTTTTGAACAAGGGGGAAATGACGATACCTTGAGATACGGAGGCCGGTTATGCGTACCAGATGTAGACGGACTCAGAAAGAGAATCATAACATAAGCACATAATTCCAGGTATTTTATTCACCCAGGCTGTACACATATGTTGTCACGACCAAACCTGGAGGGCCATGAGGGGCACCCGGGCCTTACCTGTCGAGCACCACGCTTCACATACTTACCAGCTAATCGAAATTAATCATGGCCGCAAGGGACGTTACCAAATATTCAGCTGACACATAACATACATCACAGCCTATAAGGACATACACAACACAACTACTATACACATGACAACTATCTACAAGCCTCTAAAGAGTTCATAACATCACAAGGACGGACAAGGCCCTGCCATACCAATATGCAAAAATAGTATACCAAGACTAGACTACAACTCTGGAAAAAATATCAGCTGAACCAGCAACCTATTAGCGCGAACTATTCCACTTTTTACCTGAGCATGCGGGCATGAAACGCAGTGTCCCCCAATAAAAAGGATGTCAATACGACTGATGTACTGAGTATGTTAGGCATGAACAATAGAATAAAAGGAAAACAAAAATAAACTGAAATAGTATCAACCGTTAGAAACAGCCGACAAACCATAGTCAACAGAAACAACTGACAGTAACAACAACCGACTAAAATAGCTAACAATATTAGCTGATAGTAACATCTGACAACACCAACAGCCGACAGAAATGGCTGATAACAATAGCCGACGAAAATGGCTGACTAGCAGTAAATTTGTCAAGACCCGACCCGACGGGCCGCGACTAACCGCCCTAATGACGTCATTATCCTGACCTGTCACACATAATCCAACTAACACCTAATGAGTATAAAATCAGGCAGCATAACGTTGCACTAACAACATATGCCAGGGTAGGCAAGCCGACAAGGCTGCCTTTACCCCCGAATGTACTTGCCTCCTAAGGAGTCACAACTAGCCAACACAATACAACAGGCAAGCCGACAAGGCTGCCACTAGATAATATCATATATACACGGGGACACCCCAACACAGAGTACAATAGCATGACTGACCAAAACAGAGTTATAACCCTTACATAAGTACAGCCCACAACTATCTACAAGCCTCTATAAGAAGGACAACGACATATGACGGGACAGGGCCCCGTCGTGTCCCTAAATATACATAAATCAAAATGATAGGGTTCTGTACAAAAATGGTAAAGCTCTGGATCAAAGGAGCTTTCCAAACAGCTGCGCATGAACCTAAACCGGAGGGTCACCAAACTGAGCGCCTGTACCTGCGAGCATGAACGCAGCCCCCCGAGGAAAGGGGGTCAGTACGAAATAATGTACTGAGTATGTAAACATGAAATACTGCAAATGAGATCATAAGTAGCCAATGGATAACAAGAGGTCAGTATAAAAATCAGGATCCAAATCCCACTGTGCCATAAATAATAAAAGTCAGTTGTGCCTTATAAAAATGAGAGTCAAGTCAAGAAAACATGAATGACTGTCCATATACATATATATACTTGTAATGTAACCCGGCCCACTAATGCGGGACTCGGTGGAATCATATCATAACCCGGATCATATTGAGACTCGGTGAAGTCATATCATAACCCAACCCATATTGGGACTCGGTGAAGTCATATCATAACCCGGACCATATTGGAACTCGGTGAAGTCATATCATAACCCGATCCATCCTACGTAACCCGGCCCTCTAGTGAGGGACTCGGTGAACAATGCAAGGCTGTGCATGAACATAACCCGACCCATATTGGGACTCGGTGAAGTGAAGTAATAACACTTAGCACGAGTAGATTTCATGAGTAACCATATGCAATCAAAATTTTCATTTCACTCCCAATAAAATCATTATAAAATGTCATAATAAACTCTTTACTGAAAAATCATAGGCACTTCTCATAACTAACATCTTTAGGAATTAAACTGTATAAGAATCATATACGTCCGCCATACCTTCATTAAATAAAATTTATGCCAAAGAAAGAAGGAATAGTTCACATACCTCTTAGACGAACTAATCAACTCAATATTAGAGTACGTCTCGTTTTAGAACTTCAACCTATAATAATGGTAATACGTTCGTCAATTCTATGATCACTGGCATACTTTATATCGAATAACGACTTACTATTCTATAAAAATTCGGGCAGCACTTCCCTTGTTTATACATATTTCCACAACTTCCAAACGAGGCTAATAACATCAATAGCCAAACACCAATTAAGGGCACAACCAAAATAGCAACAAAGGGGATTTACACACCCACTTCTCATGTAAATTTAGACTCTTAATCCACATTAAAACAGCCCACAAAAATAGTCCATGTTCCAACAACAATGAGGGTAGAATGTGAAGCCTTTCTACACCTTTCTACACCCTTATTCCTTTAGAACTTACATTAGCAATTACCACACTTAAACATGCATAATGGTAACTAAATTTTTATCATTATAACACCACAACAGTCCCCAAATCAGTCCATATCCATCTCAACATGTCCAACGATTTCATGCAAGTTCTTGGCCACAACATGTCATAATTCTATATTTCAACACTTCCATATAACTAATTTTAAACTTTAATATCAATGTTTCCTTTCAATTTTATCATGCAATTAGTGATAATAATAACAACAATAACCAACCAATCCAACAATCACCAAAATCTGTCCCAAATTGGCAACTAGCCCAAAATTGTCACATGCATTGTTTAAATTCCAAATTTTCCTTAACACAAATTCATATCCTTAATTCTAACAACATGCATTCCAATTAAATTATAGAAAGAAGAATTTTATACCTCAATTTCGTCCAAAACAATCCGCACGATTTGCTCACTACCCGGGTCCGAAAATCCCCATTGTTTTCGTATTTCTTTCCCTTTTTTGTTCACTTCTTCAACTCCAATTGACATGCAAGTGTTCTACAAAGTTAAGCCATCATCCCTACACGTTTTTCTTCCAAAAATTCATCCCAAAAATCTCGAAATTCCTGGGCATATTCTCGGCTAGCAGTGGTTGTTTTGCCACTGTTTTTTGTATTATTTTGGCTTCTAATTTTTTGTGAAAAATGTAGTCTAAGAAGAGGAGATAAAAACCTTAAATTTGGTTATGTGTGGGGGATTTTTCGGCTGGCTTGGAGGAGAGAAGAGAGGAGAGTTTTTGGTTAAGTTAGAATGAAAATGAAGAGGTAAGTGTAGGTTATAAAAAAATCTAAATTTTCTTGTTACACTTTGGCCCCCCAAGTTCTTTAATTAAAAAAAATCTCAAACCCACTTCTTTTAATTTCCGAGAATTTCATAAGCCTCGTATCCTCTTGTATACTAATTTCCGGTATTTGAATCCAATTTCCTTAATCTTACGAGGTGTAACATTCTTCCCCCCTTAGAAACATTCGTCCTCGAATGTTCATAATAAGTCTTAGGCTAGAAAAATTTCGGCAGAGTCTCCTTTATAACTATGTCTATCCACCTGGAGTCATAGGGAACAAGTAAGGATATTTCTTCTTCATTTCATCTTCTGCCTCCCAAGTCATTTCCTCCCTATTGTTGTTTCGCTACAATACCTTGACGGAAGCCACATCCTTCGTCTGTAATCTCCTGACGTGGCGATCAAGTATGGCTATAGGACTTTCCTCATAAGACATCTCCTCTGTCACCTAGACATCATCTACTGGGAAGACTCTGGAAGGATCACCAATACACTTACGTAGCATAGATACATGGAAGACTGGATGTACCGCCTCCAATTCAGATGGTAGATCCAACTCATAGGCAACCTTGCCTATCCTACGAATGACCTGGTAAGGCCCGATGTACCTTGGGCTAAGCTTCCCTTTCTTGCCAAACCTCATCACACCCTTCATGGATGACACCTTTAGGAACACCCAATCATCAACCTGAAACTCTAAGTGTCGACGTCGACTATCGAGATATGACTTCGCCGACTGCGGTCGCTAATAATCTCTCCTGAATGAGCTTCACCTTATCAATAGCTTGCTGAACCACGTCTGGGCCGATCAACTTAGTCTCACCTACATCAAACCAACCAATAGGTGACCTGCACTTCCTCCCGTATAAGGCCTTGTACGGTGCCATCTGGATGCTAGAATGGTAGTTGTTGTTATAGGCAAACTCAATGAGTGGTAAATGGTCATCCCAACTACCTCTGAAGTCAATAATACAGGCTCTCAGCATATCCTCTAATGTCTGGATTGTACGCTCTGCCTGCCCATCCGTCTGAGGATGAAATGTTGTGCTGAGACTTATTTGTGTCCCCAATCCCTTCTGGAATGATCTCCAGAAGTTAGGTCAGCCCGAGCTCCTCGATGCGATATAATAGATGTGGGAACCCCGTGCAGCCTCACTATCTCCCCGATGTACACCTAGCATAGTCCTCGGTGAGTAGCGATCCTTCTTGGAAGAAAATGGGCTGATTTCGTCAGCCTATCCACGATAACCCATATGGAATCACACTTCCGCTGAGTGTGAGGTAAGCCTGTAATAAAGTCCATATTGATCACTTCCCACTTACAAGTCGGGATCTCAATCTCCTATAATAATCCACCAGGCTTCTGATGCTCAACCTTAACCTGCTGACAATTCGGGCACTGGGCAATAAATTCTGCTATGTCTCCTTTCATGCCATCCCACCAATACAAGCATCTAAGGTCATGGTACATCTTCGTCGACCCTGGATGAATGGAATAACGGGCATTGTGTGCCTCTCCCATAACCTGCTGTCGTAGCCCTACAGCATCAGGTACACATAACCTGCCCTCATATCAGCACATTATCAGGTGTAACCTCAAATAAAGTTTTTCCCTTTCGGAGAGCTGCATCTCTATACCGGGCCAGAACAGGATCCTCATACTGACGTTTCTTTACCTCTTCCACTATAGAGGACTCAGCAACATCCCGAATAAGAACCCCGATATCTCTCGAATCCGCCAACCGGACTCCAAGACTAGCTAGCTTGTGTATCTCACGAACCATCACCCTTCTGTCTGACTGCACATCCGTCAAGCTACCCATGGATCTACGGCTAAGAGCATCTGCCACAACATTGGCTTTCCCCGGGTGGTACAAGATATCAACATCATAGTCCTTTAGCAACTCTAACCACTGCCTCTGTCGTAGGTTCAACTCCTTCTGCTTAAAGATATATTGGAGACTCTTGTGATCTGTATAAATATCAACATGAATCCTATACAAATAATGTCTCCAAATCTTCAGGGCATGAATCACCGCTGCTAGCTCCAAATCATGAGTGGGATAATTATTTTCATGCTTTCTGAGCTGTCGGGAGGCATAAGCTATAACTTTCTCATGCTGTATCAACACACAACCTAGCCCAATACCTGAAGCATCACAATAGATGACATAACCATCCGGTCCCTCGGGAAGAGTCAGAACTGGAGCCGTAGTCAACTTATCCTTCAACAACTGGAAACTGTGCTCACAAGCATCCGTCCACTGAAATTTAGCTGCCTTCTGGGTTAGCCAAGTCAAAGGCGCTGAGATCGAGGCAAACTTCTCCACAAACCTTCTGTAATACCCTGCTAGCCCCAGAAACCTATGTACCTCAGTAGGTGTCGTAGGTCTGGGCCAAGTCTTCACCGCCTCAAACTTCTGTGTATCCACCCGAATACCATCAGCCCCGATAATATGCCCCAAGAATGCCACCGAAGTCAACCAGAACTCACACTTGGAAAACTTGGCATACAACTGCTGGTGCTGGAGGACCCTAAGTACCGTCCTCAAATGGTATGCATGCTCCTGCTCTGAACGGGAATAAACCAGGATATCATCAATGCATACAATGACGAACATGTCTAAGAATGGCTTGAATACCCGGTTCATCAAATCCATAAACACTGCTGGAGCATTGGTCTGTCCAAAATACATCACCCTAAACTCATAATGTCCATATTGGGTTCTGAATGCTGTCTTTGGAATATCTGCTTCCCTTACCCGCACCTGATGATAACTTGACCGCAAGTCTATCTTCGAGAAGCACTTAGCACCCTGCAACTGGTCAAATAAATCATCAATCCTGGAAAGGGAGTACCTGTTCTTAATGGTTACCTTGTTCAGCTGCCTATAATCAATACACATCCGCAGCGATCCATCTTTCTTCCTCACAAATAACATTGGTGCTCCCCATGGAGATGTACTCGGTCTAATAAAGCCTCTCTCCAACAAGTCTCTCAGCTGCTCCTTCAACCCATTCAGCTCTGTAGGTGCCATTCTATAAGGAGGAATGGATATAGGTTGGGTACCTGCAATACATCTACACTGAAATCTATCTCCCGCTCTGGAGGGAGACCTGGAAGATCATCTGGGAATACATCGGGAAACTCACTAACTATCGAATTGATCAAGAGCCGGTACCTCCGCCAGATCATGCACCAACCAAATGATAGATACAACCTTTTCTCGACCATCTTCCCCGCCTTGAGGTATGAAATAAACTTACCCCTGGCGATGTCGCATTCCCCTTCCTATTCTATACCTGGCTCATCTAGAAACTGAAATCGAACCAACTTCTCCCTACAATCAACGTTGGCAAAACAAGAAGCCAACCAATCCATACCCATAATGACATCAAAGTCAGTCATATCCAACTCTATCAAATCTGCTAAGGTATGACGGCTATATATCACCACCGAACAATTTTTATACACACGCTCGGCTATAACCGAATCTCCTACCGGTGTAGCTACCTCAAATGGTTCTATCGGCTCAGGTTCTATCCCTATTCTATTAGCAACAAGATGGGATATGTAGGACAAGGTGGAACCTGGATCTATCAAAGCATATACATCACAGAAAAAGACCGATAGTATACCTGTAACAACACCTGGTGACGCCTCCTGATCACGTCTACTGGCCAAAGCATATATGCGGTTTGAAGGACCGCCAGAACTAGAAACTCTGCCACGACCTCTACCACGGCCTGTTGGCGTCTGAATACCCCGCCCGGTAAGGCGCATAGCTATAGATGACGATGAACCAGCACCTGACCCCGTAGGCTGAGCCATCCCACCTGAACCACCCATGTTGGGACACTCTCTCATCATATGGCCCTGACGGCCGTAAAATAAGTAAGCACCTGTGGTCGAACGGCATTCCCCAATATGAAGCTTACCACACTGAGAGCACCGAGGATAAGATGGCCCCAACTGACTAGAGCCCCTGTTCCTCTGAGAACCTGAAGCCCTGGAGCTCTGTCCGGCTCCTGAATACCCAGGGCGGTCGAACCTCCTGCCCGTAGACTGTAGAGGAGCACTCTGTCTTTGGCCGAGATGAATATCTCGACTCGCCGCTGAACTGCTCGCCTCGGGACTCACCGGAATAAGTTGCCGACCTAGCCCTCTTATGTTGGTCCTCGCCATGACCTGCCTGGTCAGCCGCCTCTATGTCGGTCCTCAACCCCCTGTGCGTATGCCTGGATACAAGCAATATCCATACCCGGCTGAAGAGCTACCGCCATACAACCATCGATCAGATAATGGTCCAGCCCCATTATAAAGCGATGCACCCTATCTGTCATATCTGCTACAATAGTGGGTGCGTATCTGGCCAATGAATCAAACTCCAGGCTATACTCACGAATGGTCCTGCCACTCTGCCTCAACTGTAAGAATTTGTCCACTCTAGCTCTCCTCATCTCTGGAGGCGAGAAGTGACCAAGGAAGGCCTCTGTAAACTCCTCCTATGTAGCTGGAGGAACATCCTCTCCCCTGGACAACTCCCAAGACTCATACCAGTTTGTAGCTATATCCCGCATCATATATGAATCCAACTCCACAAACTCAGTCTCCGAAGCCCTGATTACCCTCAAGGTACGCTGCATCTGTTGGATAAACTCCTGCAGGTCATCCTCGGGCCTTGACCCAAAAAACTCTGGTGGACTACAGCTCAAGAAATCACGGACCCTTAAACTATCTGCTATGGGGCCAACTCCTGGTCCCTGTCTATAAGTCTGCCCTGCCACTAACCTAGTCAGCAGTTACACCGCATCTCTCATGGCTCTGTCCTCTGCCCCCGGCTGAGGAGCTGGAGGCTCAGGTGTTAGGGCCTCGGAAACTGGTGATATTGCCCCCTGAACTGGAGCCTCTGGTAGTGGCGATGAAGCAGAGCTCGTCGACTGGGGCACAGTCTCCGGCATAGACTGAGTACGGGACCTGGTAACTCTCTGAATCCGACTAGTATCTCCCGCTGTAGACTTGCCCTTCTGGGCTGCTATCGCCTTCTTCGGAGGCATAGCTGTAAACATAGTAAGTCGTCAGAAAGGGATTATCCTAATAACATAGCTCGAGTTTGATATTTTTGTTTTGCAGGGTTCTGTACCGTACCAAGCAGTTCTCAATGAAGAAGGACGTGAAGACTTGCTGAAATACTGGAGGGGGAATGAGAAGACCTTTTCGACACTTTCAATGATGGCCCGAGATGTTTTGAACATTCAAGCGTCATCAACGGTGTCTGAAAGCACTTTTTCTGCCGGCAGATATCAAATAGGAGAGCACATACACTCATTAGCCGGAGAAAGCTTGGAGATTGTAGTATTATTCAGAGATTGGATACGAACGGAGCGGAGAAGGTGCGGTCAACTGGAGATCAACGAAGAAGAAGACGAAAACTACAATGAAATCTTATCTGAAGGTGGTGGAAGCGACGTGGAGCAATTTGACCAACAAATACCAATTCCAACCGAGGAACCACAGGAAAATTATCAAGAAACTAGAACAGGTTTTTTTCAAAATGTAATTTTTTTAATTGCAATTTTACTATATAATTTGCAACTTTTGAACAACACCACAAAGTTGCAATTTTGACAATTGTATTTGTATTACAAAAAAATCATGTCTATTAAATAATATAAGAGGCACAAAAATAGCCTTGGATGTTTTTATTACACTATCTTGTTTAATTATTGAGTTTTTTATATATATGTTATTTTTTAAATTAAGTGCAAAAAAAAAACCGATCCCGATCCCGATCCCGCCCCGACCCAACTCCGACGGGATCAAAAACAGGACGGGACTGCGGCGAATCCCGCTTGTCCCGATCCCAGCCCACTGGCCACGCCTAGGTCAAACACTCAAGAAGACTTAAGATACATACCATGGAATCCTGAAGCAATGGCTTGGCAATCATCTCTGCTGGAGCCTGGGTTGGTCCCAACTCCTCCTCTTTAAAAGGCTCATCATGACACTTAACTTCTCGCACTGGGGACAAGAATCTAGCACGGTCCTGACCAGCCACCTATGCTCCAGCCGTAGCCGTAGCCGTTGCCTCTCCACGGGGTCTACCTCTACCACGGCCTCTTCCTCTGCCTCTACCGCACACCACAGTCGCAAGCACCAGAGCCTCATCTCTATCCACGTTTGCACATATCCTCACCATTCGTGAGAGAATAGGAAATATAAGGTTAGATATCAATTTGACCAAACTAGCACGAAAGGAAGGAAAGAATGGAAGTTTCCTAAATGTCTTATAGCCTCGTGAAGATAAGTACAGACGTCTCCGTACCGATCCGCAAGACTCTACTAGACATTGCTCTTGTACTCGTGAGACTGATGAACCAAGGGCTCTGATACCAATTTATCATGACCCCTTTCAAGGATCATGGTGGCACCTACACTATCCTGCGGTAGGTGAACCACTTCCAAACTTAGTTAACTAAATTCAAGACTTAAAAGTGGAAAAGAGAGAAATAATAATAAAAGTCGTCTTGCCATAGACAATAAGTCATAAAAATACTGAAATCATCTAATTATTACAATTCCTAAAACCTGGTCTAAACGGTACAAGAGCATCTACATAATAAGTACAAGTTTGAATAGTACTGTCTTGAAAATAAAGCAAGAACAGAGATAAAATAGAGGAGGATCCAGAGTTGTTGAAGAACGGTGAGGCTCACCCTGAAATCAATAGCCTCGGATGTCAGCCATGGGGACCAGAGCAGGAAGAAGGAGTTATAGCTATATCCAAATAAAAGATGCAACAAGTGTAGTATGAGTACACAACGTACCACCATAGGAATCATAGGCTAACAATGATAGATGACATGTAACACATATAATGATTGAGTTTACCTCACAAATATCTCTAAGGACTACTCAGTTATTGTCCAACACGTAAATCACTTTAGAACATAGCATATTCAGATAGGCACATATCATATAAAATGTAGACTAATAATGCATGAATGCAATGTACCTTTCATCAACCTGGTATACACATGCTACTGAACGTCTCCACATAGTCCATATATCACTCACAACCAACAAGCATGATTCCTCGGACTAGAAGAGCCTCATAATCATGATCTCATTTATCGAGTCATCTCATAAACAATTATCTCAGTATCAGTATCATCTCATATCAAGTCATCTACCTTTATTCTCCGGTCTCATGGGACCCTACAATATATCATATCATAAACCATCTCAGTAACAGTGGTGATATGAATGAATAAATGCATACGGTAAATAAGACAATATCATGAAAGTGTGAGATGGAAATCATGGAAATAAGAGATGAATAATCATGTGCCTCAATGTCATCAGTTTCATAATGATTCAAAGATCAGTCTTTTTACATATAATAGACATAAAGTGATGAGATAAATCTATTCGCACATCAAATAGAAGTTCAATCATGATTATCATACCCCACAAACAATAGTTGTCAGAACTAACCTAGGAGTATCATTCCCAACATAATACACTAGTACCTACCCAAGTGCTCATCACAACCTCTAAGTTGGGAACCCTATCATGCCCAATACCCCTCAATAATTATAAGTTATACGTGCTTCTATCGGAGTCTAAGAGAATAAATTGTAGCCTATCTCACGGCCGAACAGTTGCCACGAATTCCCACACCCAAGGCCTTGCCTTTTCGTAGCACTTCCAAATGAATGTAGTCTAAATATCATAAAATCTACGTTAACACACAATTCTATATACAACCATAAAGATAAGCTTCTCAAAGAAACTCAAACGCGTAAATAGTCATAAAATCGAAACTTTAGATGAAATGTACAATTCATTGCCTAAATAGTCATATCCTTAAATTTGATTAAAAACTAATCAAAATTAGTCCTTCAATTGCCCTAATAATAAAAATCCCCAATTTGAAGAACCCTAATTCTCATATAGGAATCATAGGATCAAATTAGAAGTTCAAGCTTAGTAGTAGTTTCTCCATATATTAATAAATCTAAATCAGAAGAATCAACAATAAAAGCCTAGTTCTTGGCATTAATTTCATGAAAACAAACTCTCTTAACATTTGGGGACAAACCCTAGGTTTTCCTACCGATAAATTCATAGCACAACTCTACCAATAAAAAGAATGAAATATGAGTTTTTAATGAAAACAAGGTTAGAATCTTACCCCCAAGATGAAATAGTTGAAACCCTCTTGAATCTCCCTAAAATCGAGCCTAGACTTGAATAATGTGAGAAATGAAGACTAATTCTGAACTTGAAAATTTTAAGGATTCTGAAAAACAACAACTCCGCTTCTGCGAACCATTCCTTGCAGAAGCGACCTCGCTTCTGCGGAGGATTGACCGCAGAAGCGGTCCCAATTTATTATGTGCAGAAGTGGTCGAGGCCTACAGATGTGGCCTCGCACCTGCGCCAAGCGTTCCGCAGAAGCGGCTCCTTCCAAGTTCCCAAACCCTCGCATCTGCGGACCAACTTTCGCAGAAGCGGCTCTGCAAGGTTGGCAAAAATATCACAGGGGTGATTACACCAGCAACAGTAGTTACATAAAACAACAAGCTTTTCATCCCACACCCAAAACTCACCCGAGACCTCCTGGATACAAACAAAATATGTTACATGAGTGTAAATGACGCTACGGACTTGCTCGCGCGCTCAGAAAACTAATTTGACCAGGCTAAGACTTATTTTTCTACAAATCACTCTCAAATATCCCAAACTTCACATTTAGCAAAAAAGGACTCAAAACATGTTCAAATGCCTCGGAAAAAAAATCAATGACTCGACTAAGTCAAAAGGGTGTTTCGGTCCTAACGAAATTGACGAAACTCCGATCGAACACGTTTATCCAAAAATTAACTTTTATTCAAACATTTTCATTTCAAAACTTCTAACTAAGATTTTATTTCAGGAAACCTATCCAACTCACCTCGAAAAATGTGTCACCCATCCTCGCAAGTCACAAACATCAAAAAGTGTCTACATGAAGGATAATTTGGTCAAGTCACAATGTTAAGCCAAAACGACCAGACAGGTCGTTATATATGCTTAGCTAGAATCAAATAGGATTTTAACGGGTTGTAGTGTTATCTAGGGGACGATTTGAGCAACTATATAATAAGGACTTACACTTTTATAAGCACTTTCTCACTTTTAAATTTTAAAATCATTACTTTCTTATTACTTTATTTTTCAGCCCTCATTCAATCATTTATTTCCCCGACTTCCCTTTCTTTTGTTTCCTCGTATAAAAAATATTGCGTTTTCTTTTCACCCTCTTTTTTTGTATCAATTTTTTGTTACTCATGTCACATTCATTCTAAGATGACATATTTTCGTCACATGCATTTTATCAATGGTCACATTTACACTCGACCGTTCCTTTTCTTCAAATTTATCTATAACGATTCAAGCCCTCATTTTGAGAGTTAATATTATATTTCATATCTTGAGACGTTTTGCAGGTTTAGTTGGTGATTTATTACTTGTGGGGATAAGTGGTACATTTCAAAGGGTCGGGAGCATTTTGATATGCCTACTTGACGTGAAGCCTAAAGTTCATAGAGTTGAGCAAAATCAACAATTTGATCGAATGAGATTTTATTCATGGTTTGAAACTTAATTAGATTTGTATGATGATTTTGGATTGATACACATGTTTGAATTGGGGCTCGGGGTGTTTCGGCGAAATAAGAATCATGAAAATAGTTACAAATATTTGCTGGTGTAGGTCATAATTGCGATCACGCAGTGTAGCTGGTGAGTGACCTTCGTGTTCCCGTGGCATTGGTTGTTGTCGCGTATGCTTAATCTGTCATTGCTTTGCGATCACATGAAAAGGGATCACAATCAAATACAGACTAGCATCAGGTATAAAAATTAGATTTCAGAGCAGCCATGTTCTTTTTACCATCTTTGGAGCTTGACAGCTCAAATTGAGACGATATTTGATGGAATTTTCTCCTACATCTTAATGGTAAATAATCTATACCTAACTTTGATTATATATTTTTATTATCCACATAATTTAACGCCTAGAACACAAATTAAAAAGGGTGAAATTGAACTGAGTTATGAATGACCCAAGAGAATTTTAATATTAGTCAGTCTTTAGAGTTGAGTTCCATTAATGATCTTGATTGTCTGACTTTCCTTTTATAATTCAATATTGAATTATCTGGACGTTGATTAAATTAGGCTTTTCAAATGCTGGGCTGCACCATCATCCTTTTGCTTCATAATACTTAGATCTTCATCAAATCAATTGATGTCTTTTAAAAAATTGGGTTGCTTCTGTTCTAAACGTTATCTTTGAACTACTAGTCTTAATACTTTAATCTTAGATGTTATTCCTCAAAGGAATTGGGCTGCTTCTATACTAGAATTAATCTTCAGAATATATATCTTGATACTTTAATCTGACAAAGTAAATTTCTTCAATTAGTGTTGACCATATTTAATTGGCATCACTAAAATTTACCACACACGTATAAAATAATTGCATTTACACCTATATGTATGGATAGAATATATGAAATTGATATCATTAGTGAAAGAAAATAATCCCCTTGATGATTTCATTAGTATAATTAGCTTATATACATGATATGTTGGAAATTTACTAATGTGGAATTAAGTTTATCCCATTATTTATGACTCGAACAATTGGACTACGCACGTCGGAAATATCGTTTCCACACACGTGCAATCTTAGTGCCAAGTATCGTAAATTTTGTTAATGAAAGAGATTTTGGTACGTAAGTGAAATGTTTGAGACATAGAATGATGGATGGTTATTGGATAAACAACAAGTGTTCCACATCAGTAAATGAAAGAAGGATTGTGCGAGGTGTAAGATGGAACGGGTCGAAAAAGGCCGCGGAACCGAGAAGGGCCGTGGCGCCTCCCGGACTGGGCGGCAGCGCCAGAGCGCCGCGGCGCCCCCCTTGCAGTGCCACTGCGCTAATTCCAAGTTTTGGCTACTGGAGCTGCGGCGCTTCCCAGGCAGTGTTTGCTCGACGGAATCCCAAAGGTTTGGTTGTTGAGGTGGTTTCAATGGCATTGAATCCACCCAATAAAGGCCATTACTTGGACCATTATGTTGCTGCATTACTTGGGGGTTAAATGTCATCCATTACATGGCAATTGATTGCCATTATGGGGCATTTGAAAGGTCATCTTGCACACCTATAAATTGAGGCCTTGGCTCAATTCTATAGATGAACATAGATGAACATGGAGAGACCATGAACAGAAAAAATAAGTTAACAACACCACAAAGAGATCAGGTTTTCCTGATAGCAATCCTTCTCTTACCAATCTTCATTATTCGTGTTCTTCACTGAGATCATTTGTGTAGGCTTTGCACACTTGATAGTTTGTTGTTTCATCTTGGGAGACGTCCACACTTCCGTTGGATTTATTAGCACAAATAATACAAATTAATTTGGGTGATGAGTCTTCTTATCGAGGAAAAACACATTATTTTAACTCAAGAATTAGATGGTAGTTTGGTTTCGAAAAGCGTATTATTCTAGTTTGAATTGAAAATCATCACCCTTTAATATGTTACAAAGAAAAGTTTACATGAAATTAAAGGATGAAATAATGGTATAATTAAAAATTTAAAAACATCGAGCAAACTTGTAAATAATTATACAATATAAGCATGATTTGTTCATCCGGAAAAAGTTATGAATAATTTAACGAGATAGGTAGAATGAATATATTATCAAGTCATGATCACCAGAAAAACTTATAAATAATTGAACAACATATACAAGATTTATCCGTTCAACAAAATTTATGAAGAATCTAACAAGATAGGTTGAATGAAGATAGTGAGAAGGTACGGCTCCCCAGCAGAACTTATGTATATTTGAACGACATTGAAAATATTTATTTTTTTCGTGATAAAACTTGTGATAAATTTATTAGTACCAATGCAAGTTTTGACGGTTAGGCAGAACTTGTAATTGAACAAGTGTATTTTTTAAAAAAAATTTTACATCAATATGCCACTAGACAGGCTGCCTAGTGGTTATTTTTGTTAAACAGAGCAATATACATGTGATATACACTGAATATATATCACATGTATATTGCTGAAGAAAGCAAAGAAATGTAAGTCCAAAGAAGAAAGTGATTGGGCCTCTCAAAGTGATGGCCCAACTCGTGAATAAAGCAAAGAAGTGATCCAAATAGTTGGGCCTCTCGTCCAGCCCATGGACGAATTTAGGACAGAAAATCAGTGGCCAAACCTTGTATATTAAGGAAAGTATATTAAGTGTATATTGTAGTATATTTATTACCTAGAATAGGATATACACTTACCATATTGTATAGTTAGAATTATGGTAGAAGAAGGATTTAGAAGTAGAATAGGAAAAGGATTTTCCTATTATGGAAATATGTAACTTGTATATATAGCCTTTCAATTAATGAAAATAATCAAGGGGATTATTTCTTTCAATTTTATAATACAGTCTTTACATCATGAAAAAAGTTAGAACTAGACAAAATCTTGGACATTAATATCCAACCAGATCTAGTTATTGGATCTACTTTGCTACTTGAACTAACAATAGTAATATCTATTCTAACATTGAAAGCTGTTGTTTCCTTCTCCTTTTTGTTGTTTAACCAGTGTTCTGTGTAGGAAAAGATCAACAACAACATCATCTGCATCTTGAAGTCCTGACCCGTAAGTTTTAGCATCATATCACTGGATCTGTTTAGTTTTAATCCTTAATGTTGGCCAAGAGAGTTTGTCCAAGTTCATTAGTCTTTTCCCTTGTGTTGGCAACTCTCTGGAAGAATTAAAAACATGCTTTCCTGTATTGTCCATAGCATACTTGGCTAAAAAATCATCTAGAACACTTCCTTCTCTATATGTGTGCACTACAACAATTTGACTGTATTATCTTAATATCCAAATGTCCTCAACTATGATCCTGATGTGCCATGATATTTTCTAGCTTCCTTCAATGATATTTTCATATTCAAGGAATCAGTTTCAATTGTAGCTTGACTAACATTCATAGCAATACAACAAGCAATTGCTTCTCTAATGAAAACAACTTCAGCTTTAAGATTTGTAGTTGCTTGTATCTCCTCTACTTGAGCATATATAAGGTCTTCCCTGTGATCTCTCAAGTAAAATCCATATGAGCTCCTTACCGGATTCTCCCATTTGTGTTATACTTGACAATTTTAGCTTCTGATGAAAATCATGCAATCTTCTTGTAGTACAACTGCTTTTTTGTAATTATTCGTAAACTTCAACAGATTGGCCAATTGGCAGGCAACTGTTTCAGTGTTGGATATCTGATTTTTGCCAGCATCCAGATTGTGTAATGTCAAAATTATTTTTTAAAAACGTCACAAAATTGAGATAAGATATGAACAATAGCCTCAAATCATCCTGTTTGTAAATGTCTCCCCATAATATAAGTTTGGAAGCTCAATGTACAAAGCTTGGAGTATTCATCTTTTTGAAAGAAAAAGGAGTTGCCTCTTTACACAAATCTTCACACTTTTGCATTTGATTTAATTATTTATTATAAAAGAATTATATCATATGACGGTTTAGGAGCACTAATTATATTTTTGATGGGCACTTTTAAAACATTAACAAACTTAATTTTTTCGTTGCAATTTTAGTAAAATATAAACAAATTGAAGGCACTCGTTTACAGTTTCATATGAACACAAAAGCTATCACTCACACGTCAATGACAGCTTTAGTCCCACACGAATTCTAATCTTCTTAAATTTATTTTAAAAAATTCAACAAGTATTTCTTTTATAATTAATATTTTGCCTTGAAAATCACTTGAATGTTGCTCGATCTTGTTGAAAATAGCTTCGAGTAGTCGACTATGAAGTTTTTGCATATTTAGAAGAAAATGCTTTTCTAATGACAACAACTTTAGCTTCAAGATTTGTAGTCTTTTTGTATCTCTTCTACTTGAGCATATATATAAAGTCTCTCCTGTGATCTCTCAAATAAAATTCATATGAGCTCCTTACTCCAGTCCCTCTACTAGCCCCATTTGTGTTAGACTTGACAATTTTAGCTTCTAGAGGAAACCGTGCAATCTTCTTGTGGTACGACTTTTTTCTGTAATTATTCAAAAACATCAACAGACTTGGCCAGTTGGCAGGCAATTGTTTCAGTGTTGGATATCTGATTTTTGCCAGCATCTAGATTGTGTAATGCCAAAATTATTTTTTAAAAACATCACTAAATTGAGATAAGATATGGACAATAGCTTCAAATCATCCTATTTCTAAAAATCTCCCCATAATATAAGTTGGAAGCTCAATGTAAAAAGCTTGGAGTACTCATCTTTTTGAAAGAAAAAAGAATTGCCTCTTTACACAATATCTTCACACTTTTGCATCTGATTTAATTATATATTATAAAAAATATTATGGTTTAGAAGCACTAATTATATTTTTGATGGACACTTTTAAAACATTAACAAACTTAATTTTTTCGCTGTAATTTTAGTCAAACATAAATAAATTGAAGGCACACGTTTACAATTTCATATGAACTCAAAAGCGGCCTAATCACTCACACGTCAATGACAGCTTTATTCCCACACGAATTCTAATCTTCTTAAATTTATTTAGAATTTTCATCAAGTATCTTTCTTTTATAATTAATCCTAATTAAAATTTTGCCTCGAAAATCACTTGAATGCTCGATCTTGTTGAAAATAGCTTCGAGTAGTCGACTATGAAGTTTTTGCGTGTTTAGAAGAAATTGCTTATGTAATGACAACAACTTTAGCTTCAAGATTTGTAGTCTCTTGTATCTCTTCTACTTAAGCATATAAGGTCTCACTTGTGATATCTCAAATAAAATGCATATGAGCTCCTTACTGGATTTCCTCTGCTGGCCCCATTTGTGTTATACTTGACAATTTTAGCTTCTGGTGGAAATCATGCAATCTTCTTGTAGTACGACTTTTTTCTGTAATTATTCATAAACTTCAACAGACTTGGCCAGTTGGCAGGCAACTGTTTCAGTGTTGGATATCTGATTTCCAGATTGTGTAATGTCAAAACTATTTTTTCTTAAAACTGTTGGTACTCTATTGTACTTTATAAAGCAGTACGGGAAGTAATAACTATTACAAGTGTTCGAAAGGATAAATAAATGGTCAATCTTCAAAACTGCATCAAGCTTGTTGTGTCTTGAATCTGGATAACCTTGCAAAGCCAATGTTGAGAACTGTCGCAAGCTTGTTGTGTCTTAAATCTTGATATCCTGAAATCAAGAAACAACTAAATCTGGATGGTTACAACGTTGTGTGTTGAGTCGAGTGATTGCACTATGTCCTTAAGACAAGATTGTCCCGTATATATGTTTTTACGTTAGCAGGCAATAGTCTCCCAAGATAAAACAACACTTTAATCTCAACGCTACAAAGCCAATAGGTTGAGCCTGCCGAATAAAACAAATATGAATCGACTTGCTGAAGATATGGAAAAGGAAGGAAGAAATTCTATCTTCTCTTCTGTTTTGTCTCTGTGTATATAGCGTGTCTCTGTTGTGTATATCTTGTGTATATGAGGGTTTGCTCATTGTTTTTCAGTCACGTATTGCACTGATTTTCGCCACTGTTTTGGACAGATTTAGGTCACTGTTTTGTGCTCTTTTGTGACTGAAATGTGCTGCTATTTTCGTGTGTTTTCAGTGCTATTTTTCTCACTGTTTTTCAGTGTCTTTCCAGTGCTGTTTTTCAGTATTTTCCAGCCACTGAATTGAGCCAAGAGAGACTCAATAAATAGCATGGAGGAGGGGCTGATCAACTGCCCAAACATGGTTGTTAATGGCCATTAGGAGGGCTATAAATGGCATGTTTAATGCCATTAGTGAGGCTGATTTAAGGTCTTGAAGGAGGCTGCTCAATTGTCCAAGTAATGGGCTGTTAATGGAGAGTTAATCAGCCAAGTAATGGCTGGTTAATGCTCCAAAACGCAGTCCAACGGTAGGCAGAAAGTTTTCCGTCACCCCAAACTTCAGGGACCAAACTGTACATAAGAAACTTCATGGATCAAACTGTACATCTGGCAAAGTTCTCTGGTCCAAAAAGATAATATCATAAAGTCCCCACAGCCCACAGCCCACGACCCGTGACCCGAGCCCGAGCCCGAGACCGGACGGGACGGGCTGGCGGCGACGGCGCGCGTGTGGGCTTAGCCTTGAACACATGCACATCTAAGTCCTCCCTCCTTTAAACACATGGGATACCCCTTGGGGTCCCATACCCTTTATCAATTAGAGACTTATATAGAGAGCAATTCTTCTTATTCCCACTGATGTGGTAGATTTGTCCCACACCACATTTCCATGCCTCAAACACCTTACTTCGTGGACCAATATCTCTTTCATTTCTTAACGAAATTTGATGATTCTTGGCCCTACGGCCATCTACTCACTTCGTAGATCATGCATGTGTGAAGAGACAAGGTATCCAATATGCGAAACACTAGTGTTTAATTCATCAAAGATGGGTGGACGCATCTCCCCGCCAAAGGCAAATTTCCAACAATCCCCTCTATGAAAGAGAGATTGTGGCGCACGCACAAGGTGCCTACATTTCAGCAATCTTTCAGCGAAAAGATATTGCATCAAGAGAGGTAGCTTTCGCTTTGAACCTTCCCTAGTTGAAACCATTGGACTTACTTACTGCGCGGTGAACGTGATGTCTTGAACCGTTAGTGTTTAGTGTAAGTCAAGACAATGATAAAAACACAATAACTCTTCTTATTCGTTTTCATTCTTACGTTTTTGTCCGTTGTGGCCGTGGACACACTTGGATTCTTAAGTGCGTTCATTTGAGGCGGTCATCCTCGCACTTAAATAGGTGATCTCCTACAAGGTATCCTGCTATACCCCACTTCACAAGTGTTAGGAATCATTAAAAGTTTCCCCAACCTTAACCTCAACCGTTTAAGGATTGTTTAAAGGTTTGGAAGCTTAACCTTTACCCACCATGCAGGTAGCACTTTAATGTCTATCGCGGGAACAGCTTTGGATTCATGTTTTCGTACAGAAATCATCATCCAAAGTGCTTCTTGCTTCCACCGAAGCGCTCAACTGAACCTTTTGCCGCTTAGTTTTTCCATTGAACCAAATTCTTGGGATCTCCAATCAGTATGGTTGGGTTTCCACCGCAAAGGATCGTATTGTTTGGGTTTTAAGCCCATTTCCCTAGACATGCAGAACACTTGATCTCCGGGTAGTTCCTTAGTTAGTAAATAAGGAAGTGACACCCGTGATGATCAACTGCCATACGGTCTTATGTCCGACAGATCCTGACAGATATGCCCAGACGTCGTCATCCGTGTCCTTCCTAAAGCCGACCGGCTAGCCACCGTGTATAACTGTTGAAGGCACGAGTTTCTCCCAATAAGGGACGTCCTCTAATGAGTCGTGAAGCTACTCAACTTCTTTCATGCTTTGTATAAAGCGATAAACTCCGATACCATCATGAATCGGTCGATGCAAGTTTTCTTAGAGGATTTTCCAAGACCCACCATACACATTTACTTGTGGCTTTGGTGTTCTTCAGATCAGATGTCCAGTTTGCATCACTGTGTTCTCCCAGAACCACTAGACATCCAGAATATTATAATCCGTAGATAAGCGAATAATTCAGATATCGTCATATCCAACTTAACGCCTTTTATTGATCATGTATTAAGATCATCAGTGAAACTTAGTTCAACTGATCTGTTTGTAGGCCGATACCAGGTCCGTTGTAGTGTGTACAATACATTGAACTACACATGACCTGTGCATATCGCTCCTTGTCTATGGGTGCACCATGATTTCAATCAGTTCTATGATTCATATCCATTGGTGGCTTCAACGAGACTGTCAACTATCGACCAGTCCGTTAGATGTCTTAGAAATCCAATTCCTAAGATGTCATATGTGATACCCATATCTCTCATATCTAGACTTTGTTTCAATATGACTTTTACTTTCAGACTGTTGATTCTCCAACTATTGGCTTTCTAACTTCAGAGCCAATGTTTCTGTGGTCAGATTCATTGTTTCTGTTTTATCTGAAACTTTCAGGATCAAAATTTAAACATTTCAGGGACCAAAATGAAAGTTCAGGAAGAAGCCCAACAATACAGCAAACCAACTCTGATCCTCTTCTTCCAACTCTCCGGTTGGGAAGGCTATTTCAACATCCATGCCACGCAAGACTGCAATGGCCCATGATGTTAAGCTACTCTCAGGGGAGCACATGTACAAGTAGCCGAGGCTTTGAACTCCTCAGTAGATCCATCTACTTTGTACTCACTTTTGAGTATCCTATTTCACAACCCAAAGGTTCTTTTCTCGGAGGAAGATCAACCATTACGCAAGTATGGTTCTATAAGAGGGAATCTATTTCTCTCTTTGTAGCTTCTTTCCAAAGTAGCGCTTTTGGAGATGACAATTATTTGTTAATTGTCCATGGTTCATTCTCAACCATACAAGCTAGAAGGACTGGAACAAGTCTTTGTCCTCTTCTTTGCTCCGTCTCGGTTCAACACCTAGAATCCCTGAGTTCTGCAGATCTGGAATATTAAGTTCTGGATAGCAAGCAACTTTCGAGTCCTGTAGATACGGAACGTCTAGTTCCGGACAGTCATGCCCTCGCGGATTCTTGTTAACCTTGAGCAATTACTCCTTTTTCCTATTTCAAGGAAAGTTATCTTCAAAGAATCCAGCATTCTTTGACGCTAAGAGGCAATCAACACTACTGTTATTTGCAGATCCAGTGGATATGCAATCTACAGTCTTAGGTACAACTTGACCTGTTTCAGTATTCCAACTTTTACCAAGCCACCCCACATAATTTGGGCGTATGACTTTGCGCTTGGCTAACACCGTTGGACTGAGGTGAGAAGAGAACAGTCGTTTAATGAAGGATGCTTCACATTCTCCCCCTCTATCACTACGAATTTCGCAATCCATAGGCTTAGTTGATTTCCAACTTCTGCTTTGTAGCGTTTATCCGCTTCAACAACTTCTTGTTTGCTTTTCAACAAGTAAAGGATTACATATGTTGTACCATCATCAATGAAGATCACAACGTACTTGTCTCCCCCCTCTATTTTGTATAAACTTCAAATCACCCAAGTAGGTGTGACTAAGTTCTAGAGGAGCGGTGCTTCTTTCGCTATTCCCTTGACGGAATTTGGAAAGGTGGGTTTGCCTCTTCATCTACCTCACATTTATTTTGAGGGTTTATGTCGACAGAAGGCAATAATCTCAACATCGTTAGCTTTTGAATGACTTTCTATTTAACGTGTCTTAATCTATGATGTCGTAGATGTACGGATTACAAATATATCATTCATTTGGCTATAGACATACTGTACCATTCTTAGTTATTACAGACCTGTTGGACTAGTCTCAAACCAGCTTGACCAACAGCGTCCCTTTAACCAAGTTTGGGACATGTATCACCTCCTTTTGGAGTGATCTCATTCCCTGAAGTCCTATTGAGGACAACCTCTCCAACCCCTTCTACTTTAGAGGTGGCATTGCTTCACATGAACAACCTCTTGCCCGTGGTTAGGGCGTAACCGGATCATATGTGATCTCGATACTCTGGCCCACTCTAGTTGTTTTGGCAGACTGAGTGTCCAATTTCTTTACTGCCTTTCTTTAGGCCTTCAGATCATTAAGACCTGGAAACTCTGGCCCACCACACTAGGTGTCCATTACTTTTCCTATGAAATGAATTCTGGCCCCACTCCAGTCGCCCGGAGGCTTTGTATGACTGAGTGTCCAATATCATCATATCAAAGGAATTTTGACCCACTCCAGTCGCCCGGAGGCTTTGTATGACTGAGTGTCCAATATCATCCTGTGAAGGATCTTCTGCCAAATAGTATGACAGGCTCAACGTCTTTAGCATTTAGACTTCTTCCGTTATGATTGGTGCCCAGATAATTCTTGGCGCTTACTTAAGAGTGGTAACAGTTTTCGCACAGTTAGTGGATCTTTCTCCATCGTATGTGCGAACATACTTTACACACTTTAATATTTACACTTAAAAGAAGGGATCTTTTTAAGTCAATTACAGATCCAATCTTTAAACGGAAAAGAAGATGAGATTAAACTTCTTATTTTAAAGCATAAGGAATATAAATTATTTTCATATTCCTCCTTACTTTAATCCATTTTTAATCAGACATCATTTAATCTTTATTCTTGACAAGTAAGAAAAACTACTTATCCCAATTTCGTATTCTGGCTCACTTCAGTCACTTCATCAAACTGGGTGTCCAGTTCCTTCTTACCATTATTCGGATCTTTTGTCTGAGATAGATATAGGCCTTCTGCTGCAAGATAGAATAACATCTTCAGTTTTCTCCTCTTGTACCAGTTGACATCATCAGGCTCTCGTGAACGCTTTTTCCCACCAGTCTTGGTAGCGGTGACACCATGAACACGTTCATCATTATCACTCTCTTCTACCAGAAAACCATTGTCATATCCAGATTTGGTCACAAAACTTTTGACCGACATCTTTCGAACACTAATAATAATACAATACGATCGTGTCTTAAATTGTTGGTACTCTATTATACTTTATAAAGCAGTACGGGAAGTAATAACTATTACAAGTGTTCAAAAGGATAAATAAATGGTCAATCTTCAAAACTGCCTCAAGCTTGTTGTGTCTTGAATCTTGATAACCTTGCAAAGCCAATGTTGAGAACTGTCGCAAGCTTGTTGTGTCTTGAATCTTGATATCCTGAAATCAAGAAACAACTAAATCTGGATGGTTACAACGTTGTGTGTTGAGTCGAGTGATTGCACTATGTCCTTAAGACAAGATTGCCCCGTATATATGCTTTTACGTTAGCGGGCAATAGTCTCCCAAGATAAAACAACACTTTAATCTCAACGCTACAAAGCCAATAGGTTGAGCCTGCCGAATAAAACAAATATGAATCGACTTGCTGAAAATATGGAAAACGAAGGAAGAAATTCTATCTTCTCTTATGTTTTGTCTCTGTGTCTCTGTTGTGTATATCTTGTGTATATGAGGGTTTGCTCACTGTTTTTCAGTCACGTATTGCACTGATTTTCGCCACTGTTTTGGACAGATTTAGGTCACTGTTTTGTGCTCTTTTGTGACTGAAATGTGTTGCTATTTTCGTGTGTTTTCAGTGCTATTTTGCTCACTGTTTTTCTGTGTCTTTCCAGTGCTGTTTTTCAGTATTTTCCAGCCACTGAATTGAGCCAAGAGAGACTCAATAAATAGCATGGAGGAGGGGATGATCAACTGCCCAAACATGGCTGTTAATGGCCATTAGGAGGGCTGTAAATGGCATGTTTAATGCCATTAGTGAGGCTGATTTAAGGTCTTGAAGGAGGCTGCTCAATTGCTCAAGTAATGGGTTGTTAATGGAGAGTTAATCAGCCAAGTAATGGCTGGTTAATGCTCCAAAATGCAGTCCAATGGTAGGCAGAAAGTTCCGTCACCCCAAAATAAACTTTCCAGAAACTCTGGGGACCAAACTGTAAAATATTAGACTTCAGGGACCAAAATAACTGTACATAAGAAACTTCAGGGATCAAACTGTACATCTGGAAAAGTTCTCTGGTCCAAAAAGATAATATCATAAAGTCCCCACAGCCCGCAGCCCACAGCCCACGACCCGTGACCCGTGACCCGAGCCCGAGACCGGACGGGACGGGCGGGCGGCAGCGGCGGCGCGCGTGTGGGCTTAGCCTTGAACCCATGCACATCTAGGTCCTCCCTCCTTTAAACACATAGGATACCCCTTGGGGTCCCAAACCCTTTACCAATTAGAGACTTATATAGAGAGCAATTCTTCTTATTCCCACTGATGTGGTAGATTTGTCCCACACCACATTTTCATGCCTCAAACACCTTACTTCGTGGACCAATATCTCTTTCATTTCTCAACGAAATTTGACGATTCTTGGCCCTACGGTCATCTACTCACTTCGTAAATCATGCATGTGCGAAGAGACAATGTCTCCAACATGCGGAACACTAGTGTTTAATTCATCAAAGATGGGTGGACGCATCTCCCCGCCAAAGGCAAATTTCCAACAAAAACATCACTAAATTGAGATTAGATATGAACAATAGCCTCAAATCATCTTATTTGTAAAAGTCTCCGCATAATATAAGTTGGAATCTCAATGTAAAAAGCTGGGAGTATTCATCCTTTTGAAATAAAAAAGAGTTGCCTCTTTACACCGACCTTTACACTTTTTGCATTTGATTTAATTATTTATTATAAAAGAATTATCATATGATGGTTTAGGAGCATTAATTATGTTTTTGATGGGCATTTTTAAAACATTAACAAGCTTAATTTTTTCGTTACAATTTTAGTCTAAAATTTTGAGATGCTAGTCTAAGTCGGTATGGCTTATGTATATATTATGGGTATGATGGGGCCCTATCTCGACCTTATAATGTTTATGTACATTATAGAGGCTTGTAGATAGTTGTCCGACCTTTCTATTAGCCAGGTGATGTGTATTGTGGCCATGTTGGCCTTCTAAATGTATTTTTGGTTGGATTTTTCTATTCCTACCGGTTATTATGTTCTGATTATCTTATGAGGGTCATTCAGAAGCCTTGTTGCCCAAGTGCAGGTGTATCCAGAATACGGTTGAAATGTGGTACGCTCAGGTCATTAGGGCACCGGGTGTCGGTCACACCCCTCAAGGTTGAGGTGTGACAAGTACGCCTCTGGGTAAGGTTCTGAGCCATCAGCCGGTCGAGGTAGAGGTAGAGGTGGACATCTATCTCAGGTGGTAATTAGAAACGTATTTATGCACTCATGGGTCGACAGGACCAGGAGTCATCTCCGGATGTCGTCACAGGTATATTGTCCATTTTTTCTCATGATGTTATGCATTGATAGATCCAGGCTCCATTTTATCATTTGTTGCACCATTCATTGCTGGTAAGTTTGGTAGAGAGTCTGAATTGTTGGGTGAACTGTTTGTAGTGTCTACACCGATTGGTGATCCAATAATTGCTAAACGGGTCTATCAAGATTGTATTGTAATAGTTGTTGGCCGTCACACCTTAGCAAATTTGGTGGAATTAGAAATGGTGGATTTTGATGTGATTATGGGTATGGATTGGTTAACCTCGTGTTATGCCATTGTTTATTGTCGGACCAAAGTTGTTCGATTTCATTTTCCAAACGTGTCAATTTTAGAATAGAATGGAAATTCTTCAACAACTAAGGGTAGGTTTATTTCCTACCTTAAGGCAAGAAAGATGATTTCCAAAGGCTATATATCATTTAGTTTGGGTTTGTGATGCTGAGACAAAACCCCCAACTCTTCAGTCAATTCCCGTGGTCAATGAATTCCCAAACGTATTCCTAGATGAGTTTTTGGGTATTCCTCCCGAAAGAGAAATTGACTTTGCTATCGATGTGCTTCTGGGCACTCAACTGATATCCATTCCCTCATATAGAATGACTCTTGCCGAATTGAAAGAGTTGAAGGAACAGTTGAAAGACTTATTGAAGAAGGGCTTTATTAGGCCCAGTATTTCTCCGTGGGGCGCACCCGTATTATTTGTTAGTAAGAAAGTGGCTCGCTAAGGATGTATATTGACTACCGTCAGCTGAATAAGTTTACTATCAAGAATAAGTACCCATTTTCGAGGATCGATGACTTATTTGATTAGTTGCATGGTGCTAAATATTTCTCAAAGATTGACCTTAGATCATCAGTTACGAGTCAAGGAAAGGGGCATTCTAAAGACTGCTTTTAGAACCAGATACGGCCATTTTGAGTTCCTTGTAATGTCTTTCAAGCTTACTAATGCGTCGACGGATCTCATGGATCTAATGCATCGGGTGTTCAAGACGTTCTTGGATATATTTGTGATTGTGTTTATTGATAATATTTTGGTGTATTCCCAATCGAAGGCGGAGCATGCTAATCATTTGCGAGCAGTGTAGCACATGCTCTAAGATCGTAAGTTATATGCTAAATTTTCCAAACGCGAGTTTTGGTTGAATTCAATAGCCTTTCTTGGCCATATAGTTACGGATGAAGGCATCAAAATTAACAGCCAGAAGATTAAATCTCTGAAGAATTGGCCGAGGCCCACAACTCCTACAGAAGTTCATAGTTTCTTGGGCTTAACAGGCTATTATCGGAGGTTTCTATAGGGCTTGTCTTCTATTTCTGCCCCATTGATAAAGCTAACTCATAAAACAGCTAAGTTTCAGTGGTTAGAGGCATGCGAACAGAGTTTTCAAGAATTGAAGAATAGGCTGACATCAGCACCTCTATTAACACTCCCAGACAATTCAGAAGGGTTTGTTGTTTATTGCAATGCTTCGAGCGTTGGCCTAGGTTGTGTTCTGATGCACCACGTCAAGATTATCGCATATGCTTCGAGACAGTTAAGGAAGCACGAGCAGGACTATCCGACTCGTGATCTTGAGTTAACAATGGCAGTGTTCGCCTTAAAGATATGTCGGCATTATCTATATAGGGTTCACGTTGATATATCAATCACAAAAGCCTTCCATATATCTTCCGACAGAAGGACATGAACTTGAGGAAAATAAGGTGGCTTGAATTGTTGAAAGACTATGATGTTGATATTTTTTATCATCCCGGCAAAGCTGACGTGTAGCTGATGCTCTAAGTCGTAAGTCGATGGGTAGTCTGAGTCATGTAGCAACATAGAGGATGCCTATGACAAAAAACATGTGTCGGTTGGCTAGTTTGAGTGTTTGATTTCTTGATTCAGGTGATGAGGGTGTTGTTCTGCAGAATATAGAAGAATCGTTGCTAACACTAGAAGTGAAGGAGCAACAATTTGAAGATCCTGAATTAGTAAGGATGAAAGAAGGAATCCCATAGCAGAAGAAGTCGATATTAGAGATTGGGAAGGATGGAGTTCTTAGGTATCGAGGTCGTTTGTGTGTACCGGACGTTGGGGGACTTAGAGAGCGTATTATGGTAGAAGTGCACTAATCACGGTATTTTGTTCATTCAGGGTCGATGAAGATATATCACGACCTTAAGGGAATCTACTAGTGGAATGACCCAAAGAAGAATGTTGCAAAATACGTGGCTCAATATCTGAACTGTCAGCAAGTTAAAATTAAGCACCAGAAGCCCGGGGGACTCGTCGAGAATATAGAGTTGCCAACATGGAAGTGGGAGATGATTAACATGGATTTCATTATAGGTTTGCCTCGTTCGCATCGAAAGTATGACTTTACATGGGGGTGATTGTTCGCCTTCATGGAGTCCCAATGTCTATTATATCTGATAGGGGTGTCCAATTTACAACTAACTTTTCTGGAAGTCTTTTCAGAGAAGTTCGGGTACTCATGTGAACCTTAGTATAATATTTCACCCACAGACTGACGGTCAGGCCGAGCGCACTATCCAGACGCTCGAAATTATATTACGGGCTTGTGTATTGGACTTCAAAGGTAGTTGGGATGATCATTTGCTGCTAATTGAGTTTTCATATAATAATAGATATCATTCCAGCATCAAAATGGCTACATATGGGTGGAAGTGTAGGTTGTCGATTAGCTGGTTCGAGGTAGGTGAAGCTGAGTTGTTAGGGCCTGACTTGATACAACAAGCGATAGAGAAGGTATATTGATTCAAGAGTTGTTATTGACAGCTCAAAGTCGACAGAAATCATATTCAGATGTTCGACGCTGAGACTTGGAGTTTGCAGTTGATGATTGGGTATTCTTGAAGGCCTCACCTATGAAAGGCGTCATGAGACTTGATAAAAAGGGCAAGCTTAGCCTCCAATACGTCGGACCGTATAGGATTGTTCGAAGAATTGGCCAAGTAGCATATGAACTAGAGTTACCTCCTGAGTTAGAGGCGGTTCATCTGGTCTTCCGTGTATCAATGTTACATAAATGTATAGGAGATCCCTTCCGTATAACTCCCGTAGAAGATTTACAGAGATTACTGAGGACCTGTCATATGAAGAGGTTCCGATTGTCATACTAGATCGTCAAGTCCAAAATTGCAAACCAAAGAAATAGCCTCGTCAAAGTATTAAGGAGAAACAATAATACTAAGAAGATGACATGGGAGGAGGAAGAAGAATTTCTAGATATCACAATCTTTTCCAAACTGAAGGTTTATAACGATAATCATGCGATAACTTCCTTTTATCTATACTTTACGCTAGACCTATCCATCGGGTCGGGGACCCGCCCGGCCCGGCCCGATCCGACCCAAAAAAACCAGGGCTAGGGTCAGATTATATCTGAGCCCGAATTTTTTATCCACTTAACCCGGCCCGAATTTTTTATCCAGAATTTATATCATGTTACGGTTTACTTTTACGTGAGGCATAAAAATACTTCATAACTTATGGACTCTTGGATTTATTTTATTTATTGGAGTCGCCACCTAATTTATAAGGGAAATTAGGAAAACCAAGTAGTAAAGGATTTTTTCAATTTTTAGAGAAAAATCCTTAAATAACCAGAGTTTGAGGTAAGGGTTCAGGTGATTCTCCGAGGAAGGTATTGAACACCCCGATAATAAAAATTCGTAAAATGCGGTTGACCTTTGAATTTCAAAAATGTGGCTAAATGGTTTATTTGCTTAGAAAAATTGTTTTAAAAATATGTATAAAGAAGTCTTGTTTATTCCTGGCATTTGGAAAAGAAACACTTCAAATTTGTTTCAAACTTGTTTAAGTAGAAAAATTCTTTTTAAAAGTCTCTTCAAAGCTCTTTAAAGAAGATAAAAGTTTTCCTCTTTAGTTTGTCTAAAGAAAGATCAATTCTTGTGGACTAAACCCGAATCCTTTTTCGAACTCAATTTTGGTGGGCTAGACCCAAACCTTTTGTTTCTTAAATATGGTTCAAACAATGTTATTTAAAAAGATCTCTTATTTATTCCAACGTATCCACATCGAGGGTTCAACTACAATTCTAAAGGGTTCAAATAATCACAAGCATTTCACAATATGTTCATACATGGTAAATGTAAAGCATACAATAAATAAAAGGGAATGAAGATTTAGCTTTTCGGCCTTGGGCCCAAATCTTTTAGTTCTCCCTCCAGAGTGCCAAGCCTTTAATTCTTCACTTTGTCTTTGTAAAACTCTGTCTCGCGAACCGATATTAATTAGATGTTCCTCACAAAGAATGAAGGAAAGATAGTTAGAAATAAATAATATAAGTAAAACATTCGGATCCGTATCAAAATAATAGAGGTTTTGATTACGGAAGGTTTAGACTTATGTTTTTTGGATGAAAGAAATTACATTCATGTCGTGGCTGCAAACTAGTGACTCGCCAGTCAATCTAGTTTCCTTGCCAACGCATATTGGTTTCTAACTTGCAATTTTATCATAAGTCTCATCATTGCCTTTATTCCAAAGGAAGCAAATCGAGAGACAACCTTTCAAAAGGGATATGGCCTCAAAATCATTTTTCATCGGCCCAAGTGTAGTATCGTGTTCGAATCAGCGAAATATCAGAAGTATAGAAACTGCTTCAAATCAACTTAAAGACAAAAATTGTTCAGCCAAAATGCAGCAGCAGTAGGCCAAAAATGCAGCAGCAAATGACCACAAAGTTGCCCAAAATGCCGCAGTCATTTCGACCTCAAATCTGCTCAAAAGATGGCACTTTTCAGTCAAGGACAGCAACCATTCTTGCAAAGATACACCAGCTCATGGAATTTACATAACAACAAGATGGCATCAATATTTTCAAGAATGCACCGAACTCATCAAAAATACATAGCAGCAGATTCTCCAAACTGCAGCAGCTATTTTCATTCTCAAAGTGCAACAACCAATTGTTTTAAAATGCAACGAAATGCTCCAAAATTTAGCAGCAATTCAGCTCTAAAATACTTCAGCAAAATGGCCACAAAAATATACAGTAGCCACCCTTCTCAGAAGGCAATAAGTATTCCTTGTCAAGTGTAACATCTCAAAATGTAGCAGTTGAAGTGGAGCAAGTTTAAGTGCACCACAGCAGCTCAATAGCTATGTATAGCAACTCAAGTGTAACCTCTTTTTTAAACCAACCAATCCAAAATATAACAGCAACTTTAACTCTCTCAAGTGCAGCAATGTTATCAAAACATCAGCAGGTAAGTGAGGCTCAATGTACAAAATTTGTTTCACAGAGAACATAGCAGCAACCCAGCCATGACATGTTGCAGTAACAAATATCAATAGGAGACAGCCATCGCAAGCAGCAACAAGTCAACAGTTCAAGGAGGTTTAGAGTGCGAACTCCCCAGATCATGCAAAGAAAATAGGGGTGAAGGATGATATCCAAAATTACACATCTTTGACAAATAATCAACTTAAAAGGAATATTTAGCAGTCAATCATTTGAAATAGTTATCAAGAAGCCAAGATATAAAAACAACCCAGTGCTTTAGAGAAAGTAATCTTAAAGACTGATCATAATCAGACTAGGCCTCGGATTTGAAAGACAAGGAAGCAAAGGGGCTACCATCATCCATATTCCGATGTCGCAGCAAAATCAAAAGATTTCTAGAACCTTAGACATGGCAAGCTATCGGAGGAGGCTAAACCAAACCCAAGCATGCCTTGACTTTCAACCATCAAAAAAATATAAAGGAAGAGTTCAGACAAGAAAACTACTAAAGAATAGCTTCAATCATGCCAAATTAAAACAAAACTTGGAATACTTTTGAAGTGAAACAATTTCAGGAAAATCTCAAACAGGGCACATATTATCCTTCAAATCTTTGAGACTTGGGTTTAGAAAAGTAGAATTCAATTGTTTGAGTCGACTAGACAAGATAAGAGAGTTAGGAATTCAGACAAGCATACAGTAAGTTGTACCTACTATTTAAAAACACACATAGGCATAAGCCAACATACACATTCAAATTCACATTTTTCACTACTTTTCTAGAGAATTATGCACAAGAGAGAATATAGCACATTGAGGACGAAGGCAAGCTGAAATCAGACTTTATCTCCATCTGAATATATTCAAGGCATCACATATCTTAAGAGATTTAGGCTAAAAGATTCTTATACATTGTGGTCTATGTTCACTTGTTACGGCACAAACAAGATTAACTTCCAAATATTAGACCATTTTAAATAGATTCAGCCACACTTTAGTTTCACAACTACATATAAACAGTCTAGCATACACACATTCTTTAACTATTTAGCATGCTCCCCAATTATATTGACATTGTTATATGAATCTTGTTTGTCCCTTGCCGGGAGTACTTTGTTACATCTATTATCTCTCCATATGTGTTATTCTATGCTCCTTATTGGTTTCACGACAGCTGATGTATGTAGTTACATAACGATAGTCGGAGGATAACGACCTTACGTCACTCCGACCATGTTCATGATGTCCTTCTGAGGTTTTTCATGCATCATATATATATAGTATTACATTGAGTTGCGCTATAGTCGGCCCGGTATGACACTTATATGTGCACACCATTGTCGTTGGGTATGTTATACTAGCCCCAAAGAGCAGCTTGATGATGATATTGCCCCATAGTGTGGCTTACATATATATGTATATGTTTTTAAAAGAAATCTTGCATATCACATGCCCTCAGTGGAATTCAGAGTTACATGTTTTCTTTCTTATCCCTATTTATATTTCCGCACTTATTCATGTTTACTTGTCCTACATATTCAGTACTTTCTTTTGTATTGACGTCCTTTTTTTAGGGGCATTGTGTTTCATTCCTGCAAGTGCAGATAGACTGACATAAGTTCCCCCTCCTAGTAGGTTGCCTAATCTAGCGATTTATTGTCGCGCTCCATTCTTCCGGGGTTGTTGTAGTGTATTGGTAGGTTGTGCTACTTATGTACGTATTCATTTTGGGTATGGTGGGGCTTTGTCCCAACCTTCTATTACTCTATGTTACTTCTAGAGGCTTGTAGCCTTGAGTCTTGTGTATAGCTATTTTATATGGCCTTACCGGCCTTTCTGCGGGTACGGTCATACTTATGGTGGCCTTGTTGGCCTTTGTTATGTATGTATGGTTGGATTGTCCAAGTTTACAGGTTATTATGTCCAGGGTTACTATATAGGTATCATTCTGAGGCTTTGGCAGCCCAGATTTTTATATGTTCATATCATGTTCTATGAGTGGTACGCTCAGGTCGTTAATGCACGTCACCCCCACCCCCAAGATTGGGGTATGGCACTCGAGACTTAAAATTATATACCAATTGCCCATTATCTGAAGCGCCCAAAAATGTTAAATTAATGTTAGTTCTAAATGAGTATTCTTTGAAATGGGTGGAAGCACGAGACTACAAAGAGATCAGAGCTAAGGAAGTAATCGACTTTATATGGGATCATATTATATGTTGATTCGGGGTCTGAGGGAAATAGCTTGTGACAATGGTCCTTGGTTCATTGGAGCGAAAGTTACGAAGTTTCTAGAAGGGTTGAAGATTAAGCGGATAACTTCCTCCCTATATCATCATTGCCTGACCAGACAGGCGAAATTGACTAATAATATTTTAATACAGAATATCAAGAAAAAGTTGGAGTAGGCTAAGAAAAGTTGCCTGGGGTATTGTGGGCTTATCGAACGACCTCAGAAAACAAGCACCGAGGAGACTCCATTCTCTCTCATCTACAGAGCAGAGGCCTTGATACTTGTCAAAATTGGTGAACTCAGCATGAGGTTTTCCCAGCAAACCGAAGAGTCCAACACCGAAACTATGGTCGTTGGGCTAGATTTGTTGGAAGAACAACGAGAAATGTCAGTTACTTGAAGTGATACTAAGCAAGACCAGGTACAGTTCGGGTCAATTATTAATTTTTTTTGCTAACATGCTTTTTCAAGACCGGAACTGCTTCAGAGGAAGTCCCAACCGACGAGAGAACAAAGACCGAAAATACATGTTTCACTCTTTTCCTTGATCGAGATTTTGTCCCAATCGTTTTTCCTGCAATGTTTTTAACGAGACAGCAACTAAATAGCGTATTACTGATAATGGACACCGAGACTTCGGGAAGACAAGCCCTATGGGGTAGCAGATTCATTGCCCGAACTCATGTATTAATAGGGTGACCCGCCCTCTGTTTCTTAGGAATGAAATAAGAACCCTTTTTTCCTTAAATTATTTGCAAAATAGTCTCCGGACTCAAATGTTCGGTACCAGAACAAATTCGGAGACCGCAAGGTTCCACACCTCCGCTTCGATCACACGACATTAGAGATGGCAGTGGATCCTGGACCCGGTCTGGATTCGGTAGATCCAGATCCATTTTATAGGATATAGATCTTCAAAATTTGGACCCGACGGATCCGGATCCATTTCTGACGGATCGGATATGGATCTGGATCTTGTATTTGAGATCCGTATCCTGTCCAGATCCGACCCGTGAATCCATTTTTTATTAAATATATATTCATAACCTAAAATGTAATTTTATAAGTATTTTCTTAAAATTGCTAAGCACATCCTTGCAAGTTTAATTCTCAGAATAAGTTTAATTTATCCCCGCGTTAACTCAAAAACCAAAAAATAAAGAGGTAACTTCGATAATAAAATCAATGTTATATTAGTGAATGACTAATATCTCCATAGACAAGTAGTTAAAATTATATTCACTTCATTTGTGAAGATTCCAAGCACATACAAGTTCTGCATTGTGAAAATACTAGTCAGCATTTTCCGCAACTATTGTCATTATCCAACATTTTCAATTAATAGCTCACAATCAAAACGAGAGAACGAACAAAATATCTCATATGAACATTTCAAAATTGAAACACAGTAAACTGTTAGCTAAGTAAAAATCATTTGTCCGTTCAAAAATAATTCTTAGCAAGGCAAAAAATTTTACATGTGGATCCAGATCCGATCCATGGACCCGGTGGATCCGATGGATCCGGATTTGGATCTGATTTTTATGGACCCGACGGATCTGGATTCAGGTATGAAAAACGGATCTGGATCTGGATCTAGTAGGATCTGATCCAGATCCGATCTGTTGCCATCCCTACACGACATGACTCTAGGGCCTAAGACCATGCAGGTTCCACGAACCTTGTTCCTTTAAATGAGGTCGACACATCCTCCTCATTAGCACCGAATTCAAAGGGTCCTCTTTTATTATGAGTTGGATGTTTAAAAATTCCCAACCACAAAAAGTGTTCTCGGATGTGACATACCTAGATTAGGCAAAGGGTTTGGACTCCAAAAAGAATGCAATGAAAGAATGCGAATATTACCATACCCCCAAGCTCAAACACAAACACTCGAATATGAACATAGTTATGAAAAAGGGGTATAACGGTCACACCTTGACGATTAAGTGTTAAACTAACAGATGATAGGTTATTGGCAACCCGATTCTTCACCCATCTTCATAGGAAGTGCATGTCAAAGCGAGGGATATGACATCAAAACTTGAAAAATATCAACAAAAAAAAAAGTAGAACGCTTGGAGAAGCGGCAATAGATATATACCAAAAAATTGGAGAGATCAAAACTCGATATTATGTCGAGCAGTTCCAAATCAACATAACAAAATAGGACCAACATGTCCGGTCCAAATATCGACCAAAATCCATTACAATACCAAAACCATGAAATGGCTCTAAGGCCCGAACAAGTATGGCTAAAAAACGCTAAGCATAAGGCACATCTCTAGTTGGGGGCAGACCGTTAGAATCTTCACTCATTGAGGCATTCTCCTCAACTTTATGAATATCCTCCGGGGGAAAATTGGCAACACCCAGGTCAACCTCTGCATTTATTAGAGCCACAGACAGATCAATATAATGTTCCTAGACCTCTCTAAGGTATACGTGGGTCTACAAAATGGAAAAATCTCATGTCATCTTGGCGGCATTCTTATCAGTGGCTCGGTGGAGCTGTAGCTTCTGGCACTGAACCCTAAGTCACCCTCGGAAGGTTTCTATCTAGTGTAGGTTCTCCTGAGAGGCACCTAGTTCAGTTTCTATCTAGGTAGATCTTTCTTACATCAGCTGATGGCCATGTTGAGGTTCCGTAGGGAATGTTCCCACTCGCCAGGGTTCGCTTAGTATCCTCCCATCGGAGTCTTAAGGAGTTCTTGAAAGATTTTCAGCTCGGAGAGCTTCAGTTTTGGCTCGAAGGCATTGATTGTGGAGCTGAGGCCTTCCACTTCTCGAGAGGCAAATGGGGCAATATTTTGGCTGCCTCTATGCCAAAAGCGGCAACACCATGACCCTATACACGAAGAAGCAAAAAATTACTATTACCATATGAGAAAGACACGCGTCCAAGCCAGCATTAGGTGGACTGAACTATGAAAGTGGGTCGACAAACCCATCGCGACATTCGCTAATTGGGCTACTTCCTCCCCTAGGGATATCGGGACCAATGTCTCAGGGCCGATCTCAGTGTCAACTGGTACATCCCCCATTTTAATGGTAGTTTTAGTGAATTGGTCCCGATGGACTTCGAGGACAGCCCCATCTTCATCTTCGTCCTCGATAAGGACTACCTCTTGGACAACCTCCCTCCAAGCTTTAGCAAGTCGGTGATGATTCCTTAGGTGAGTGCCAATTCCCTATGGGGCTGCGCTATCTGAGTCATATGCCATTTGCTTGCGACTGCCTGTGGCCTTGAATGTGGTATGCATAATGTTTGACAAGGCAGCGTTATACGTTGGGACCCTATGGGGTGTGGACCTCCTCATAGGAATATCGGGGGAATGAGAAAAAATATAAGGGAACCCGAAAAGAAGTAAATTCTCAAAAAAATGTGAAAAGTCGTTACTTATCATTACTTCAGTTTCTCCATCAGTTGGAGGATATGCTCCTCCAGATTTTGGTAATGTTTGGAGAGGCCCTAGAATATCCATCACCTAGCCAAAGATCCCTACCATATGTTTTGGCTCAGCGGGGACGGCTGTGAAATACGGATATACTATTAGGAGAAATAAACAAAATAAGGATAAACATGAAGCTAGGTAAATACTTACAGGTAGCATTCCACACTTCGGGGAAAGGCTCGGAAGGAGGATGGGACAACCAGCTGGTGCGAATTGTCACAAATCTCTCAGACCATCCGCGATAAAAGCCATCATCAGCACTAGTAATCAATCCTCTTATGCCATGGCGTTACAAATGGATCATTCCTTCCCGAAATAATCGTGGGGAGTAGAGGTGAATCAAATGTTCAGGAGTAAAGACAACGCCGGCACGATCAATCAAATGTTGAATACAATGGTCTAACCACTGCAGCTGAGGATCCAACAGACCCAAGCATACACGATAGCGATGAAAAAAAGCCTCGATGACCTTGTGAATAGGAATACGGAAGACAATAGGAAAGGGGTATGTGTAAACCATGGAGAAGCCCTCAACATGGTGAGTGATTCGAGCATCAATCCCCGCCATAAAAATCTCAACCTCGGGTCCCCAATTACAATTTTCATGTACTTGGGAAAGAAGGTCCTCTATAACAAAAGAGTTTATTCCTTTCACAAATTCCTGAAAATGGTCGACATGAAAGTCTTTTTGGTATTGAAAGCTGGGAGGGAGTATTTCGGGAGCGAGAGAGCCAAAATCCACTTCCTGAGTGACTGAGAAGGTAAGAGCCTTTTCTGGCCTGCGAATATGCGTGTTGAAAGACCTGTCAATGTGTTCCTCAAAGGGAAAAGAGGAAAAAGGCATTGAGGTAGATGAAGAAAACATGATTATGGGGATTTTTGCCAAGAGAAGGCTAAGGACAAACGGAGAAAATATGGTAGATTATGAAGGTTCAACTTTGAGGTAATGAAAATAGGTGGTGAATGGATATTTGCATGAACCCACTTATGGT
Organism: Anisodus acutangulus; assembly: GCA_029783415.1. Taxonomy (NCBI): domain Eukaryota; kingdom Viridiplantae; phylum Streptophyta; class Magnoliopsida; order Solanales; family Solanaceae; genus Anisodus; species Anisodus acutangulus. Next base: position 25,887,358 of record CM056492.1, on the reverse strand, counting down.
TTAAATAGGGGAAGGGTTAATCATCAGCAAATATACGTGAAGAGTCGCACCCTATCGTGAAATGCCAATTAACGTGATTGAAGAGACATTGCCGAATGAGCAGAAGATGTCAATTAATGCAATTCTGACAACACGTCATATCGATGAAATGACAGCAACGCTTCAACTACTTTCCCTCATAAGATTTGAAATTTCATCCACTTCTTGGATATATGGAATAAAGACCCCAGAAAGTGGGTGACTATCTGTATTAGAGAAACTGTGTTGAGCAGGTGGCAATTTAGCAAGGCGCTACTGGAAAGACATGAGATACAAGCTCGGGAGTTCCCATAGGGTGAAAAAAGGAAGGAACCATGGATATTTATAAGTTGAGCATGTATTGACAGAAAAATATGTCATCTCATATATTATAAGTTGAGCACAACCTATTTGATGTCTAATAAAAAAATCAATTCTTTTAAGTGAAGCCTAACATACAGTTGTAGAATGATTTTAATGAAAAAAAGAAAATTTTGAGCTTGACCTAGGGGGCTTACATTCAATTTTTCTCTCTCTAGAATAATGCTCCAAGATTCTCAAGAACATTCGATCATACTCACAACGTTGGACATCTCATCCAATCCACCACCATGGTTATGGCCGCCTCCACCGGGCAACCGCTCGGAGTAACCACCAGTGTCGATACACCATTTACCTCTAACTCCACCAACACCACAATTACACTATCTGAACTGCAACAAACCAAAGAAACGTACGTCCAAGCCATGCATATCACAAAACCCAAAGAAATCCCCCACAAATTGATCAAACTTGATTATAGACCATACAAAATCAATAGTGTCATGACAACAGTAACATTTATTGAGAAGGAAGAAGCACTGCTCGCACACAATTGCAGGTTAACACTCTAACATTTTCTTGAAATAAGCCCAAAATTGAAACAATTCGCAAAGATATCAAGAGAATGTTCCCAACGAATGGAGAAATGGTGATTGGATTATTCGATTCACGACACGTATTTCTTGATTTCACCGACGAAGAAGATTGCAAGAATCTCTATTACATAAGATACATCACCTATGGAGTGGAATCTGTAATGCGTCTGCAATGATGGACAAAGGATTTCAAACCATTGGAAGAAACAACACTAGCACCAGTCTGGGTGATATTCCCAGGATTGAAATGGCATTACTTCCACTGGGAAGATCTATGTAGATTGATGGCACCAATCAGATATCCACTGACACCGGACAAAGCTACTAATGCAAAAACCAGACCAAGTGTGGCCAAGGTACGAGCGGGGATAGATTTGGCTAAACCTCGGTTAACGGAGATCAATATCTAGACGATCAACCAAGATACAGGAAAAATAGAGAAAATCATTCAACCAGTGGAGTACGAAGGTGTACCAGACTATTATTTTAAATGAATGATGCAGGGCCACGAAAATTGAAATTGTAGGGGAAATCAATCGGATAATGGGCCGCCAAAAAGATGATACAACCAAAGGCATACACCTAAGATGTTCGACAAAATGCCAAGAAGACAAAATAAGCTAGCCAAAGCAACTCTAAGGAAATAAGGGTACAACAAAATACAGTAGGAACGGTGGTAAAGGAAAAAGGAACAAAGAAAATGAATACTCTTGATTCACACAAGATGTATATAATCAATGACAAAGGAGGTGAAGAGTATAACCTAGAATTGGGTACCACAAGTGATCAAGTTGACATGAATATTAGATCAAGGCAATTCAAAACAGATGATTCTCACCAATGAAGATCTTATAGAATTAAGAAAACAAAGTATTGAAATAGAGAATGGTAAAAGGGGATCATGGCAGACGAAATCTAGACTATACAAGCATACACTACCAGCCCCCACTAGAATGGGACCACCATATCCCAAAAAGAAGAAAAAGAAGCAGAAGACAGTTTAGTTCCAACTTCACAATGAGAAAGAAACATGGATGCAGACTCAGAAAGAGCTGCACCAACTGACTGAGACCAATTCTACCAGCAGAACATTGGAAATCCAAGGGAGAAGGGCCAAAGAAAAACCCATAGAAACTAGTAACAAATTTGATGCTCTTTCTGACAATCCCAACTTAAATGCAGGTGCAGGAATTGCAGGTTAAAAAGACACTGATGAGACTATGGATAATAACATGATGGCAGAGGACAATAACAAAAAACCAGAGGAAGAGAACTCAGGGATAGAAAGTCAAAAGTTCCATACAACAGATTAGGATAGTTCAGCTCATAGTGACAATGAGATTGCCCCTGATAATGAGGGCAATCCAACTGTGAGAAGGAAGTTGAATTTTGACAATAAAATCAAAAACAAAACCATGATCACTAATGCTTACAACTTATCACCTAGAGGAACTCAAATTCTCCAAAGTGATAAAACTGGTTCCTTAAAAAGAACCAGAACTACCCCCCAAAAAGCCTCCAATGTTTAGTTTTCTATTTTTGAATGTTAGGAGCATTAAGAATATGAGTGCTAGTGAGAGGTTGAAGAGCCTCAAAAAATAGTACAATATCATCAATAATGCATCTCAGCACATTATTTGTCATATTGCATGCAATAGTAGCAACACTAATTTTTACATTACATGTGTGTATGTTGAATGCATCATACCTCTAAGGAAATCGCTATAGAAGGAACTTCAAATTCTGGCTAACAATTTAAAGGGACCATGGGGGGTCATTGGCGATTTTAATGTGATCACCTATCCTGAAGAGAAGTATGGAGGCAATCCATATAGTATGCAGAAAAGTATAGATTTCTTAGAATGCCTAACAGACTATGGATTAAGTGATGTATGCTACACATGTTCACCATACACATGGTGCAACAATTGGGGACACCCAAGGACCATATGGAAAAGACTTTACAAACTTGATTATAATGAGGAATGGATGGACAAATTCAATAGCACCAAAGTGGAGCATCTATCAAGAACATGCTCTGACCATGCACCTCTTTTGATCAATATAGAGAAGGAAAAGATCAAGCCAATCAAATACTTCAAGTTCTTGAATATTTGGTGTAATCATAAAAACTTCAAGTAAGTAGTTAAGGAATCTTGGAACACCCCAACTCAAAGGGAAAGCAATGTGGCAACTACACAATAAAATGAAAGCAGTGGCTACAAAATTGAGCAAATGGTCAAGAGATACTTATGGAGATATCTTTAGGGATGTCAAAGAAGCTGAAAAACAAATCAACATACTGGAAAAGAAGTTGTTAGATGATACCAATGAGGAAAATAGAATCAACCTTAACAAAGCAAAAGCTGAATACATCAGACTACTCAAGAATCAGGATGAGATATATATACAAAGGGCTAAAGTTATATGGCTGCAAGATGGGGATAAAAATACCTCATACTTTCACAAGGTCATAAAAGAGAGGAGAAGAAGATTGTACCTTCATAAAATACAAGACAGTGAATGACATATTATAGATGGAGATGATAACATTGCTAATGCAGCTATAAAAAACTTTGAGGAATTGTTTAGTTACCAAGAAAACAAAGTAATCTTTGGGTGCCTAGATAGCCTACCAGAAGTAGTTACATAGGAGATGAATAATATGTTGACAACCACACTCTCAAGATAATAGGTGAGGAATGTTGTAAAAGATATAGACACAGATAGTGCACCAAGCCCTGGTCGCTTTAGTGCAAAATTCTACCAGGTCTGCATTGACATAATAATCACAGATGTTCATGAAGCCATAAAAGAATTATTTGATGGGGTACTTGTGCCTAGGTACGTGTCTATACTTTCTTAGTAGTGATCCCTAAATGCCCCCAACCCCAATCTTTTTCTGATATAAGACCCATTAGATTGTGTAATACTTTCAGTAAAATCATTGTTAAGATCATGTCTAATAGATTAAGCAAAGTACTGCCTAACATAATTTCCCCTAACCAGAGTGGTTTCATCCAAGGTAGATCTATAACTGACAATATTTTGCTAGGACAAAAACTTGTCTAGGACATATCTAAGACTAATAATCATGATAACATAGTGCTTTGACATGGCCAAAGCGTATGATAAGATCTCATGGTCTTACCTTTGCAGAGTCATGGAAAATCAGGCTTCAAAGAATTGTGGGTAGATTTAGTTTATATACATATTTCTAATAATTGGTACTCCATAGTGCTCAATAGCTCCCGAAATGGTTTCTTCAGGTTCAACAAGGGGTTGTAACAAGGTGATCCCTTGTCCCCAGCCCTATTTGTGATAAGTGTTGAATTAGTATCTATAATGCTTAACAATCTTCCTTTAGATGAGAATTTTACAGGTTATTACAGACCAAGGACAGGAAACAAAATCACTAATCTGGCATTTGTAGATGACATGATCCTTTTCACATCAGGTAAACCATCTGATATTAGGAAAATCATGAAGGTACTAACTGTTTATGAAAATGTGTCATGCAGCTTATCAATAAGCACAAAAATTGTGTGTTATTTGAACTAAAAGCCAGTATAGAAGTGATCCAAAAAGTGACCAATATGACAAGCATGAACAAAAATAAGTGATCAATAAAATATACAAATTGTCCTCTCTTTGTAGGAAGAATGAAGATCAACTACTTTTGAGACATGGTTCAATCTATTACAAGAAGAATACACACCTGGCATGCCAAATTTTTTTCAATGGGTGGCAAAATAGTGTTGATCAAACATGTACTTTTAGCAATGCATGTCCATCTGTTGGCAGCAATGAAGCCTCCCAAGGGAATATTTGAACAACTGGAGGGTGCTATAATAGATTTCTGTGGAGTGATAAGGATAATTTGAAGAAATACCACTAGAGCAAATGGGAAAGCGTGTGCTTACCATGTGATGCAGGGTTCAGATGCTTAAGAGATGTTAGCAAGGCCTTCTTAGCTAAACAATGATGGAACTTGAGAACTAAGGAATTACTTTGGAAAGAATACTTAATGGCAAAGTACTACTCTAGGAAGAATCCAGTCATCAGGAATGTCATAGGAGCACAATCACAGACTTGGAGAGTAATGCACAAGATAAAACTACAATTGGAGGACAAAATATTTTGACAAATTGGACAGGGACAAGTTTCATTTTGGTTTGATAATTGGACCAAAGAGGGGGCACTATATAGACTACTTCCAAAGGACACAAAGCTTAACAATTGCTGGCTGAATCATGTGTATGAAAATAGAGCTTAGAATTGGAATAGAGTAGGATATAGAGTTCGTTGAGTGATCTAGAATGCTATACAACACTTCACTATCCATTTTACACCAAGCAAAAAAGATTTGGCAATATGGTCACCCAATCCAGAAGGAAAATTTAATATTTCATCAGCTTAGAACCTTCTAAGAAAAAAGAGGGAAGGTGACTGGCATGACAAAAGAACGTGGCATAGGAATATTTTTCTCAAGATAAATTTTCATCTATGGAGAGTGCTCAAGAATAGACTATCAACTGATGACAGAATTGGCAAACTCAATATACATGGCCCTTCAATATGTTGCTGCTGCACAAACTATATAATAGAAAAGGCAGAGCATTTGTTTGGACAAAGTGACATAGCTTAATATCTTTGAAAAAATATGCATCACAATGCCTTCAAGTACAATACATGCCCCTAAGACAAAATTTTGGTAAATTGATGGGGAATGAACACCAAAAATCCAGTGGCTAGATTAATCAAGATAGTGCTACCTCATATAGTGTGTTGAGAAATATGGAAGGTCAGGTGCAACATCATATTTAATAAAATAAACTTCAACAAGACCATTGCAGTAAAGAATATAACAACTCAATTGGTGCAAATTACAAACAACAACTTTCCCCTTCTCAAATGTGAAGCAAACTAGGAGAAAATCATTCATGCATTCAGTGACAACTACACAAAGAGAAGTATCAAGGTTGTCAAATGGTACCACCCACCATAAGGCATCATTAAATTTAATAGTGATGGCAGCTGCAGATGAGATGGTTGTGGGGGTGGAGTTATCAGAAACAGTAAAGGGAAGTTCATGTATGGTTTTAGAATCAACTTAGGTAAAGAAACCAGCAACTGGACAGAAGTTAAGGCTCTTCAGCAGGGTCTAGAATGGTTCATCAACAATGACTGGTACCACATTATGATTGAATTAGACTCACAATTTAATTTAGTAAATGCTAGCAAGGGAAAGACCAAACCTCCATAGAACATAAGTCAAATCGTAATTTGGGTATAAAGAGTGATACATAACTACCAGAAACAGATTAAGCAATGCATGAGAGAAGCAAATCAGGCAGCTGCCAAACTAGCACAAATCGATCACACACAATGATCTTAGGGAATACTCTACATTCAATGACTTGCCAAGACCAATCAGGGGAATAATCAACATTGACATATGGAGATTGCTTTCTGTCAAGTCCAGACCACTTAACAATGTTGTCTTTTGTTAAGATCACCATAGCAAAGGTAAACTAGTACAATAGTAGGACTGCATTAGAGACACTGTAAGCAGATTTTGACTAACACTAACTAAAAATAAGTGTTAGAAAAAATCTACACATAGGATTCATGCATCACATATCAAACTCTCATGTATAGGAAATTCATGCATCATATTAGCTCATATAGGTTGAATATATCATTCATCAAATTGGATATGTCCAGTTTGCCTCACATGCATAAGGGTAAGGTATTAAGTCCCCTCTCAATGTATTCTTTTTCTCAATCAATAAAATATCACCTAGAATCTGATTTTGAAACTGGGTTCCCCTAAAAAAAATAATGAAAATACTGAAAAGGATCAAAAATTCCCTTAACCTAGGTGGAATTAAATAAAAATGCCTTATGTTAATAGTTTGGTTCAAAAATATCCCCCGCCGTCAATAGTTTGATCCAAAAATGTCCGTATTGTTACTTAATTTGGGTCAAAATGCCCTTTTTCTAATAAACACATTCTTTTTTCCTATTAAACACATTCGTTTTTCAAATAAAAATATTATTCCTAAGAAATCCTTTTCTTGTTTCTTTTTTTTTAAATCCCTTTAACTAATAAAAAAGTGAGAAGTAATCTTTTTTTTCTTCTTAATATCGGTTTATCAATTAAAATAGAATAACCAAATTACTTTTTAAACTGATAATATAAATCATATATATAAGATCATAATAACATCATCATTAATTTTTATTTAGATAACAATAAATTTCTTTTTCCTAATAAAATAGGAAATACTTTTATTTCTTAATCATTTTCCAAATTGAAGTAGGATATACATTTTCTAATATAATCTTTGATTTTAAAGTTAAGATACAACCGTCATAATATTATAAAACAAGAAAACATATTGCATTTTTTAAAATTAAAATTTTGGGCTTTTATTGATAATCTAAAGAAAAAACAGCAAATAGTCTGTTCATAAAGTAAAAGTAGAAAAATATAGTGCTAAGATTTGCCCTAGCCGTTTAAGAATGTATATTTCAAAAATTGTTACATTTTGACAGAAGAAAACGAAGTAATCTATAAACAATGAACTCTTCTTACCAATTCAAGAACTATAGGTGAAAACATATTACACTGTTTCAACGGTAGAGACATTCTTGAACCAACCAAACTATTAATAAAGGGTATTTTTTTCAATTTCACATAGTTTAAAGATATTTTAAACTTTTCTCGATAGAAAAGTATTATTGTTCTCTCAAACTAAAACTAAAATTGAATAATACTGAAATGGTCTAGTATCTCTCTTGTTCAAGAAAAATGAAAAGGTTCAAAGTACCGAGACAATTTCTTTTGTTTCCGGTCTCAATAAGTACATATATATATATATATATTGATATTTTGATATAAAACTTAAGACAAAAAAAGTTTGTGGGACACATCGTTGTAGAATGAACCAAGTAAACAATGCTCCACCAAGACGAAAAAACAAAAGGAAACCAATTTGATGAGAAAGTTATGAAGTTGCTGTCATGAAGTTATGAGGACAAAGGTGTAATTTAAGTTGTAAAGTCAATTCTAGCCTACTGTACAAGGGAGTGGGTGCTAGGAAATTCCCATGATCTTCCACTGAAAGAAAAAATCAAAGGGAAAAGGATAAGATGTAGCCAACAACAAAATAAAACCTACTTTTAAGGAAATGACTCCAAATAGTCTTTAACTCCAAAATAAAGGCAAGGTATAGTCCAACGACATAAAAGCCCAGATAAAAGAGAAATTAAAAAAAAAAAATCGGCTCATTCGCGCTTCCCCATCTTCGTCTCTTTCTCTAAGCTCCATCATTCATTCACTGGTAAATAATTTAATTATCACATGTATGTTATAGTGATATCTCTATCTTACTCTAAATTTTTCCAAGTATTGAAAAATAGTTTAGCATTTTGGGTTTCAATCTAGCTTCGATGCATCTGGAAGTTTTTGACTCAGCCCTTTGCCATATTATTGTTTGTTAACCTGTTTTTTGTTTCATTGTCCGAATTGTTTGAGTTGATTTGGATTGTGAGTCAGGACTGAAATGTGAAAAAATTGTATCTTTCTTTAGTGAATGACTGATGCTTTAGGGTGTGTTTGGTACAAAGAAAAATGTTTTGCTGGAAAACTCGAGTTTGAATACATCAGGGAGTGGAGAACTGAGTGTTGGTCTCATTGTTGTCTGAAGTTGCTGTCGAGAAACTTTACCGAACAGAGATTTGTGTTGGATTGCCAATGATATGGAGACCCTTTTTGTGAAATCGCCATTGACAGCCATTGAAGAGCTCAAAGCTTGAGTCAGAACTCGTGGCTTAAGGAACGGTTGATATGGTTCATTGATTTACCTGTTTTGCTGCTGTTGGAGGTCCTGTTATTGGTTGAAAATATTAGGTAGGTGAGCAACTGATAAAAAAACTAGGCTGGCCAACGGGGCGGGTCGGCCAGTCCCGACCCGACCCCGCCCCGACTCTGCCCCAATCCCGCAAAAAAAAAATCAGAACGGGACTCAAACCGGGACGGGACCTGGGCCGTCCCGTCCCAGTCCCGTTTCACCCGACCCGCCCCGGTCCTGCTCGATCCCTCCCCTTTACAAAAAATGGCCGTTGTACAACGGTCATTTCATATTTTGGTTGTTGTGCAACGGTCATTTTTGGCCTCTTCTTACCCCCTTAATATTTATTTTTAACCCCTAAGTTAATATACTTACATTTTAATCTAATTTTTCAACTATAAATAACTCATTTTTTCTTCATCTTTCTCACAAATCTTCCTACAATCTTTCTAGTCTCTCAATCTATCTCTCTACAAGTCAATATTGTCTACTAAATATTAAATTTTATTTATTCATTTGTATAATTACATCAAAGTTAAAAAATTGGGAGTGAAGTTGGCAACTAGCTTAAGGATCATCCATCGAGCAATGTTTCAATTTTTAATCTCAATTACACGTCGACGTTTCGTCAGCGTTTGGTACATTCGTTTCTTCTTTAAATAACTATTGTTACTTTATTTTAATTAGCACACTTAATTTCATTAACTTTAACTATTTATTAGCATAATTAAAATGGAAGGAATAAGAGGTATGTTTAAGGGTAAGGGTGCTTCTTCTAGTAGGGGTAACAAATGCATGAGTACTTCTTCTAGTCATCGTATTCCTAGACATGATGATTTTGTTGATTACACACATATAGATGAAACTGAATTTTTTAATGATATACCATTAGAGTTAGACGACGAGATATTTTTTGCAATTCAACCAGACTTTAATTTACAAGATAATCTAGATGACACATACTAATGCACCTCTAACTGAAACGCATTCTATTCCCCTTGTATGAGACGAGGCTCAATAAAACAAAAATTAAAATTAGATGCATGTAATTTTTTTATAGGGACGAAGAGAATAAGTAGTTAGATTTCAAATTTGTAAAAAAAATTATAAATTTAAAATGAAAAAATGTCAGGGTAGGACGAGAGGTTTATTGAGACATGTATAAAACCTTCACAAAGCTAGGTCGAACCAATACCTGGTTGAAAAATCGGGTGCGCCAATGCGCTCTCGGTCGAAACATGGTTCACATATTATCCCGGACCAAGTACATGGTCAAACTAACCCTATGACGGAGGGAATTGTAGGCCCTAAATACGATAAACATAGAGATAGGAAAGCAATAGCAAAATTAGTTGCGGTGGAGGGTTTACCTTTTTCATTTCCTTCATCTCCTGGTTTATTCACTACATTAGAGATATGTATAATCCTGTTTTTAACGATTTTCCTAGATCAACTGTTATGAAAGATGTTTTTAAATTTGCACATGAATATCAACAGTATTTACGTTATTCGTTATATCAATGTCCTGCCAAAGTATCCATCACGTCTGATATAGACCGTAGTACTAACGGTCATGATTATTTAACGGTAACATGTCATTGGATAAATTATAAATGGTGTATGCAAAAATGTATTTTAGCGTATAAATATATTGATGATAGGCACACTGGTAGTTTTATTGCAGAAAATATTCATTCAATATGCGATTATTATGGCATAACTAATAAAATTATGATTATTATATTATATAACGTTGCCGCGCCCGTTTTTAACCCGGGGGTCAAAGCGGAGCACGACGTGTTTGGTGATTCCTGGGTAAATGGATTAAGGAGTCGCCACTTAATTGTTCTACGGTGAATTAGGACACCTAAATGTTAACTAAATGCTGCAAAATAACTCCAATTCTAAGGTCTACGAAACTAGCAAGATTCTAGGTAAGGGTTCTTTATTATCCTAAAGGGAAGGGGTTAGGCATCTTTTAAGATCCGCTAACTTGCGGTTATCCGGTCAAACTCAGGTTAATTATTGCTAAGAAAAATACATGTTTAAAAGTATATAAAGTTAAAAAGATGTTTACAAATATTTAGTAAATGATGCATTTTGTACAAGTATGCATTTGTATGACATAAAAGAAAAATACATGTAAAGTTGAAAAAAGTATGCATTTGAGACAATTAATAGCAAGGGAAAAAAATGAATTACTTATAATGCCAAAGAAGTAATTTTTGGAAATCATTTTGTACAATTAATAAAGTGAACAGAAGATGATCAAAGTTTATTTTGAAAATTTTAAATACGCATGACGAGCTTAAAAATAAATAAACTAGCGGAGGATTTCTAAGTTTGAATTAACCGAGCCTACAAGTAAATAAGCTAGCGACGGGTTTCCAGTCTTAGACTACCCTATGAATTAATTCTAAGTCTACCTATTCTAAGCATTTCAATAATTACATAAGTGCAATAAATAATATTACAATACAGAGCGAGATGAAGCTGAATTAAAGAAAGTAAAAATAACAAAATAAATAATCTCCGAGGAGTATCTGCCTTCGTTGACTTTGTTCCTTGCAAGCTGTCAAGAACAAACGGTTAGAAATAGTTAAATATAAATAACTTCGGATTCGTATCCAAAATAATGAATGTTTTGATCACGGAGGGCTCAGACTTAAATTTTGAAAAGACCATTCCAATCACGTCGTGGCTGTAAACATATGACTCGGTGGTCATTTTAATTGCCTCGCCTACTAAACATGTTGGTCTCTCGGATGAAAAAGAAAGATCATTCTAATCATGTCGTGGCCGCGAGCATATAACTCATCGGTTATTTTAGTTGCCTCGCCTACTAAACATGTTGATCTCTCGGATGAAATAAGAAAAAGATTTAAGTTTCATCCTTGCCCAGAAGTTATATTTCCGTCTTTCCAACTGTGGAAGCCTCAAAATCGACAGATATTTTTCATCGGCCAGTGTAGTATCATGTTCAAATCATCAAAATTATACCAAAGCAGCAAGCCGAAATCGAGAGGCAATTTTCGAAGGGACACGACCTCAAATTCAATTTCATCGGCCTAAGTGTAGTATTTGTTCAGATCAGTAAAATAAAACTGAAAACAGCAAACTGAAACCGAGAAACGATTTCCGAAGAGACGTGACCTCGAATTCAATTTCATTGGCCTAAATGCAGTATTAGTTCAAATCAGTAAAATAAACAAAAACAGCAAACTGAAACCGAGAAGCAATTCCCGAAGGGACGCGGCCTCGAATTCAATTTCATTGGCCTAAATACAGTATTAGTTCAAATCAGTAAAATAAACAACATAGCAACAAACTGAAATAGAGAAACGATTTTCAAAGGGACGCGACCTCGAATTCAATTTCATTGGCCTAAATGCAGTATTAGTTCAAATCAGTAAAATAATATCAAAGCAATAAAACTGAAACAGAGAAATGATTTTCGAAGGGACACGACCTCGAATTCAATTTCATTGGCCTAAATGTAGTATTTATTCAAATAAGTAAAACAATAAGATATTTGTGTACGGATGTTTAAATGCCAAAAAAAAAAACTGAAACAGAGAAAACTTCCGAAGAGAATGCAGTATTAGTTCAATCAACAAAATTACAACATAGTCGCATAACGGAAGTTCAAGTGCCAAAGTAAACCAATAGTAAGCAACTAAAATATCCGATCCAAATTCTAAAATTTCGGAACCGAAACAGGATTCGAAATGTTTATGAAAACCCGACCCGGATTCTGAACAGTGACCCGAATATGAGACCCAGTTTTCGGGTCGACACGATCCGATAAATGCAACCCGAAGCGGTGACCGGAATCGGAATCAAATTTTGATTTTTCAGATAACCAACAAATAAGATGTAAAACACAAAATCTGGAAATATACCCAAATCGGGTCGACCCGACCCGAATCAGAGGTCTAAACCCGAATCGACTTCTTTCCAAATGTCAGATAACCAACAACAAAATAGCAAGCATATAAACCTGAAAAATCTTACCCGAAATGGATTGACCCGACGCGGATCGAAAACCCCGATTTAGTGAAGAACAACAACAACAACAAAACAGACTTCAGATTGGGATTCACGAAGCCAATAGAAGTATTTAACCCCAAAATTTAAGAATGAAACTCACCCATTTCTTTCGGATTTTCTTTTGGACTTATTTCTTGAATAACAAGGAAGGCAAATGCTTAAAATCAAGAACACAACAGATATTTTATAGATGGAATTGGACCTCCCAAAAATTCTCTTTTCCTTTTCTCCTTTTCCTCTTTTTTTTCTTGAAGAAACAAAATGGGGGTATTTATAGATGGATTCGTACCCCTCAACGTTCAAGAACAAGTTCGAATTTTCAAATAAAATGAGCCAAAAATCACGGATTTTGAAGGGGCATGGGTTGCAGACTTTAGGGGTATGGGTCGAAGGGTTGGTGGTGTCGGCGTAACAGAGGGGAGTTGGTTGTGTCAGGGGTCGGTGGTGGCAGTGGTGAGGTGAGATGACCGACGATGTGTGGGGTCGGGGGCATGGGTGAGGTGCGGCGATGGGCTTTTCGGGTGTTAGGGTTTGGGGAATGAAGGATTGTGTTTGGTATAGGGGGAATAAAGGGAAAAGGGAATTGGGCTGGCCGGTTGGGTTTGGGGTGTGGGCCGACAGCTTGGGGGGTGGCCGGTTGGGCTTGGTAAGGGGATTTCGGGTGGGCCGAAAAATAAAAAGGGGGAGTTGGATTGTTTTGGGTTGAGAAATAAGAAACGAGTTGGTTAAAAATAAGAGGGAGTTTATTATAAAAATATATTTTTGTAAAAGATGTAAATTATTTAAAATAACATAACGATGTGATAATAATAAAAATATAATATTTGCGAAATATTTAATGCTTGATAAAAAATCGAAATGCGATGCCATTTTTGCGGAAAATAGAATAACATAGAATTTTCGGATAAAACTTATGATTATGATAAAAAATGCAAATGACAGTAAAAAAGCGAATAATGAGAATAATATATATATATATATATATATATATATATATATATATATATATATATATATATATATATGTGCATGTATGTATATAGATTAAAACTGTTTTGAGGTGTTAAAAATATTTAAAATTGCAAATAAATTGGAAAAGACGGGACAAAATTGGGTGTCAACAGATGCCCCTCTTTGGCCGGAGATGAGGAAAGAGTTTTCGACCAAAGAAGTTGACTGAGTAGCCAATTTTGTCCTGACCCTGGCTTTGAACAAAATTGGGTGTCAACAAACACTTCTTCTGATAATTATGCTTTTAGAATTTTAAAAGATCTTTTAACTCCATCTTTTCCAAATCATTTTCATATAAAATGTGTGTGTCATATTTATAACTTAGTTGTAAAAGATGGTCTATCACTTTTTGAAGACATTCTTAATAAAATACAATTTGCTATAAATTTTATTTTTAGAAGTAATAGAATACAACGAAAAAAAATATATAAAAAAACTTGTCACGATTGTGGACTACCTTATAGAAAAATTCCCGAAGAAGTAGCGACTAGGTGAAATTCTTTATACGGACAACAACTTGTTGCTTATGATTATAGAAGACATATAACTTTATTTTTTAACGCCCATAATCAAAATTCAATTGATATGGTTGTAGATAACGATTGGAAAAAATTTTCAGAACTTATTGTATTTCTAGAGAATTTTTTTCAAGCAACAAAAGAATTTTTCGGTATATATTATCCTACTATTTCAACTATGTTATTTTATATAGCTCTAATATTTTTATTACTTAGTGAATATATGGAAAAACCAACTTATAAGGCACCTATGAAATTTTTTTTATCAAATTAAAAAATATTTTATTCTTATTCCCACTATTTATATTATTGGTGTTGTATTAAATCCGACTATTAAAATAGACGGTTGTAAAACACTTATTGAAACTATTTATGATTGTATAACAATACTTTCACCTCCAACTCCAAAAAATTCAAATGACCCACCACCTAAGGAACAAACTAAAAAAGAAGTGTTGTCTAGCATACAAGATGAATGCAAAAAAGTATATAGGCATTACCAACAAGAAAGTGCTAGTAACCAACAAGCTTCCATACCATCTTTTTCTTCTTCAACACAACCTCAAAAAAGACATGATGTTTCTGCGGCTAGTATTGAAAGTCTTAGACATAGAATGTATAGTGGTACCACTACTAATCAAGTTAGCGAGTTTGATGTTTTTGTTTTGCAGGGTGTTGTACCGTACCAAGCAATTCTCAATGAAGAAGGACGTGAAGACTTGCTGAAATACTGGAGGGAGAATGAGAAGACCTTTTCGACACTGTTAGAGATGGCTCGAGATGTGTTGAATATTCAAGCGTCATCAACAGCGTCTGAAAACGCTTTTTCGATCGGAAGATTTCAAATAGGAGAGCACAGTCACTCATTAGTGGGAGACAGCTTGGAGATTGTAGTATTATTCAGAGAGTGGATATGAGCGGAGCGTAGAAGGTGCTGTCAACCGGAGATCAATGAAGAAGACGACGAAAACTACAACGAAATCTTGTCCGACGGAGGTGGAAGCGACATCGAGCAATTTGACCAACAAATTTCAATTCCAACCGAAGAACCACAAGACATTATAAAGAAACTAAAAAATGTGTTTTTAAATATGTAATTTTTTAAATTGTAATTTTACTATGTTATTTGCAACTTTTAACACCACAAAGTTGCAAATTTGAAATTGTATTACAAAAAATATCATATTTCTATTAAATAATATAAGAGACACAAAAACAGTCTTGAGATGTTTTTATTACATTATCTTGTTCAATTATTGAGGTGTTTAAATATATTATTTTTTAAATTAAGTGCAAAAAAAATAATCAGAAAACCCGATCCCGACAAAACCGATCCCCTTTTCCGACGGGACCGGGAACGGGACATCGGCGGATCCCGCCAGTCCCGTACCCGCCCCGTTGGCCAGCCCTAAAAAAAACTCCACTGAAGCTAGCTTGAAGCGTCGACCAGTTCGAATCTGAGATTTAAAATAAAAAATTGGAACTATTTGATTCACGTCGTTCGCTACTGTTCTGAAGAACTATGTTCCTTCAAAACAATATTCCCAAAGCACGTATAATTGTGTAGAATAATTATATAATATAAGTATACATTGATTATATAGTATTTATATATAAATTATACACTAATGATACATTTTATATACAACAATAATGATACAATTTCTATATGTATGATATAATTTCTATACACATATTGTAGGGATACATTTTTTATACATCAATGATATAATTAATATACATATGCAGTACTGATACATATTCTATACAACAATAATACAATTTCTAAACACATACTGTAGGGATAAATATTATATATAATAATATTACAGTTTATATACGTATGATACATTTTATATACATATACAATAGTGATACATATTTTATATTACAACGATACAATTTCTATACATATGCTGAAAAATTGTCATTGACAAAAAAGGAAAAAAAAATTACAAAAGAAAAAACCTGTAAAAGTTAATTAAACGTCGTACAAAATGGACGAAGATATTATTGTAAAATTATAATTTAAGAAATAGAAAATACATAAGCACAATTAATCAAATTTGTAATATGTGTAAAATAATGTGTATGAATTTGAATTAAAAAAAGATTCTTTTCAATATTAAAAAAATAAAGACGCTAGAAAAAGGAAAGGACAAAAAAAGAATTTTGCTGATATAAAAAGAAAATAAAAAAAAGGAAAGGACAAAAAAAGTAGTTGAAATATGTTAAAATAATGTGTATTATCGACAAAAGAGATTAAGAAAAAAAGAATTATTTCAATATTAAAAAATAAATACGCTAGAAAAAGGAAAGGACAAAAAAAAACATTTTTACTGATATAAAAAGAAAATAAGAAAAAAAGAGATTAGAAGAAAAAATCTAGACAACCATTATTAGCATTTTTTGAGGAATGAGTTGAGAAAAAGGGAAATTCATTTGTGGTAGATATCTGCTAGACTATGGGGAAGAGATGATAACGTGGAAATGGGTTTGTGGCTGTTAGATTTAGTTTGGGGCTAACAAATGAGTTTACAATATTATTGGGCATCCGGCTGTCATT
Source organism: Anisodus acutangulus (assembly GCA_029783415.1). Classification (NCBI taxonomy): domain Eukaryota; kingdom Viridiplantae; phylum Streptophyta; class Magnoliopsida; order Solanales; family Solanaceae; genus Anisodus; species Anisodus acutangulus. The sequence goes on along the minus strand of CM056492.1, from coordinate 25,870,419 downwards.
TGTTTGGGCCGGATGATCAATTATGTCCTTGCCCCAAAATCAAAAGCCATAATAAGTAGCAAGAGGATTGCCCCACAATTTTAAAAGAATAATAACTCTTTCTGTTTCATAATAAGTGGTATTTTTGATTTTTTATTTTATTTTAAAGTAAGTCTTTAGAATTTTAAAAAGAAATTAATTTTATTCTTTTTTATATAATCAAGAATCATTCAGTAATTTTTTCTTTTTTAGACATCAATTAAAGTTAAACTAATAAAAATACTCAGAATTTTATAAGAGTGTGTACATAAGCTAAAAACAAAATTTATTATTATTTTTTTGGACCCTTCATTACGGAGGAGGGAAACTAAAAAGCTTAAATATCGATTCTTTCTTCTCTCATTCAGAGAAAGCTCCGCTCGTCCGCTTGGGCAGCTCAATTGGTTTCAAGGGGGATATTTGGAATAAGAGACCAAGGATCGAATCCCGTCAGCGGCAGTGTGGGGGTTTCTTCTTGAAATAAAGGAGGGCCCCTTGTGCGCAGCGTGGTACTGGTCTAACCTTTGAAATCAATTGAGTCACCATGATTTACCTCCTTCACAGACCTGTCGGACCGGGGTGTGGGGGCTCCTGGGGTGGGAGATTCCACCTTTTGGAATAAGAGAAAGCTCCGCTCATTGGAGCCTCTAAATATATATATATATATATATATATATATATATATATATATAGAGAGAGAGAGAGAGAGAGAGAGAGAGGAGAGAGTATAAAGAAAAGCTTAGGTCGAGGAAGTAAAGTTGTTTCAGGTACTTTCCTCTTTTTACGTATCCATATGCATATCAGTTCTTGATGGAGTATATTTATATTATTTTCATTTTCTGTTTTTGGTGATCTTGCTGCTTGTTTTCCACGTAAAAATTTATGAATCTGAGGTTTTTATGGAGGAATGTGATGTATTTGTATGTGTATTAGTGTAAATGAGCTCTGGATCGGTTGCTAATTACATCCATTTTTAATTCTCTGATTTTGATTTTTGTATTTTGAGTCTTTATGGAAGGTAAGGAAGTATTTGTAAAGGCTTTGGTTTGAATGTGGCAATAATATCCATGCTTTTATTTTTCTTTTGATTTTGCATTTGGTGTTGGATTTCCTTGACATGCATTTTGTATTTAATAGCTATGGATCTATGGTGTCGAGTGCTTCTTATATCCATGTTTTTAAATTCATCTTGTATACATGCTTGCATTTAGGCTCAAATATGAAAGAATAAGGTATAAAACATCTTCTTGTCCGATTTGGATTGAATGGATCTTGAGACACGTGTTTGTTTATGTTTATACGATTTGAGATCTGTTTTAGCTTGGGTTATTTTAGTCTTGTTGGGAAGTTTTGTTGGGTAGTTTTTTCTCTATGGTATTTTATAAAGCAGTACGGGAAGTATATAACTATTACAAGTATTCGAAAGGATAAACAAAGATTCAACAATTCATCTAGAAATCTGAAAATTACAATCTAACCACAAAACTGAAATTACAATTTTGTTGAAGACGGAAAAATGGAAACTGGTTTTGCTGAGTCGAGTGTGGCACTCTGTCCTTAAGACAATATTGCCCCGTATGTATCCTTTATACGTCCTGGACAATTTGTCTCCCAAGATAAAACAGCAATGGAACACTTGAGCAAAGGAAACTCAAGAGCTACCGTGAAGAATATTGAGTAACGAAATGATGCCTTGGAAGGTGTAGGAAGAAACTGTTTTGCTTGTGTATTTTCGTGTATCATATATGTGTGTTCTTAGTGCTCAACAATGGTGTAAGGGGGTGTTTATATAGGTGATGGAGGGGCTGAAAACTGTCTCCATAATAGCCAAAATAATGGCCATTATGGAGGTAGTAAAGTCACCAACATAAATGGTGAAAGACCAACCGGATTTGGCAATTATAGGAGGAGTAATTCAGCCAAAATAAATGGCTGAATTGAGCGCTTGGTGTTTCTGCTTTTGACTGTCCAAATTCTGACGTTCTGGAAACTTCAGGGACCAAACTGTACATCTTGAAACTTCAGGGACCAAACTGTACATCTGAAAGAATTCTGGTCCGAACTGTACATCTGGAACTTCTGGGATCAAACTGTACTTCTGGCAAAGTTCTCTGGCCCAAAAAGATAATATCAGAAGGCCCACAGCCCACAGCCCACAGTCCACGGCCCACGACCCGTGAACCCATGAACCCGGAACCCGGACGGGTGGGCGGCGGCGGCGCGCGTGTGGTCTTTCCTTGAACCGAAGCACATCTAGGTCCTCCCTCCTTTAAACACATGGGATACCCCTTGGGGTCCCAAACCCCAAACCTATTTCGAGTCTTATATACACAACAATTCTTTCTTCCTCTACCGATGAGGGAGAATTGAACACAATACCACACTTTTCATGCTTCAAACACCTTACTTCGTGGACCAATATCTCTTTCATTTCTCAATGAAATTTGACGATTCTTGGCCCTACGGTTATCTACGTACTTAGTAGATCATGCATGTGCGAAGAACCGGATTCTCCAACATACGTAACACTAATGTTTAAGCCGTTAAAGTTGGTCGGTCGCAACTCCCGCCAAAGGCAAATTTCCAACAATCCCCTCTTGAAAGAGATTTTGGCGCACTCACATGGTGTCTTTTTCATTTCCAGCAATATTTCAGCAGACCGATGTTGCATAAGGAGAGGTGGCCTCAGCTTTGAACCTTCTATAGTTGAATACCATCGGACTTACTTACTGCGCGGTGAACGTGATTTCTTGAACCGTCAGTGTTTAGTGTAAGCCAAGACAATGATACCAACACAACAAATTCCCTTACTCTCTTCTTCGTAATGTTTTATCCATTTTGGCCATGGACAACGTCTTGGATTCTTAAGTGCGTTCATTTTGAGGCGGCCCGTCCTCGCACTTAAATAGGTGGTCTCCTACAAGGTATCCTGCTATACCCCACTTCACAAGTGTTAGGAACCATTAAAAGTTTCCCAAAAACCTAACCTCAACTGTTGAGGAGCATTACAGGTTTTGAAAACTTAACCTTTACCCACACTGCAGATAGCACTTAAAGTCTATCGCGGGAACGACTTTGGATTTGGTGTTTCTTTTAAGAAATCACTATCCGAAGTGCTCATGCTTCCACTGAAGCGATCAACTGAACCTTTACAGCTTAGTTTTCCCATTGAACCAAATTACTGGGATCTCCAGTTAGTAAGGTTGGGTTACCACTGTATTGGTCCGTATATTTTGGGTTTTAAGCCCATTCCCCTAGACAGGCAGAACACTTGATCTCCGGGTAGTCCCTTAGTTAGTAAACAAGGAAATGACACCCGTGATGATCAACTGCCATACGGTCTTATGTCTCCTGACAAATCCTGACAGATATGTCCAGACGCCGTCATCCGTGTCCTTCCTAAAGCCGATCGGCTAGCCACAGTGTATAACTGCTGAAGGCACGGGTTTCTCCTAATAAGGGACGTCCTTTAAGGAGTCGTGAAGTTACTCAACTTCTTTCATGCTTTGTATAAAGCGATAAACTCCGATTCCATCATGAATCGGCCGATGCAAGTTTGCTTAGAGGATTTTCCAAGAACCACCATACACATTTACTTGTGGCTTTGGTGTTCTTCAGATCTGATGTTCAGTTTGCATCACTGTGTTCTCTCAGAACCGCTGGACATCCAGATTACTATAATCCGTAGATAAGCGAATAATTCAGATATCGTCATATCCGACTTAACGCCTTCTATTGATCATGTATTAAGATTATCAGTGAACCTTAGTTCAACTGATCTGAATGTAGGACGATACCAGGTCGGTTGTAGTGTGTACAATACATTGAACTACACGTGATCTGTGCGTATCGCTCCTTGTCTATGGGTGCACCATGATTTCAATCAGTTCTATGATTCATATCCATTGATGGCTTCAACGAGACTGTCAACTATCGACCAGTCCGTTAGATGTCTTTAGAAATCCAATTCCTAAGATGTCATCTGTGATAGCCATATCTTTCATATCGAGACTTTGTTTCAATATGACTTTTACTTTCAGACTGTTGATTCTCCAACTGTTGGCTTTCTAACTTCAGAGTCAATGTTTCTGTGATCAGATTCATTGTTTCTGTTTTATCTGAAACTTTCAAGACCAAAATGTAAACATTTCAGGGACCAAGATGAAAGTTCAGGAAGAAGCCCAACAGTCCGTAAAACCAACTCGATTCTCTTCTTCCAACTCTCCGGTTGGGAAGGCTGTTTTAACATTCATGCCACGCAAGACTGCAATGACCCATGATGTTAAGCTACTCCCAGGGGAGCACATGTACAAGTAGCCGAGGCTTTGAACTCGTCAGTAGATCCATCTACTTTGTACTCACTTTTGAGTATCCTTTTTCACAACCCAAAGGTTCTTTTCCCGGAGGAAGATCAACCATTACGCAAGTATGGTTCTATATGATGGAATATATTTCTCTATTTAGCTTCTTTCCAAAGCAGCGCTTTTGGAGATAATAATTATTTGTTAATTGTCCATGGTTCGTTCTTAACCATACAAGCTAGAAGGACTAGAACAAGTCTTTGTCCCCTCTTTGCTCCGTTTTGGTTCAACATCTAGAATCCATGAGTTCTGCAGATCTGGAATATTAAGTTCCGGATAGCCAGCAACTTTCGAGTCCTGTAGATACGGAACGTCTAGTTCTGGACAGTCAGGCCCTCGCGGGTTCTTGTTAACCTTGAGCAATTACTCCTTTTTCCTTTTCAAGGAAAGTTATCTTATAAGAATTCAACATTCTTTGACGCCAAGAGGCGATAAGTACTACTGTTATTTACAGATTCAATGGATATGCAATCTACAGTCTTAGGTCGAACTTGACCTATTTCGGTAGTCTAACTTCTACCAAGCCACCCCACATCACAACTTTTGTATGTGAGATCCTTTTCATGTCTCACACGGAGAGTTATCCTTAACCTTATGCGGAGTTCTGTTGAGAATCGCATTAGCGGTAAGGATCGCCTTGCCCCACATAATTTAGGCGTACGGGTTTGCGCTTGGCTAACACCGTTAGACTGAGGTGAGTAATGAACAGTCGTTTAATGAACGCTGCTTCACATTCTCCCCCTCTATCGCTATGAATTTCGCAATCCATAGGCTTAGTTGATTTTCAACTTCTGCTTTGTAGCGCTTATCCGCTTCAACAACTTCATCTTTGCTTTTTAACAAACAAAGGATTCCATACGTTGTACCATCATCAATAAAGATCACAACGTACTTGTCTCCCCCCTCTATTATGTATAAACTTCAAATCACCCAAGTAGGTGTGACTAAGTTCTAGAGGAGCGGTGCTTCTTTCGCTATTCCCTTGACGGAATTTGGAAAGGTGATTTTGCCTCTTCGCCTACCTCACATTCATTTTGAGGGTTTATGTCGAAAGGAGGCAACAATCTCAACATCGTTAGCTTTTGAATGACTTACTATTTAACGTGTCTTAATCTATGGTGGCATAGATGCACGGATTACAAATATATCATTCATTTGGCTATAGACATATTGTACCATTCTTAGTTATTACGCACTGTTGGACTAGTCTCAAACCAACTTGACCAACAACGTCCCTTAAACCAAGTTAGGAACATGTATCACCTGTTTTTAGAGTGATCCATTCCTTGAAGTCCTATTGAGGACAACCTCTCCAGCTCCTTTGATTTTAGAGGTGGCGTTGCTTCACATGAACAACCTCTTGCCCGTGGTTAGGGCGTAACCGGATCATATGTGATCTCGATACTCTGCCCCACTTCAGTTGCATTGGCGGCGAGTGTCCAATTTCTTTATCGCTTTCTTTAGGCCTTCAGATCATTAAGACACAAAACTCGGCCCACCACACTAGGTGTCCATTACTTTTCCTATGAAATGAATTACAGCCCCACTCAGTCACCCGGAGGCTTTGTATGACTGAGTGTCCAATATCATCATATCAAAGGAATTTTTGGCCCACTCCGCCTCGAGGCTTTGTATGACTGAGTGTCCAATATCATCCTATGAAGGATCTTCTGCCAAATAGTATGACAGGTTCTACGTCTTTAACTTTTAGACTCCTTCCGTTAAGATTGGTGCCCAGATAATTCTTGGCGCTTACTTAAGAGTGGTAACAGTTTTCGCACAGTTAGTGGATCTTTCTCCATCGTATGTGCGAACATACTTTACATACTTTAACAATTACACTTAAAAGAACGGATCTTTTTAAGTCGTTTACAATCCAATCTTTAAACGGGAACGAAGATAAGATTAAACTTCTGATTTTAAAGCGTAAGGAATATAAATTATTTTCATATTCCTCCTTACTTTAATCCATTTTTAATCAGACATCATTTAATCTTTATTATTGACAAGTAAGAAAAACTACTTATCCCAATTTCGGATTCTGGCTCACTTCAGTCACTTCATCAAACTGAGTGTCCAGTTCCTTCTTACCATTATTCGGATCTTTTGTCTGGGACAGATATAGGCTTTCTGCTGCAACATAGAATAACATCTTCAGTCTTCTCCTCTTGTCCCAGTTGACATCCTCAAGCTCTCGAGAGCGCTTGTTCCCACCAGTCTTGGTAGCGGTGACACTATGAACACGTTCATCATCATCACTCTCTTCTACCAGAAAACCATTTCCATATCCCGATTTGGTCACACAACTTTTGACCGACATCTTTCGAACACTAATAGTAATACTATACAGATATTGTCTTAAGTTGTTGGGTAGTTTTTTCTCTATGGTACTTTATAAAGCAGTACGGAAAGTATATAACTATTACAAGTATTCGAAAGGATAAACAAAGATTCAATAATTGATCTAGAAATCTGAAAATTACAATCTAACCACAAAACTGAAATTACAATTTTGTTGAAGACGGAAAAATGGAAACTGGTTTTGCTGAGTCGAGTGTGGTGTTGACACCCAATTTTGTCCCATCTTTTATGATTTTTTTCGTAATTTTTAATATTTTGACACTTTTAAAATAATTTTAAAATATAGACATATATGTGTATATCCTCTTATTATTATTATTATTCGCATTTTATATCATTTGCATTTTTATCATAATCATAAGTTTTATCCGAAAATTCTATGTTATTTTATTCTCGCAAAATTGCATCGCATTTCCTTTTTTTTAAGCATTAAACATTTCGTAAATATTATATTTTTATTATCACATCGTTATGTTATTTTAAATAATTCACATCTTTTACAAAAAATATATTTTTAATGTTAAACCCCTTTTATATTTTCATTTCCAACCCAAAAAAAAAACAATTTCTAACCCATTTAATCTACCCTCACCCAAAATAAATCAAAACCCACAAAACAAAACAAACCCCCCCATTTTCAACCAAAAGCCCAAAACCAAAGCCCATCGGCCTAACCCGCGGCCCAATTCCCTTTCCCTTTGTTTTTTTCCTTTCAACCCCTCAAACCCAAATCTCCCAAACCCATTCCCTTACCCCAGTGCCCAACCGAAACCCCCACTGCCCAACCCCTAAACCGGCCCAACCCCAAATCCCTTTTATTCTACACCCAACCCTTCTTCTTATTTCCAAAACAAAACCCAAAATCAAAATAAAAAAACTAAACCCTAACACTCCAAATCACCCGCCACCCTACCCCCACGCCGCCACCCTACACCCCTACACCCCCGCCTCACGCCGCCAAGACTTACCCTGACACCGCCAAACCCATCACCTCACCAACACGCCCCAAAAATCAGATTTTTTCTCCCCCTTTATTTTGAAATTTGAATTCGTTTTAAAGGGGGGGGGTATGAGGGGGTTGGAGGTCGAGTTTGAGACCTATAAAACCCCCCCTTTTGCACTGTTTCGGGAGGATTTTTTTCGGATTGAAAAAGGTTCTTTTCTCGCTTAAGGTCAATTTTATTTTGAAATTTAGGTTTAAGTTTTGGTTGTATTGTATTTGTTTGTATTGTTCTTCACTAAAAAATCCGAAATCTTCTTAAGAACACCTCTTTGTTCTTGCATGTGTTCTTCAACTTAAAGATTCCGAAAATATAGGTCGAAAATTATTGGTTTTTGGTGTTGAAGAATCTGAATTTTTAGCTATTTTCACTGTTTTTCGGTTAAGATTCGTCACGGTCGGGTCCAACTTAGTCGGGTCGGGTCATTCGGTCGGGTTCAAACATCCGAAAATCAGAAAAAAACAAAGTCCTATTTCAGAAAAAAATCAGAATTCAAAAAATCTACAACAAAATCGTAATTCTAACATTTCCGAGCGGATTCGACGATTCAAAACACGCCTCGGTTCGCTTATCCTAAAAGGTTAGCCTCGTTCCAATTCTTCTATATTTCTTAAAGCTTATTTGATTGTGTTGTTTATGCTTGATTTAGTATGATATTTTGCTAAGTAATGTTGTCTTGATTAATTAATATGATAATGAGACGATTTTGCTTATATAATTGTATTTATGTTGTTGGGACATTTCTGATTTGGAGTTGATACGTGATAGATGATATTGCCTCGATTTTTTGGTTAACTAATTATTGTCATTAGCTTTAGTAAGGTATCTTGGGTTCATTGTTAAATGCAATACGGATAATGTAAGATTAATATGTGTTTGGAAGAGCTATGGCTTGATTAAATACTCTTAGGACACTTAGCGATTTGTTGATATTCAAAATTATTGTATGTTGTAGTTTGGATTTCTGATTTTTGATGTTGATATGTGATAGATGATATTACCTCAATGTGTTGGTTAGCTAATTATTGTCATTAGCTTTAGTAAGGCATCTTGGGTTCATTATTAAGTGCAATACGGATAATGTAAGATTAATACGTGTTTGAAAGAGATGCGACGTGATTAAATATTCTTAGGACACTTAACGATTTGTTGATATTCAAAATTATTGTATGTTGTAGTTTGGTCGCTGCCTTTAAATCAAACAAATGAGCATACTTTAATTGATTCAAATGACGATATTTACATGTTATATTCTAGATTAATATGTGCAATTTTAAAAGGAATATATTATCCATGTTTAATATAATAGTATGTGCGTTTAGTTTAAGTTTATGAATGTTATGCTTCTTTAAGAATTAAGATTAGTCCAACGGAATTTATTATGTATGTATACATAATTTATACATTGGTCTTCCTTGCCTCTTTTATTTTTGTTTAAATTTAGAACCGGTTGTGTTATCATATAGTCTTTCTTCGCTACTTTAATGTGCCAAAATCTGAAAAAATAATGTCTTAAGTATATGTAGAATAGAAGGCCATGAATATTCATTCCTATGTACATTTAATGTTGTATATTTCGTGTATGTATGTATTAGGAATATTGATGTGTTGATATTTTCGCTCCGCCTACTAATCCTTTTCTTTTTCTTTTATTTACATGAAATGCATCGAGTAACGAAGAGTCTCGTTATGAGACTCATCATGACTTCGTCCAAAATGAAGAACCACATTCACATTCCTTGCATTCTCCGGCCTCGGAATTTCTACACAAATAGGGCGGGATGACATCATCATCCTCCCTAGTTTCCTCTTTTATTATTATTCTTTAATTTCGTTATTTCTATTTTTGGGCATGTAATAATTATTTTAATGCTTGTGTGATTGTTAGAATGCTTAGAATAATTAGGCCGCGAATAGATGAATGAATAGGATAGTCTAACTGCCGTTAGTTTATTTCTTAGGATCGTTTGAAATTGGAAATCAACCGCTAGCTTTATTTGTTTAGGACCGTCTTGTGTGTTCCAAACTTAGCCTCTAGTTACTTTGTTCTATTTTTTAGGTTCGTTATGCATGCTTTAATATCTTTCAAAAATAATTTGGCTATCTATTATTCATTTTCTTTAATCCTAAAAAATAAGGTTTGCATTCTATCATATTTGCAACCTTGAAAGATTTTTCATAAAAAAATTGCTTCTTTTATTATTCAATTGCCAAATATGTATTTTTCTATATAAAATATAACTTCGGGGCAATGATGAGGCTTAAACCTTTTTCCAAGATCAACATGTTTAGTAGGCGAGGTGACTAAAATAACCAACAAGTTATATATTCGCAGCCACGACGTGTTTATAGTGATCTTTTCTATTTCACCCGAGAGACCAACACGTTTAGTAGGCGAGGCAATCAAAATAAACCACATTAGTCATATGTTTGCAGCCACGACGTGATTGGAATGTTCTTTTCAAAATTTAAGTCTGAGCCCTCCGTGATCAAAACATTCACTGTTTTGAATGCGGATATGGAGTTATTTGTATTTAACTGTTTCTAACCGTTTGTTTTTGACAGCTTGCAGGGATTAAAGTAAATAACGACGAATTATTCCTCGGAGTTTATTTATTTTATTTCTTTCTTTAATTCAGCTTTTATCCCGCTTTGTATTGTAATATTATTTATCGCACTTATGCAACTATTGAAATGCTTAGAATAGGCAAACTTAGGATTAATTCATAGGTTAGTTTCAAACTTAGAAATTCCTCGCTAGTTTATTTATTTTAGGCTCGTCACGCGTATTCAAGATTTTCAAAAAACAACTTTTGTTATCTTTTATTCGCTTTATTAATCATTCCGGATAAGTTTATCTTTTGTCAATTTACAATTCAATAATTCCCAAAATTTTACTTCTTTGATAGTATAAATAATTTATTGTCACAAATGCATATTTTTCAAAACTTTACATGTATCTTTCTTTTTATGTTATCTGAATACGCACTTGTATAAAATGCATCATTTACTAATTATTTGCAAACATCTTTTAATCTATTATACTTGTAAAACATGCATTTTTCTAGCAATAATTAACCTGAGTTTGACTGGATAATCGCAAGTTAGCGGATCTTAAAGGATGCCTAACCCCTTCCCTTTAGGATAATAAAGAACCCTTACCTAGAATCTCGCTAGTCTCGCAGACCTTAAAATTGGAGTTTACATTGCAGCACTTAGTTTAATATGTAGGTGTCCTAATTCACCGTAAAAGATAATTAGGTGGCGACTCCTCAATCATTTTACCCAGGAATCACCGAATACGTCCGTGCTCCGCTTTGACCCGAGCAGGTCAAAATAGGGCGCGACAGCATGGCGACTCCACTGGGGACCTTTCAGGTTCTTAACCATAGCAAAATTCAGGTTAATTATAATTGTGCTTTACTTTCACTCTTTGTTTGATGAAATGCTTTGATTTATTTCCTTTGTAAAATTTTTTGCATGCATAACTGCTTTAATTTCCATATTTTTACTGCTTATCTTAAATTGGCATTTCGCTCATATTTCTTCCACTCTGGAAAATTGACACTATCACACACTACACGCGAGGTGTGTTTTGCGCACCCGCAAATTTCTTTCAATCTATCAAATTTTAGGAGAGTTGGCGTATGCGCGGAGTGACCGGACCATCTGGTGGCCGCGTAGCCTTCTCACTCGAGTAGTCCGCTCGGGAACCTTGTGTCTAGTCAGCCACATCTTAGAAAATTTAGGATAGAGCTATACCACCCTTTATTTTAAGTCATGCATGCTTACACCTTAGGTGGGTCGATCCTTGGTATCGACTCCACAATTAAGAAATCCGCCAAAGATGTCTATGGGTCTCACAACCCAACGACCAATCAACATATTATGTGTAGCGTGATAAGGATAGACTAATTCAAGACTAATCATGACATGCTGAAATTGGAAAATGTACATTCATTTTGTCTCATTTCCGACAAAGCATTGCAGTTTAGCAGCTTGGATCAAATCTGTCGTAATCCTGCATATCTGGCGTTTAGGCCCACCTCCGGCATAAGGGAGGCCCCATGCATATTAGGATGCGCATTTAATTGCCTTACAATCATTTTGTTGTTTTCTCCTGCTTTTTCACTATGTGCATATTATTTAAAGCAATAATTACTCGCTTTGTACTAACTTGGTTTTCTTCATTTTTTAGAAGGTTTATTTTTCCTAAATTATTCTTTCCAAAGGTTGATTTGCGTTGACTAAAACTGGCGGATCATCCCTACTTCACGAGGTCAAAGGCACAATCCTTCAGCAAAATGACTGATTCAGATGCATCCGAACAGACTGACCTGGAACTTATCACTCTTTCCAAAGACGAACCAGAGGCTTCGGAAAATAGAAATGCTACCGTCCAAGAAAAATACAGCGCCCAACTGTTACAACAGATGACAGCCATGCAAACTGAGATAGAGCGGCTCCAAAATCTCACCAACCTGTCCATTAGCGCCAATACCCCACTCCCTGAACAAGGGACGAATGCAACTGCACCACAAATTTTTTCATCTCCTGAATCGCCATTTCCCCAAAACCTTCCTGATAATTCGCCACTATGCAAAACCAATCCACAACACACTAACCCGCAAGCAAGTCCACAACAAAGCCCGCTACAAAATGATCCGACCTCATTCACAACTCCACATACCCAAATTACCCCACTCATCCAAAACACCCCTCTCACACAAAATCACCGGGCAATCCAACACGACGAACAAGGTGTTCCACAAGTATACACAACGGAAGCCCAACCTTTCACTACCACAGTACCAAACATGGCTCTTCAGGAAATCGGCCGGTGTGAAGTAATGGACAGGCAGGTAAGGATCAGAACCGATGAAAGTGTGGCGAGAGAGATTCATAGCCTAAAAGAAGCATTCAAGAATATCCAAACCAGCAAGGGGCATGAAGGACTCGAGTACGAAGATTTGTGCATGCATCCCGACATTGAATTGCCTGTCGGATATAAAATGCCAAAATTTGACTTGTTTGATGGGAAAGGAAATCCTTACTCTCATTTGAGATCGTACTGCGACAAACTGATTGGGGTAGGTAAAAATCAGGCCATCATAATGAAGTTGTTCGTAAGGAGTTTGACAGGAGAAGCACTAGACTGGTACACAAGCCAGGACCCGCGAAAATGGCATGACTGGGGCACAATAGCACAGGATTTCGTGGATAGGTTCAGATTTAACACCGACACAGTTTTGGATAGATTTTATTTGATGAAGTTGGAGAAAAAGTCCACAGAGACCTTCAGAGAATATGCCATGAAGTGGAGGGCAGAAGCAGCAAAAGTTCAACCCCCGATAACGGGAAGTGAAATGGCCACTCTCTTTGTACAATCTTTGAAAGATGCGACATACTATGAAAGAATGATAAGCGTCATAGGACGAAGTTTCTCTGAAGTCGTAAGGATGGGAGATTTCATAGAAGAAGGTATCAAAACTGGGAGAATTGCAAACTTGGTAGCGTTGCAAGCACCGAGTGAGGCAATCCAGTCGGACTCATTTGGGGGAATAATAAAGAAGAAGAGGGATGGAGTGTCGCTTTGTCATGACGGTCCGTAAACATAGGCCAAATCAAATGTCAAATTACCAAAGGTCATCACCCCACCTCCCTACTACAATCAAAATGCCCAAAATCCTCGACTTTCCTATTATAGCACATATGCCCATAGCCCTCAACCTTACTATCAATACCCACTGGTCCCTACCTGCTCTACCATACCCAGCCAATATATAGCCTGCCTCGAGCACCTGTCTATCCAAATCCCCCGCAATATCAGCCCGCATACTTACCTCAGCCACGAGTCCATCTACCAAACGCGCCCAGACCCCGCGCAAAACACGAAAGAAAGCCAGCTAAAACCTATACACCTTTAGCCGAACCTCGAGCCCGGTTGTATGAACAACTGAGAACCGCAGGAATACTCCAGCCTATCCAAGGAAATGTCCCCAATCCTATTCCAAAATGGCACGATAAGACTAAGCATTGTGCGTACCACTCGGGAATTCCTGGGCACGACACTGAAAATTGCTATGCCCTCAGAGACAAAATCGAGGCATTAATCAAAGAAGGAGTTATCCAACTGAAAGGACCTTCCTCTAATGTAAATGATAACCCTTTGCCAAATCATGACGATGCCAACGTAAATATGATTACTGTTGATGAAGAACACAACTTGGAAGGAACCATTGTGCCAGTCCAGAGAGAGGAAAAGGTTGAATCATCGGCCTTTATCACCCCTATGATTACAGTCCAAGTGAGGGCACCGTTTGGAGTAGAAGTGTTTCCTCCAAAGTCGCGGGTCATGGCATCATCTTTTCTTGGAAAAGTCTTATCAACCAATCTCCGAAGGAAGGGAGATGCTTCTTTACCAAAGCCTGTTCCGCCTCTGAGTCAGTCATTCGTCAAAGCATGCGCCACTCAGGAATCAAAAGAGGACAATGCAGCCAACCTCGTGAAGGGGTTCAAAAGATTTTTCATTGCTGAAAAAGAAGCAAAATGCAATATGATTCTCGGTGATTACGCTAGAGACTCAACCATTTGAGATGCAGAGCAAGGAGATGTTTTGGGAAAATTGGACATGTGCCCTGGCCTTGTTTCTCCCGAAACTAGTTAACTGCATTAATATTTAATGAAACAATGCGATTCAGATTGAGGCCTGAATCACATATATGCATTTAATGTGTTTTGCCTCTACCTTTTGAAAGTTTAAAATGACAAATCTGCATTGCTTTTGCTATTATAAAATCTGTCTTGTTTAATAATTTTCTTTTTTTTTTCATCATGCAAACTAATTTGTCGGCAATATGTGACATATAATGAAACAAGCAAGGCTTCGAAGAATATAAGAAAGACTCGCAACCGGAAGAATTGAGGCATTTTGGGAATAAGTCAAAGCCAGATTTGGATGGAACATCGAGATGGTTAATAGTTACAAGCATTGGCACGGACGTTTGCCATTTGTACTCTTAGGCAACTGCACTACGATCAGGACTTCTACTGGGGCAATGCTATATCTTTTGCAGTCAAGTGGATACATAATCATATACTAAGAGACTGATTGATGAAAAGCAGATGGACGCAGTTGTCCGGGGCAACCTTATCAGAATAGAATGGCCAAAAACCATCAATGCAGATGCAGTGAAGAGATACCATATCTAAGATTAATTATTCTCTATGTAATACTTTTTCTATGTTGTAAAAGTTGCGCTCCCTCGGCGGGATACGAATAGAACCCACGTAGGGTTCCGTTTCTTTAGATCACAAATTTCCCCAAGTTCCTTTTCACTTGTAACCTGAACTACGTTATGACCTGATTCCCTCGGCGGGATACGTAGGCGGCCACATCGGCTTCGGTCCCATCTTTAGAAAAACCCTTACAATCTCCTTTGCTTGTAATGAACTACGTCATGACCTGATTCCCTCATGGGGATACGTAGGCGGCCTAAATCGGCTTCGGTCCCACCATTAGGAAATATTTTCTCCTTTATCTAACATATGAAAAATGCACCCATCTGATCGCCCTGATAGGACAGGCGAGCAATCTACACAAGACTCGGTTGTCCGTTCAAAAGATCATCATCCTCACATATCGAAAACCGGGGCATTTTTAAGGGATCACTGCCGGAGGACGCCGATAAACATGGAAAAGCATCGGCAAACTAAGTCTTCAGCCTAAGAGGATTTTGGATAAGACGTTTGCTTTGTTTCACGACATGTCACTGCTCGACAGAACTTTTACATATAGACATACTTTCTTATAAGCAATTTATTTTCAACAAATATTTTCATTAGAGTTTGACAAGATTTTTATTACTAATATGCATATTTTCTTATACACAATTTATTTTCACCAAATATTTTCATTAGAGTTCGACAAGAACTTTTTAATGATAAGCATACTTTCTTATAAACAAATTATTTTCAACAAATGTTTTCATTAACGGTTAGCCAAGAATGGGAACCAGGCAGGCTACTGTGTCCAAATCAAGGACATGCAAATATCAAGAGCCAAAGCTACCAAGTCAACGAGAATCAACCGCCTCCCCAAACTCACAAATTTTCTTTGAGTACGTGTTCTTGAGGTTGAAAAAGCAGAAGCCACATCGCTTATGATCAATTACCAAAAGAATTTCGGCACCACAACTCACTACAAGGATTACGTTCTTGTTCTGCATTTATACGAAGACGTCATCTTGACCTACAGGGTCCCGACTATTATGTCTGCACAAAGATGTTATTTCGAATCACAAAGAACGACAACAAGGCAAACCCGACGGCAAAGACGTCGCATCACATTTTCGCCCGTGCCAGGACGACATTTCAATTCACATGAGTTTGGATCGGCAGAAGATTTAGCACAACGTGGAACCCTATTACAGCAAACTGACGGCAAGGACGTCACTTACATCTCTTACAACATGACAACATTTCAAAAACGTCACCGACGTTATGGCAGCACAACAAATATCTTTTACAGCTTTACAACGACGTCAACAGCATTACAAAGACGTCTTCAACGCAGCAGCTATCTTTTACGACAACGCATCAACTATCTTTTACAACAACACAACAAATATCTTGTACCGCATCTCAACGACGTCAACAGCATTACAATGACGTCTTCAAAACAACAGCTATCTTTTACGGCAATGCAGCAACTATCTTTTACAGCATCTCAACGACGTCAACAGCATTACAATGACGTCTTCAAAACAACAACTATCTTTTACGGCAATGCAGCAACTATCTTTTACCGCATCTCAACGGCGTCAACAGCATTACAATGACGTCTTCAACGCAGCAGCTATCTTTTACGACAACGCAGCACGACAATTATCTTTTACCGCATCTCGACGACGTCAACAAAATTATAATGACGTCTTCAACGCAGCAGCTATCTTTTACAGCATTACAACAACGTCATTGACGTTACTGCAGCACATCAACTATCTTCAACAGCATTACAACAACGTCCACGACGTTACGGCAACACGACATCTATTTTTACAAAGATTACAATGACGTCAACAACATTACAATGACGCCTTCACTCAACATCTACCTTCTACAAAGAAACTACATTACAACAACGCCCACGACGTTCACGGCAAAGACGCCGACTTTTTACAACATTACAACGACGTCAACAACATTTCAACGACGTCTTCAGCGCAACGCCTATCTCTTACAACAAACAGCATTACATTCTTGCAACAACGTCATCACAATGACGTCTTCAACACAACACGTCGATACAACGACGACCCCAGCGTTACATGCTTACAACAACGACATCAACAACATTACAATGATGTCATCAGCAACACGCCCATACAACGGCGTCATCAGCAACACGCCCATACAATGGCGTCATCAACAACGCGCCCATACAACGGCGTCATGAACAACACGCCTACGCAATGGCGTCTTCTGTAAAATAACTATCTTTTACAGCATTACAACGACATCAACAACATTACAATGATGTCATCAGCAACACGCCCATACAACGGCGTCATCAATAACACGCCCATACAACGGCGTCACGAACAACACGCCTACGCAATGGCATCTTCTGCAAAACAACTATCTTTTACAACATTTACAACGACATCAATAGCATTACAATGATGTCATCAGCAACGCGCCCATACAACGGCGTCATCAACAACACGCCTACGCAACGGCGTCTTCTGCACAATATTTATTTTTTACAGCATTACAATGACGTCAACAACATTACAACGACGTCTTCAGCACAACAATTATCTTTTACAGCAAAACAGCATTACAACAACGTCCTCGACGTTCTGCATAAAGATAACAACTGTCTTTTACATTATTACAACGTCTTCAATACAACACGTCAATCCAACGACGTCATTTCAGGCGCCCACCTTATAATGCGGGTATTTTAATTTCAGTCAGGCGCCCACCTTATAACAAGGGTATTTTAATTTCAGTCAGGCGCCCACCTTATAACAAGGGTATTTTAATTTCAGTCAGGCGCCCACCTTATAACGAGGGTATTTTAATTTCAGTCAGGCGCCCACCTCCTAATGCGGGTATTTCCAAGTTATTTTCTCTACAATTTTTCTCAGCAGTTATACACTAATTATATCTTAAGCTTTAGTTTGCAGGAGTTTTTAATTTGCAGGAACTTTATCACAACGTGGAACTATCTCTTACGGCGAACCGAGGCAAATTGGTCAACGACCTACTTCGAACGTCGATCCGCTTTTCCCATTAGTTTCTCGCATCTGCGACCAGTGTCATCCTAAGTCGACACTGGGGCATTGTTTCTTGAATGCACTATCTTTTTGCAACTTCTATACCCCCCGGGGATTCTATTTCTTACCATGCAGTTCCGATGATCGGGACAAAATTGGCTACTCAGTCAACTTCTTTGGCCGAAAACTCTTTCATCGTCTCCGTCCAAAGAGGGGCATCTGTTGACACCCACTCATCCCATCTTTTATGATTTTATTCGTAATTTTTAATATTTTGACACTTTTAAAATAATTTTAAAATATAGGCATATATGTGTATATCCTCTTATTATTATTATTATCCGCATTTTATATCATTTGCATTTTTATCATAATCATAAGTTTTATCCGAAAATTCTATGTTATTTTATTCTCGCAAAATTGCATCGCATTTCCTTTTTTTTAAGCATTAAACATTTCATAAATATTATATTTTTATTATCACATCGTTATGTTATTTTAAATAATTCACATCTTTTACAAAAAATATATTTTTAATGTTAAACCCCTTTTATATTTTCATTTCCAACCCAAAAAAAAACAATTTCTAACCCACTTAATCTACCCTCACCCAAAATAAATCAAAACCCACAAAACAAAACAAACCCCCATTTTCAACCAAAAGCCCAAAACCAAAGCCCATCGGCCTAACCCATGGCCCAATTCCCTTTCCCTTTGTTTTTTTCCCTTTCAACCCTCACCAAATCTCCCAAACCCATTCCCTTACCCTGTGCCCAACCAAAACCCCCCACTGCCCAACCCCTAAACCGGCCCAACCCCAAATCCCTTTTATTCTACACCCAACCCTTCTTCTTATTCCCAAAACAAAACCCAAAAATCAAAATAAAAAAACTAAACCCTAACACTCCAAATCACCCGCCACCCTACCCCCCCACGCCACCCTACACCCCTACACCCCGCCTCACGTCGCCAAGACCCTACCCTCGACACCGCCAAACCCATCACCTCACCAACACGCCCCAAAATCAGATTTTTCTCCCCTTTATTTTGAAATTTGAATTCGTTTTAAAGGGGTATGAGGGGTTGGAGGTCGAAGTTTGAGACCTATAAAACCCCCTTTTGCAATCGCTTGGAGGATTTTTTCGGATTGAAAAAGGTTTTTTTTTCTCGCTTAAGGTCAATTTTAATTTGAAATTTAGGTTTAAGTTTTGGTTGTATTGTATTTGTTTGTATTGTTCTTCACTAAAAAATCCGAAATCTTCTTAAGAACACCTCTTTGTTCTTGCATGTGTTCTTCAACTTAAAGATTCCGAAAATATAGGTCGAAAATTATTGGTTTTTGGTGTTGAAGAATCTGAATTTTTAGCTATTTTCACTGTTTTTCGGTTCCGGGTCGGGTCACTGCCGGGTCGGGTCGGGTCATTCCGGGTCGGGTTCAAACATCCGAAAATCAGAAAAAAAAACAGAGTCCTATTTCCAGAAAAAAATCAGAATTCAAAAAAATCTACAACAAAATCAGAATTCTAACATTTCCGAGCGGATTCGACGATTCAAAACACGCCTCGGTTCGCTACCCGGAAAAGGTTAGACTCGTTCCAATTCTTCTATATTTCTTAAAGCTTATTTGATTGTGTTGTTTATGCTTGATTTAGTATGATATTTTGCTAAGTAATGTAGTCTTGATTAATTAATATGATAATGAGACGATTTTGCTTATATAATTGTATTTATGTTGTTGGGACATTTCTGATTTGGAGTTGATACGTGATAGATGATATTGCCTCGATTTTTTGGTTAACTAATTATTGTCATTAGCTTTAGTAAGGTATCTTGGGTTCATTGTTAAATGCAATACGGATAATGTAAGATTAATATGTGTTTGGAAGAGCTATGGCTTGATTAAATACTCTTAGGACACTTAGCGATTTGTTGATATTCAAAATTATTGTATGTTGTAGTTTGGATTTCTGATTTTTGATGTTGATATGTGATAGATGATATTACCTCAATGTGTTGGTTAGCTAATTATTGTCATTAGCTTTAGTAAGGCATCTTGGGTTCATTATTAAGTGCAATACGGATAATGTAAGATTAATATGTGTTTGAAAGAGATACGACGTGATTAAATATTCTTAGGACACTTAACGATTTGTTGATATTCAAAATTATTGTATGTTGTAGTTTGGTCGCTGCCTTTAAATCAAACAAATGAGCATACTTTAATTGATTCAAATGACGATATTTACATGTTATATTCTAGATTAATATGTGCAATTTTAAAAGGAATATATTATCCATGTTTAATATAATAGTATGTGCGTTTAGTTTAAGTTTATGAATGTTATGCTTCTTTAAGAATTAAGATTAGTCCAACGGAATTTATTATGTATGTATACATAATTTATACATTGGTCTTCCTTGCCTCTTTTATTTTTGTTTAAATTTAGAACCGGTTGTGTTATCATATAGTCTTTCTTCGGCTACTTTAATGTGCCAAAATCTGAAAAAAATAATGTCTTAAGTATATGTAGAATAGAAGGCCATGAATATTCATTCCTATGTACATTTAATGTTGTATATTTCGTGTATGTATGTATTAGGAATATTCATGTGTTAATATTTTCGTTCCGTCTACTAATCCTTTTCTTTTTCTTTTATTTACATGAAATGCATCGGGAGTAACGAAGAGTCTCGTTATGAGACTCATCATGACTTCGTCCAAAATGAAGAACCACATTCACATTCCTTGCATTCTCCGGCCTCGAAATTTCTACACAAATAGGGCGGGATGACATCATCATCCTCCCTAGTTTCCTCTTTTATTATTATTCTTTAATTTCGTTATTTCTATTCTTGGGCATGTAATAATTATTTTAATGCTTGTGTGATTGTTAGAATGCTTAGAATAATTAGGCCTTGAATAGATGAATGAATAGGATAGTCTAACCGCCGTTAGTTTATTTCTTAGGATCGTTTGAAATTGGAAACCAAGCGGTAGCTTTATTTGTTTAGGACCGCCTTGTGTGTCCCAAACTTCGCCTCTAGTTACTTTGTTCTATCTTTTAGGTTATTATGCATGCTTTAATATCTTTCAAAAAATAATTTGGCTATCTATTATTCATTTTCTTTAATCCTAAAAAATAAGGTTTGCATTCTATCATATTTGCAACCTTGAAAGATTTTTCATAAAAAAATTGCTTCTTTTATTATTCAATTGCCAAATATGTATTTTTCTATATAAAATATAACTTCGGGGCAATGATGAGGCTTAAACCTTTTTCCAAGATCAACATGTTTAGTAGGCGAGGTGACTAAAATAACCAACAAGTTATATATTCGCAGCCACGACGTGTTTATAGTGATCTTTTCTATTTCACCCGAGAGACCAACACGTTTAGTAGGCGAGGCAATCAAAATAAACCACATTAGTCATATGTTTGCAGCCACGACGTGATTGGAATGTTCTTTTCAAAATTTAAGTCTGAGCCCTCCGTGATCAAAACATTCACTGTTTTGAATGCGGATATGGAGTTATTTGTATTTAACTGTTTCTAACCGTTTGTTTTTGACAGCTTGCAGGGATTAAAGTAAATAACGACGAATTATTCCTCGGAGTTTATTTATTTTATTTCTTTCTTTAATTCAGCTTTTATCCCGCTTTGTATTGTAATATTATTTATCGCACTTATGCAACTATTGAAATGCTTAGAATAGGCAAACTTAGGATTAATTCATAGGTTAGTTTCAAACTTAGAAATTCCTCGCTAGTTTATTTATTTTAGGCTCGTCACGCGTATTCAAGATTTTCAAAAAACAACTTTTGTCATCTTTTATTCGCTTTATTAATCATTCCGGATAAGTTTATCTTTTGTCAATTTACAATTCAATAATTCCCAAAATTTTACTTCTTTGATAGTATAAATAATTTATTGTCACAAATGCATATTTTTCAAAACTTTACATGTATCTTTCTTTTTATGTTATCTGAATACGCACTTGTATAAAATGCATCATTTACTAATTATTTGCAAACATCTTTTAATCTATTATACTT
Source organism: Anisodus acutangulus (assembly GCA_029783415.1). Classification (NCBI taxonomy): domain Eukaryota; kingdom Viridiplantae; phylum Streptophyta; class Magnoliopsida; order Solanales; family Solanaceae; genus Anisodus; species Anisodus acutangulus. The sequence continues at coordinate 25,848,341 of CM056492.1, read as the reverse complement.
GTAAAACATGCATTTTTCTAGCAATAATTAACCTGAGTTTGACTGGATAACCGCAAGTTAGCGGATCTTAAAGGATGCCTAACCCCTTCCCTTTAGGATAATAAAGAACCCTTACCTAGAATCTCGCTAGTCTCGCAGACCTTAAAATTGGAGTTTACATTGCAGCACTTAGTTTAATATGTAGGTGTCCTAATTCACCGTAAAAGATAATTAGGTGGCGACTCCTCAATCATTTTACCCAGGAATCACCGAATACGTCCGTGCTCCGCTTTGACCCGAGCAGGTCAAAATAGGGCGCGACATGTGGCACTCTGTCCTTAAGACAATATTGCCCCGTATGTATCCTTTATACGTCCTGGACAATTTGTCTCCCAAGATAAAACAGCAATGGAACACTTGAGCAAATGAAATTCAAGAGCTACCGTGAAGAATATTGAGTAACGAAATGATGCCTTGGAAGGCGTTTCTGCTTTTGACTGTCCAAATTCTGACGTTCTGGAAACTTCAGGGACCAAACTGTACATCTGAAAGAATTCTGGTCCGAACTGTACATCTGAAACTTCTGGGATCAAACTGTACTTCTGGCAAAGTTCTCTGGCCCAAAAAGATAATATCAGAAGGCCCACACCCCACGGCCCGTGGACCCGTGGACCCGTGGACCCGTGGACTCGTGGACCCGAGAACCCAAGAACCCGAGAACCCGGAACCCGGAACCCGGAACTCGGAACCGGAACCGGACCGGACTGCGGGCGGCGGCGGCGCGCGTGTGGTCTTTCCTTGAACCGAAGCACATCTAGGTCCTCCCTCCTTTAAACACATGGGATACCCCTTGGGGTCCCAAACCCCAAACCAATTTAGAGTCTTATATACACAACAATTCTTTCTTCCTCTACCGATGAGGGAGAATTGAACACAATACCACACTTTCCATGCTTCAAACACCTTACTTCGTGGACCAATATCTCTTTCAATTCTCAATGAAATTTGACGATTCTTGGCCCTACGGTTATCTACGTACTTAGTAGATCATGCATGTGCGAAGAACCGGATTCTCCAACATACGTAACACTAGTGTTTAAGCCGTTAAAGTTGGTCGGTCGCAACTCCCGCCAAAGGCAAATTTCCAACAATCCCCTCTTGAAAGAGATTTTGGCGCACTCACATGGTGTCTTTTTCATTTCCAGCAATATTTCAATGGACCGATGTTGCATAAGGAGAGGTGGCCTCGACTTTGAACCTTCCATAGTTGAATACCATCGGACTTACTTATCATCAAGGTGAACGTGATGTCTTGAACCGTCGGTGTTTAGTGTAAGCCAAGACAATGATACCAACACAACAAATTCCCTTACTCTTCTTCGTAATGTTTTGTCCGCTTTGGCCATGGACAACGTCTTGGATTCTTAAGTGCGTTCATTTTGAGGCGGCCGCCCTCGCACTTAAATAGGTGGTCTCCTACAAGGTATCCTGCTATACCCCACTTCACAAGTGTTAGGAACCATTAAAGTTTCCCAAAACCTAACCTCAACTGTTGAGGAGCATTACAGGTTTTGAAAACTTAACCTTTACCCACACTGCAGATAGCACTTAAAGTCTATCGCGGGAGCGGCTTTGGATTTGGTGTTTCTTTTCAGAAATCACTATCCGAAGTGCTCATGTTTCCACTGAAGCGATCAACTGAACCTTTACAGCTTAGTTTTCCCATTGAACCAAATTACTGGGATCTCCAGTTAGTAAGGTTGGGTTACCACTGTATTGGTCTGTATATTTTGGGTTTTAAGCCCATTCCCCTAGACAGGCAGAACACTTGATCTCCGGGTAGTCCCTTAGTTAGTAAACAAGGAAGTGACACCCGTGATGATCAACTGCCATACGGTCTTATGTCTCCTGACAAATATGTCTAGACGCCGTCATCCGTGTCCTTCCTAAAGCCGATCGGCTAGCCACAGTGTATAACTGCTGAAGGCACGGGTTTCTCCCAATAAGGGACGTCCTCTAAGGAGTCGTGAAGTTACTCAACTTCTTTCATGCTTTGTATAAAGCGATAAACTCCGATTCCATCATGAATCGGCCGATGCAAGTTTACTTAGAGGATTTTCCAAGAACCACCATGTGCGAAGAACCGGATTCTCCAACATACGTAACACTAGTGTTTAAGCCGTTAAAGTTGGTCGGTCGCAACTCCCGCCAAAGGCAAATTTCCAACATGTTTGCCCTGTTTTGGCTGTATCCTAGAGTGCAGGGAGAGAGAATCTTTACTTTATCAAGTGGTCCAGATTTCCTTAAAAGAATTTTGTTCCTACTACACAGATGCTTAAAATAATTTTCCCATCTCAGATCTTGTTCAGTCACATAATGGCAGTATTACTTTGTAGATCAAGGGAGTACGTACCAAATTGAGAGGCCCTTTCTATTGTTATGTGAATATGGGCTGCTTGTTGGTTGTTGAATAATAATATTTGGTGGCCATACTACTCTATTTTAGTGACGAAAGGCTACTTATGCTTTTAAGTAATACTCCATATTTGTGGACATATTGAATATTTAGATTTTCCCATGGCATGGTCAGTGGATCTGATGTGACCTTGTAACATGTTCATTAACTTTTCTTGCATAAAATGGGCCACTTCCATTAAATTAGCTGGTACTTGGCTGCTTCTCTCTTCCTTTGTCTATTCTCGCCAGATTTTGTGGTCCCATCACTCTTTTTAATTATTTTTTTGTCTTGCTCATGCTTAGTATCTTACTATAGTTAATTACCGCCCAAACAGGTTCTTTATTTCCCTTGACTAATTAATAATTCTGAGGCGACAAAGTTGTTCATTCTTCTGCTTTATTTAATTGGTACGCTTGTCGTCTATGTAGTTTGCTATGAAGAAAGTAATGCATGTTAGAATTTTGTTTAAATAAAATTAAATATTTTAAATGTAAGGTGTTTTCTTTCATTATTTGGTTACCACACATTTTATTTAAAGTCAATTTCTTAACATCTAAAGTTACTTTTTTCTTTAGAATAACTTTTGCAGACTAATTTTTTTTCCTCTGCATAATGTCTTTCTTCTCCAATTCCAAAAGATCAAGTTGAGAATTCTTGCTTTCCTAGATGAATTTTTTCACTATTTGCTTAATGCAGAATTCAACGACTTGTCATATCCACTAAAGCTATTTGCGTACAATTTTATAGCAATCTCGTAGAGGAGATGGAACAAATATCATTTTTTAAAAAAACGTTTCGCACGCCTCAAATTCTGTGTTCATTATTCATATTATCAAACCTTCATGTTTGTGTTCTTCTTCATATATTTTTGATATTCTAGGTATATATTTTCCAACAATCTAAAAACAATATTTTATCACGCCAAATTCAAACGAAGAATTCAAGGTATTCACTTGAAATTCATAGTTTTTGGCGATTGCGATAGGCCATGGAGAAACACCCAACTCTTACAACTTCGAAGAAGAACTACATTAATTAAAAATATTGTATTCAGGAATGAAGAAAAGAAGTGATCGATGGTGGCAGACAAAAGACATCACTTTGTGTCCCTTTTTACTAGGGGTGTCCAGTGGAACGGGTTCGGGGCGGGGTGGGTCCCGGCGGAATGGGACCCGACGGGACTGGGGAGTGCTGGACCGGTCCTCCGACAGGAATGGCGGGATCCGCCGATGTCCAGTCCCGTTCCCACCGGAAAAGGGGACCGGTATTGGCGGGGCGGGGTCGGGATCAGGTTTTTCTATTTCTTTTGCACTTAATTTTAAAAAATAATATATATAAACACTTCAATAATTGAACAAGATAGTGTAATAAAAACATCCCAAGGCTGATGTTTTTGTGCCTCTTATATTATTTAATAGAAATATGATTTTTTTGTAATACAATTTCAAAATTGGGAAAAAAATCACATATTTATAAACACCTTTTCTAATTTGTTAGAATGAGAGTTTGTTGGTCAAATTGGTCGACATCACTTCCACCTCCGTCAGACAAGATTTCGTTGTAGTTTTCATCGTCTTCTTCGTTGATCTCCGGTTGACCGCACCTTCTATGCTCCGCTCGTATCCAATCTCTGAATAAAACTGCAATCTCCAAGCTGTCTCCCGCTAATGAGTGTTTGTGCTCTCCTATTTGAAATCTTCCGGCAGAAAAACCGCTTTCAGATGCTGTTGATGGCGCTTGAATGTTCAACACATCTCGGGCCATCTTTGATAGTGTCGGAAATGTCTTCTCATTTTTCCTCCAGTATTTAAGCAAGTTTTCACGTCCTTCTTCATTGAGAATTGCTTGGAACGATACAACACCCTGCAAAATAAAAACATCAAACTCGCTAACTTGATTAGTAGTGATACCACTAAACATTTTATTTCTAAGGATTTTAATACTAGCCGCACAAACAACATGTCTTTTATAAGGTTGTACTGAAGAAGAAGGTGAAGAAGAAGAAGAAGGTGAAGAAGAAGAAGGTGAAGAAGGTGAAGAAGGTGAAGGTGAAGGTGAAGAAGAAGGTGTAGAAGAAGGTGTAGAAGAAGGTTGGTTGCTAGCACTTTCTTGTTGGTAATGCGTATATACTATTTTGCATTCATCGTGTATGCTAGATAAAATTTCTTCTTTAGTTGGTTCCTTAGGTGGTTGTTCATTTGGAATTTTGGAGTTGGAGGTGGAAGTATTGTTATACAATCATAAATAATTTCAATAAGTGCTTTACAACCGTTTATTTTACTAGTCGGATTTAATACAACACCAATAATATAAATAGTGGGAATAGAAAAAAATATTTTTTAAATTTGATAAACAATTTTTTAATATGTGCCTTATAAGATGGTTTTTTCATATATTCATTAAGTAACAAAAATATTAGAGCTATATAAAATAACATAGTTGAAATAGTAGGATAATATATACCAGAAAATTTTTTAGTTGCTTGAAAAAATTTCTCTAAAAATACAATAAGTACTGAATTTTTCTCTCAATCATTATCTATAAGCATATCAGTTGGATTTCGATTATGGGCGTTAAAAATAAAGTTATAGGTCTTCTATAATCGTAAGCAACAAGTAGTTGTTAATATAGAGAATTCTACTTAGTCACTACTTCTTCAGGAATTTTTCTATAAGGTAGTCCACAATCGTGACAAGTTTTTTATATTATTTTTTTCTTTGTATTCTATTACTTTTAAAAATAAAGTTTATAGCAAATTGCACTTTATTAAGAATGTCTTCAAAAAGTGATATACTATCCTTTACAACTAAGTTATAAATATGGCACACATTTTATATGAAAATGATTAGAAAAATATGGAGTTAATAGATTTTTTAAAAATCTCACAGCATAATTATTAGAAGAAACATTATCAAACGTAACAATCATTATTTTGTCAGTTATACCATAATAATCGCAAACTTTGATGAGTATTTTCTGTAATAAAATTTTCGATGTGCCTATCATCAATATATCTATATGCTAAAATACGTTTTTGCATAGACCAATTATGATATATCCAATGACATGTTACAATTAAATAATCATGGTTGTTACGGCCTATATCAGGAGTGATAAATACTTTGCCAGGAAAATGATATAATACATAATGTAAATATTGTTGATATTCGTGTGCGAATTTAAAAACGTCTCTCCTAATAGTTGATCTAGAAAAATCGTTAAAAGCGGGATTATACATCTCTTATGTAATGAATAAAACTAGGAAGGAAGGAAATGAAAAAGGCAAACTCTCCACCACAACTAATTTTGCTATTGCTTCTCTATCTCTATGTTTATCGTATTTAGGACCTACAATTCCCCCGTCGTCGGATTAATTTGACCTTGTACTTGGTCCGGGACACTATGTGAACCTTGTCCCGACTGAGAGCGCATTGACGCACCCGACTTTGTAGCCTCGTATTCATCTCACCTAGCTTTGTGAAAGCTTTGTACATGTCTCAATAAACCTCCCGTCCCACCCTAACCTTTTCTCATTTTAAATTTATAAACATTTTTACAAAATTTGCATCTAACTACTTGATTCTCTTGGTCCTTATAAAAAAATCTCATGCATCTGATTTTAATTTTCGTTGTGTGGGGCCTCGTCTCACACTAGGGGGAATAATAGGCGTTCCAGTTTCAGTTTGAGGTGCACTAGTGGGTGTGTCATCTAGATTATCTTCTAAATTAAAGTCTGATTCAGTTGCAGAATATATCTCATTATCTAATGGTATATCATTAAAAAAATTTCAGTTTTTCATATATATGAGTGTAATCAATCAAATCATCATGTCTAGGAATATGATGACTAGAAGAAGTACACTGCCCTTGTTACCCCTACTAGAAGAAGCACATTTACCCTTACCCTTAAACATACCTCTTAATCATTTCATTTTAATTATGCAAATAAATAATTAAAAATAATGAAATTAAGTGCGATAATTAAAATAAAGTAACAATAATAATTAAAAGAAGGAACGAAGGTACCAAACGCCGACGTAACGTCGAGTTGTAATCGAGGTTGAAAATTGAAACTTTGCTCGATGGATGATCCTTAAGCTAATTGTCAACTTCAGTCTCAATTTTTGAACTTTGATACAATTATACAAATGTGCAAATAAAATAAAATATTTAGTAGGCAATGTAAGTGTAGACTTGTAGAGAGATAGATTGAGTTAAGAGATTGTTGTAGGAAGATTTGTGAGATTAAAATGAAAAGAAAATGAGGTATTTATAATTGAAAAATTGGGTTAAAGTGTAAATATAGTAACTTAAGGATTAAAAATAAATATTAAGGGGGTAGGGGGGTTTATGGGAATGCAAAAATGGCCAAAATATAAAATGACCGTTGTATAACGGTCATTTTTGCAAAGAGGGGGTCGGGGTCGGGGTGGGGTCAGGGCGGGGACGGGGTGGGGCGGGTTTGGGGTGGGTACGGGCCTGGGCGGGACGAGCCCAGGTCCCGTCCCGGTTTCGAGTCCCGAAATCATTTTTTTAGGGGGATTGGGGCGGGACCGGGGAGGGGTCGGGTCGGCCCACTGGCCAGCCTTACTTTTACATATTGAGTCTAACCACTAAAGTGGGTAACTGATATGGAGTTCTCTTGCAGAGCCATTTGTATTGTTAATGCACATCTGGAGAAGAAGGAAAGTGTATCAAAAAGGTTATATGGGCAAAATACTGCCAATTCAATTAGCGAAAGCAAGGGAATATTGAAATATTATTAATTGTGATGTGATATATATTGGATTTACCCAAGAAGATATTAATTTCTCAGATGTGTATTCAACCTTTTAATGAGCCTATCGCATATTCGGCGCAACTGCAAATACATGGAACTGAGATGGAGATTTTAAAAGACCAATCCTTGATTGAAGAAGAAGAAAAAAAAATTGTGGTTCAGTAGTTGTCGTATGGAAGTTGGATTTGTTGGAGATCGGACCATTCATATAACGTCACCAGAAGACGATTTCCTAACTATTTCCTATTGAAATTAATGTCACGGTGTCCCATTCTATGTGAAAAGTTGCAAAGTAAGGAAGAATATAGCAACGTTATATCTAGTAAAGTCCTACTACAAGAATACGATAAATATGGTAAGGGTACAATGCTTAATTAATTACAACTAACATATTACAATTATTGGTATACTCAATTTATGGGTATAAACGGTTTAGCTTGTCAATTCGTGATATACACGGTATACATAAGGCAGTGTATATCACGGGTATATTTATCACCCCCCCCCCCGCAGTCATAGCGGGCGATCTTCGTACGCTGAGACTGTCCCTAAAATCTTCAAAGAGAACCAAAGGAAGACTATTAGTAAAGATGTCTGCAATTTGATATCTGGAAGGGACATGACAGACGCGTACTTATCCACGAGCTACCTTTTCTCGAACAAAATTGATATTCATCTCGATGTGTTTAGTGCGCTGGTGTTGAACCGGATTACCAGAAAGATAGCTGACACTAATATTATCACAATAAACCAAGATAGCTTTCTGAATGAGACAATAAAGTTCTAAGAAAAGGTTACGTAACCAACATGATTCAGACACCACATTGGCAACCCCACGATACTCGGCCTCCGCACTAGAGCGTGACAACGTAGACTGTCGCTTCGCAGACCATGAGATCAAGTTATTTCCAAGAAACATACAATAGACAAACGTGGAGCGTTTGGTATATGAACAACCACCCCAATCAGCATCCGTATACGAGACAAGTGTAGAAGCCGACGACGGATAAAGATGCAAGCCATAGTCAAGTGTTCCCTGGATGTAGCGGATAATGCGTTTGAGCGCATTCATGTGCTCAATCCTAGGATAATGCATAAACAAACATACCTGTTGTACGACATATATAATATCCGATCTCGTGAAAGTAAGATACTGAAGAGCTCCGGCAAGATTGCGATAGTGGGTAGGATCCTCGTAAAGTGAGCCAGCCGCAACACACAACTTGGGTTTAGTATCGACATGAGTGGAAGTAGACTTACACGAGGACATACCAGCCCTCTCAATTATCTCAGCGACATACTTCCGTTGTCATAAGAATAACCCACTTGCATGACGAGTGACAACAATCCCCAAGAAGTAATTCAAGGGCCTCAAGTCTTTCTTAGCAAACTCAGAATTAAGCTGTGTTATGATAGACTTGTGCAAAACATCAGACGAGGCAGTCAAGATAATATCATCCACATATAATAGAACATAAGCCAGGAAAGTACCACGGTGATATATGAATAATGAATTATCAGACCTGTTGTTCGTAAACCTAATCGATGAAACAAAGTCTGCAAATCTCTTATACCAAGCCTGTGGGGCCTGCTTAAGCCTATACAATGATTTTTTCAATAAACAGACATGATGAGGATATTTGGAGTCTCGAAAACCCAAGGGCTGATGCATGTAAACGGTATCCTTAAAATCACCACGTAAGAAAACATTCTTCACATCTAACTAATGAATGGGCCATGCCTTAGAAATAGCCAGATTGAGAACAATGTGAATGGTAGCCGGTTTGACCACCGGACTAAATGTCTCACCACAATCCACGCCAACCTGCTGAGCTTTACCATCACCTGCAAGACGAGCCTTATGCCTCGCAAAAGATCCGTCAGAATTATCCTTATGAGTAAAAATCCACATAGATCGAATAATATTAACACCAGAAGGACGGGGCACCAACTTCCACGTCTTATTTTCAATAAGAACATTATATTCGTCGTCCATAGCCAATTTCCAATTCGTGTCATTTAATGCAGACACTGGGTTACAGGGTAGCGGGGATTTAAGAACATTAGAATTAAGAATAAAATGTCTTTTCGATTTAAAAATACCCATTTGACTACGAGTAACATGCCCTTGACTCGAGGTGGAAACGGGTGGATCCATGGTGAAATCTGAATAAGCGATTCAAGCCAGCAGCACATCGTCACCGCCCAAAATCGGGAACAGAGTCGGGTCAAGCGATCGTGCGTATAGGTATTGGTCGGGCAACCCACCCAATAGCCGAATCGGCGTAAACAATGGGTCCAAAGAGTGGGCCGATGGTGGATAGTGGGTGCAGGACAAATCCGATAAATGATGGATAATATACGGGAAGACCTCACCGTCTAAAAAATTATACGAACTAGGCTTGGGACTACTCACTTTAGTAAACGAAAATTGAGTTTCATAAAAAATAACATGGCGACTAATTATGATTTTATTGGACGATAAATTAAAATATTTGTAACCACGATGATTCGATGGATAACTCAAAAACACACAAGGGGTAGAACGGGCTTGAAGTTTGTTAATTGTAGTTGACGGAAATAGTGGATAACATAAGCACCCAAATACCCTAATATGTGAATACGAATGAGTCTTATTATAGAGGAATTTAAGAGGGGATGAATATGACAATCCTTTGGTAGGAAGTATGTTGAGAAGATAAGTAGTCATTTGTAGAGCATGATGCCAAAAGGAAGGGGGTACAGAAGCATGTACCATTAAAGTTCGGACAATATTATTAATAGACCGGTCCAAAGCTCGGGTAGGGTCGATTTTTTTCTGCTTGCCCGACCCTGGCCCGACCTTGATCCTATTTTTTAAAAAAATTTCCGACCCTGGCCCTAACCCTTCGGGGACCCTACGGGTCACGGGTCGGCCCTGACCCGTCGGAAGGAGGACGGGATTTGGCGGGTCGGGTCAAGGAATTATTATTATTTTTTTTTTTAAATTGAATTTTCAAAATTAAAATTGACATTCACACTTACACTATCATGAAATTTCGATATTGAAATATATTGTGTATTTACTAAAGAAAAAGGAAAAGGAAAAGGAAAATTAGAAATCGATTTGGGGGAAAACACAAATTGATTGGGAAAACAAACATTTTTCTAAAAATTAGCTGCGCCAAACCGCCTTGTGGCTGTTTGGGCCGCCCCGTCTCGAAAAAATACCCAAAATCAAAAAACAAACCGGGAAAAACGGACATCTGAGCGCAGAGTTATGACCATTTAAAGTTTCACCAATTTACAACTATTTTCTCTCCCTACATTATGCTTCCGTGATATTAACAGAACGACTAATAATATAAATATATAATTAATAATCAGCTACCATTTTTATCTTATTTTATGTCAAGCTCAATCTAGATTAGAGAAATACATATATTATAAAAACATGCATTATATAACTTAAATATTAATGACAAAAATATATATAACTACAAAATAAATATTAATGAAGGAAAAATAATATAAATTATATTAAAAAATACGCGGGTCGGGGTCGGGTCGGTGGTCTGGCCGGGTCAGACGGGTAAAATATTCTGACCCTGGCCTGACCCTACATAAGATCGGGTCTCCGCTTTTTCGGGTCTAGTGGCTTACGGGTCAGCTATAAGCCGACCCTGGCCTTGGTTTTTTCGGATCGGGTCGGGCGGGTCCCCGACCCGTTGGACAGGTCTAATTATTAATGGTACGAATTTTTCGTTCGGCCTTCCCATTTTGTGAGGACGTATGAGGACAAGAGAAACGAAAAACTATGTCATTATCATCACAAAAATTCTGAAACAACCCATTATCATATTCTTTGCCATTATCACATTGAATATTTTTTATTTTCCATTCGAATTGGGTACATATGAATGCTCTAAATTGTAAGAATGTGAAAAAAACTTGAAATTTTTTCGCTAACGGAAAAGTCCATAAAAAATTAGAATAATCATCCAAAAATAGAACATAATAACGATGAGCCACAGAACTTAAAACGTGAGAGGTCCATAAATCGCTATGAATAATATCAAATGACATTAAAGTACGAGAAGTAAAAGCTACAAATGACAATCTAACATGTTTGCCTAAAGGACAAGAATGACAAATTGGAGTACTATGCGCACCCTTACAAGAAAAAAAATTATTTTTATGCAAAGAAGAAACAATGGACGACTCAGGGTGACCCAAACGTGCATGCCATAAAGAAGGAGCTAGAGTAGCAAAAGTAGATGGCAAGGCTTGACTCGAGAGACTGGAGGCGGGTGTGATAAGATAAAGATCTCCTCTACTATTACATCTCACGAGAGGTATCCCCGTCTTGAAATCATTCACAGAAAAAATCCAAAAGGATCAAAATTAACAAAAACCCAATTATTAGTGGTGAATTTACGGACATACACCAAATTTTTAATTAAGTTAGGGGTATAAAGGGCGTTTTTCAAAATAAGATGTGGATGTGGGGGAGACAAAGTTGTATGACCGTAACCGTGAATTGGAATTAAGTTGCCATTACTAACAATTATGCCACGATTTTTGCTCAAATTGAAATAAGACGAGAGAGTACCTTGATCGGACGTCATGTGAGAAGTGGCGACGGTGTCCATGTACCAATTCGCGTCTGGAGGATTTAACCCAAGTGTATGCATGTCGGCTTCAATATATGTCAGAGTCGGGATTGGATGCTGGCCCGTAGCATGGAAAGCCTGCCGGGGCCGAGGCCCAAGCAGGCCTTCCCGCTATCCAGGCCCAGCAGTGTGTCAAAATCCACTGGGCTGTGAAATATTGGGCCTGAAGGGCGGCTGAGAAGCCCACTGCCCTTAGTACGCTGAAGCAGGAAAATAGAGGTTGTTGGGCCACTGCCCACTAGCCCAGCCCCACTGCCAGGGGGCCCATGGCTGGGACCAGTTGGGATGCGGCCCACCCCCACCGTACCGAGGCCCACTTCCACTGTTTTGGCCACCTCCACCACCGCTGGTACTACCACGATTGCCACCGCGATTTTTGCCATTATTTTTCCGTTTCTTCTTGCGTCCACTGTGAGTACGGTTTTGGCCCGAATTATCAACAAAACCTTGAGAACTATCGGAGGACGTCATCATCACCACGGACTAGTGTCGGTAGCCGCCTTTTTTGCCAAGCCGGCTTCTTCTAACGTGAGCATTGAACGGGCTTAATAAAAATGTGGAAGTGGATTACTTTGACGGAGGAGAGTCCTAACGCCATTATATGCCTCATATAGGCCTGCACCCATTTGTAAAACAAGACGACTATTGGTAACAGGAGCTCCGACATTACTGAGTTGGTCTGCTAATTCCTTGAGTCGTTTACAATAAGCCGAAACATTCGAGAAATCTTCCATGCTGACTTGAGAAAATTCCTGCTCAAGGGTGACAAGACGATAGTGTTGGTTATCCTGGAATATATCACACAATCTATTCCAGGTAGCCATAGCCGTAGTGTCTGGTTCAATGATCGTCTGTAAAAGGTTGGTAGAAATAGTGGAGTAAATCCACTGAAGGACGGTAGCATTAAGAGTAATTAATAACTGAGTATCCTCCGCGGGAGAAAGGATAATGAGAGGAATTAAGTGATGAAGGACTTGATGAGAGATTGCGTTAATTTTGAACAATTCCGCCCACGTCGCATATATGACGTTTTCCATCTCAAGAACAATAGGGATGTGGTTCTTGATATTGGAAACAGTAAGGGCAGGATGAAACATGTTCTTCAACGTAGACATAACGGAAGAACAATGAGGGATTAGGAAGAAAATTTGGGAAGGGAGGAGGAATAATTTTGGTCGGAATCCGAGAAGGGTCTCGGGATTGGAGCCGAGAGAAGCGGAAGCAAGGTAAGGTTTTTATGAGACCTAAACTTCTGATACCCTGAAAGAAATAATTTCTTGATTATTTTCATTAATGAATGAGTATATATACAATTTATACTTACCATAATATGGAAAATCTTATTCATATTCTATTCTCAAATTATGGGTATACTCAGTTTATGGGTATACACGATTTAGCTTATAAATCCGTGATATACACGGTATACATAAGGCAGTGTATATAACGAGTATATGACGTATATATTTATCATTATATATTCTTTACCTGGACTAATTAAAATGATTTGTCCCAACATTCTCATGTTAAAAAGGGAATACTATTGGTAGCGTTTCGGATGCGGTGTCCAATATATGGAGCATAGATTATAAGAGTAAAACGGTCTAAAGTGTTGATCAATCGTGCACTGAATAAGGTTGAAGGAAAACGTTTCTTCTATAAAAACAAAGGAATCATCAAGCAATTCTTTTCTGGGAATATTAACAATATGGAACGGAAGGCAAAGTATTTTAGTGGTGAAAAATTGGTTTCATCAAATTCCTCCTAATTTGGACTTGAGAGACCAAGAGACAACTCCGGAATACGTATTTGGTGAAACTGCAGGTCTAAAATTAGTTGTAAGCAATGAATTTTGAGTGTCAAATGGACAAGGAGGAGAAATTTTTCAGATTTTCATCGATGGCAAAGTCTTGCTAGTTCTGAAGACATCAACTTCACAAATGTATAGATGAAGGGAGTCAAATTGATGAATAAAGGAGAAAGTGACAACTAAATCGGGTTCTATTTTCTTAACTCTATTTATTCTTTATTTATTCTATCGTTTATGATTTTGTGAATTTATTTTCATAAATGTTCGGGTAGATGATACACTTCTGATAATCTTCAAATACTTGCTAATTTTAGGAATAACATTTCCTTATGTGATGATTGTGACTCGTTATTCTTGCGTAAAGACCACATGTGAAGTTTATTTTCAAGTTATGAGATGACATGAATATTTTATATATAAGGATCATATTAATACTTGAAAATTATTTTAATCATTTTATGATCATGAGAATGAATGATTTGTTATTTGATTTTGTTTAAAGGTTAAAGACCTTTTATGAGTTTGATGTTTTGCAAGAAGTATAATAATTTTGATTTTTCATGTATTTTAAAAAAAAATGAATGAATTATTTGAAGAGTGGGGTATTTGGCTTATGATTAGAAGTCAACATTAGACAATTAATTTTATGCATTGGGAAAAGTTGTCTTCTTTCATGAAAATGTGTCACTAAAAAAATTATATTATTTCATAAATACTTGAAAAGTTGTATATACACATCAAAGTATGTGGAAATTATTTGGGCTAGTTAATTAGTTCATATGTTTTGTAAGAGGTGATATGAAGAACATAATATAAATAAAGAAATTTTTACGGTACAATAGAAACAAAGAAGTTTATACGATAGAATAGAAACGACGAGGTTTTTCTTTCTTCACATTCGACATAAAGGATCTTGGACAAATTGATACTATGTTGGGTATCAAGATTAAATAAATAGTGAGGGTAATGTATTGAGTTAATCTCATTACGTTGAGAAAGTGCTAATTAAATTTAGTCACTTAAAAGAGGTCAATATCGGCCTACTTGATCCTATATAGAGTTAACTAATAATGATGGAAGATTGTGGATTAACTTGTGTAAGCAAGCGCTATTGAAAGGGCCAGTAGCCGAGTTTTTGGTTTTCTTTAGAAAACTAAAGATATGAGAAACTCTAAGTTTCATACTATTTTATTCGGTGCAAGTTAGTTATTGAGTATATGAGAAAATAAATTCATAACATGATGGATGTTTACCTGGGGAAGAGGTGAAATTACTTGAAAATTCAAGAAACAAATTTGCATTAGTAGCAGCTAGCAAAGGAGTTGAGTGGTTGATGAATTTTTAAGAGAATCCAGTGATTTCACAAAATGTGAGCTCAATTTTGTGATAGTCAAGCCGCTCTAGTTCGATCATATGAATATATTGAAAAGTCAAGACACGTTTGTCTTTGATATGTTTATGTGAGATAGTTAATCCAAGAAGGAATAAGCTCTCTCACATTTGTGGAGTAAAAAAGTAATTTCGGTGATCCAATTACTAAAATACTTAAAAGGAAGTTGATGAATACAACTTCGAGTTTGATTAAGCAGTCCCCACAAGCTTGGTATAAGAGATTTGCAGACTATGTTTCAACTATTGGATTTTCTCACAGCAGGTCTGATAATTCATAGTTCATATATCGTCGTGGTTCTTCCCTGGCTTACATACTATTATATGTGGATGATATTATCTTGATTACCTCTTCTGATGCATTATGCCAGTCTATCATGACAATGCTCAGTTCTGAGTTTGCTATGAAAGACTCGGGGCCCTTGAGTTACTTTTTGGGGATTGCTGTCTCTCGTCATGCAAGTGGGATGTTCTTATCCCAACGAAAGTATGCAGTTGAGATCATTGAGCGAGCCAGTATGTCTTCATGCAAGTCTACTTCCACTCCAGTTGATACTAAACCCAAGTTGGGTGCTGAGGCTGACTCACCTTACGAGGATCTGACCCGCTATCGCAGTCTTGCTGGGGCCCTTCAGTATCTTACTTTCACGAGACCAGATATTACGTATGACGTACAACAGGTGTGTTTGTTTATGCATGATCCCAGGGTTGAGCACATGAATCCGCTCAAATGCATTATTCGGTACATACAGAGGACACTTGACTTTGGCTTACATTTATATCCATCATCGACGGCTACACTTGTCTCGTATACATATGCTGATTGGGGTGGTTGTCCGGACACCAAACGTTCCACGTCCGGCTATTGTATGTTTCTTGGACATAACTTGGTCTCATGGTCTGCAAAGTGTCAGTCTACATTGTCGCACTCTAGTGTAGAGGCAGAGTATCGAGGGGTGGCCAATGTGATCTCTGAATCATGTTGGTTACGTAATCTTCTTTTAGAGCTCCATTGTCCTATTCAGAAAGCTACTTTGGTTTTATCCTCAAAGAATCTCACCACTCTTGTCTTTTACCACTAAAGGGATGCTCCTCAAAGTTCTTCCATGAACTAGCAACTCAAACACTTTAAATCAAGTTTCAAAGTTTGGTTCAAGAATGGAGTTTATGTCAATCAAAGAAAAGGACAACAAAACTATAACGGATTGGAAATAAAGAAATACACAACGAAAATAAAGAGAAAAACACAAAAAAAAATAGCATGAAATAAAAAAGCCCCAAAATTACTAGAATACAGTAAGTATGAACAAATACTTAAGTCTCTAGCAAGAGAACAAATATGAAATCAAATATAGTGAATAAACAATTTCAAGAGAAGATCTAGAACATATCAAATGAACTTTTATCCAAAAGTGCTGCAATGACCATTGCACTTCTCCAAGCGACTTTTGAGATTCTTTACGACATTTTTGGGATTTTCAGTAAACAAGACTTGAATACAACTTCAAATCCCAATGAGTTTCACAAAATAACAATTAGAGAGAATATCTCAACACATTCAAGTCACGAAATCACAAGATTGAGTACAAATATATCAAGAATAAGTGAATAATACCAAAAAGGTATTGTTCACGTACTGTTCATTGAGCAATTTTTTGACTTTTTTTTTTGTTACTGTTCACGCTACAATACGTTTTTTTAGTTCTTTTTTAAAAATTTTTAGTGTTCAAATCAATAGATCGGGTGAGTATAAGAATACCCAACCATCCAAAGCTCTAATACCACTTGATAATAACACGGATAGCAGAAGACTTTAGAATTAGAAGATTGAAAGATGAAAGGATTGATTCTTGAGAGAGAAAAACACAAATTCAAGTATTTGATACTTGAAACCTTGTTTTAATAGAAGAAGAAACAATTGAATCAATAAAGAATAAGAAGAATAGTAGGGAGGGAACATAAACAAGAAATTTTACCATTGAAGAATTCGAGTTATGGTTCAAAGTAGAATAAAAAGGGCATAGCCCAAAACAAAACTTCAAATGTCTCCACAAGGCTAATAATATTAATATTAATCAAAACTTAGTTATAATAAAAAAGAAAATATCTCCTTATAGCCTAGAAAGGGGCTTCCAACACTTGGTCAAATTAAAATAAATAAGGTGCAATTTCCTAGGTGCATAGAAGACTAAAACACTTAGACAAATACAAGTCAACATAGATTAAAACAACTCTTAAATGTAGACTCTGGAAACTTTTTTAGGGCAGATTTGGGCTGCGGTATATTTCTCCTTTTTGGGGCAGATTTGGGCTTCATTCCATCTCATCTTGGACTTTAATTTGGACCTCCAAATAGGTGTAAGACTTGATCAAAATATCTTGATTGGGCTGGAGCTCTTCTTCCATCACAAGACACTTTTTAATTGCTAATCATGGCCCATTGAGCTTGTCTTGAAATTTTCTTGTTTAAGATCTTGTCATGGGTTTTCTTGGAACTTCCAAAGCTTCAGCCATGTCCTTTAGTAATGTTGAGTTGCCATGGATGCTATCAACATGGATGCTAGAAGAACCAGGTCCTTCAGACAAGAACTGGAGATTGTTTGATCTACACGGAAGAAGTTGTTCCACTCGCACAAAAGAAGACCTTGAAGAATTAGGATTAAGGCTTAATCCAATTCTACAAGAAACATGAGTTCAAGACATGAAAATATTACCATAATTGAACACATGAAATCAACTTCGAATTAGGAGAAGTTAGTCATGTGTGTGAGTACAAACCAAGTCAAACAAGAATTTATTTCTTGACTTCTAGAATCTAGTCTTGATTGAATTTGGAGAACTACAAGCGGCAATTGTACTACTATATAAAGCACAACATTGATGTTTTGGAGATTTACCACATACAAAAAAGAGAGAGAGCAATATAAGAAAGAGATTTGTACGGGTGAAAAAGAATCGACTACAACAATGAGAAGAACTTGTTTCTATCAAATGTATTTCATACTGTTCTTAAGTTGTAATAGTTGATTGTTGTGGTCCTAAGATGTACACTTATTTACATTCTTAGTGATTTATAATAGATGTTAGTTTTGTATTGTAAAGAGCTTCATAGGCTGGGTAGAGTCTTTGGAGGAATTGGGGAAGGTACCAACAATTAGTGATAAATTGTTGATGATTGGGGTAGGGGCCTGTAGGGGTCGATCCTTGTGGTGTATAAAGTGTCGTAACCTTAAAAGTTATTCTAGTTATAGTGGAAAATTTCGGAAAATCCTATCGGAGATAGGTCGTGATTTTTGTCTCCCTTGAATAAGAAGTTTTCCGTATAATATCTGGTCTGGTAAATGTAAGATACTGGAGAGCCCCTGCAAGACTGCGACATCGGGTCGGGTCCTCGTATGGTGCACCTGCTGCGGCACTAAGCTTGGGTTTTGCATCAACATGAGTAGTAGTGGACTTACAGGATGACATCCCAGCCCTCTCGAGTATATTCAGGGGACACTGGACTATGAGTTGCACTTGTATCCTTCTTCTACATCCGCACTTGTCTCATACACAGATGCGGATTGGGGTGGTTGTCCGGACACCAGACGGTCTACGTCAAGATATTGTATGTTCCTTGGCAACAACTTGGTCTCCTGGTCTGCAAAGCGTTAGGCGACTCTATCCCGCTCAAGTGCAGAGGCAGAATATCGAGGGGTAGCTAATGTGGTCTCAGAATCATGTTGGTTACGTAATTTGCTTGTAGAGCTTCATTGCCCCATTCAGAAGGCGACCTTAGTATATTGTGATAATGTTAGTGCCATCTACCTCTCAGGTAATCCGGTTCAGCACCAACGCACCAAACATATCGAAATGGACATTCACTTTGTCCGTGAAAAGGTTGCTCGGGGGTAGGTACGCGTATGTCATGTCCCGTCAAGATATCAAGTTGCAGACATCTTTACAAAGGGTCTTCCCTCGGTACTCTTTGAAGATTTTAGGGACAGTCTCAGCGTTCTAAGACCGCCCGCTATGACTGCGGGGGTGTGTTAAATAAGGCAATATACACACAATATACAAGTGTATATTGCCTTATTCAAAGGCCACGAAATCAGCCCATATTGGGCATCTCGGTTTTGGCTAGTTTTTGTACATAAGATATTGTATATTTGGAAAATATATGTGTAGTATATTGTAATGTATTTGTTACCTAAAGTAGGTTTATACACTACCATAATTGTAGAGTTAAAATTATGGTAAAATAAGATTTAGGAATAGAATAAGAATATTTTGTATCTTGTAACTATTCAAGTAATGAAAATAATCAAGGGGATTATTTCTTTCAGATTTATTATTCTGCAATTTCCTTGTTGCATAGTTACTGAAAGAAACTGATTCTTTTGGTTTATAAGTCGCAGCAAAATAACAGTTATGAATTTATTCTCTCTAGTGTATTTAGCTTAAGTGTCAGTACTTAGTTTAATCTTAATTTGAGTTCTTAAGCTGTTACTAATCCTTTATCTTATTTTCGTGCATGTGAAATTGGGAAAGTGCTTCAAGGGTAAGGGGCAAGTTGAGAAGATCTATCATACACTTATGTACCTCACATAAACCAACTAGAACAATGCAAACTGCTTCTGCAGTTGGTGATGAAGCAGAGAATTCCCAAGTCCTTAGTTTGTTGAGCCCCTCTTCAATCCTCTGAGTAGCTGGATGTGATCTTCTTAGCAAACTGATGGATCTGTTATTGGATTATGCGGAAAAAATTGCCATCTTTTTCTCTGTTTTTCTTTCCCTTTACTTTCAACTCAAAACTTGGGGATGAACCAATACCTCCAAAATTCATCCTATTTATACAGAAAGCGACAAGAAGCAGAGTACTCTGCTTTTTAGTGGGCCATGTGACGAGAGACTGGGCATTACCTAAGAGTTCGGTCAGCTTCTTGTGCCCTTTCATCATTGTTTTTGTTGTCTTCAAGAGGTTTGCTACTTTGCATTACCTTATTGCTTATGGGTGATGAAGAAAGATGTCTCAGCAGATATGTGGCTTGTTAATCTTGTCTCGGTTGGAAGACTCACAGTTTGTCAAGTGGCAACAGCAAAGCGCCATTATTTAATTGAGATGATTAGACGAAGATCTTTTACAGGAGATTCTTGGACGACTTTTTCCAAAAAATAATCTAAAAGAAGCATTTTCGAAAGGAAGATTTTATTGGAGGAACATGAGTGCTGCAACTATGGCGAGGTGAATATTATATTTGGAACACGTATGGCTTGTTGTTTACCTTCCTCGTGTTCGTTGCTCATCGATGTGGCATTACGAGGTGTTAACAGTGTGAAATTTTGATGTACAAGGTATTGCCAATGTATTATGTTACATGGAAATGTGAAGTAATGGATAAAAGAAAGTTGTATTTTTCTTGCAAATTGTGCCTACAGTAGTCACTTAACTCTCGTATTCAGTTATCTTTTCCGGGTCGGGTCCTGCATCCAACCTTGTTAGAACCTCAGGTTCTCCTGCAGTATTCCTTACGATCTGCGCCCAACCAGCAGATATTAGAGTATGATTAAAAAAATTGAGGTTCAATTCATTGAACTAACTGTTGGCTTGATTCGTAGTTTATAACTTTATATGCAAACATTCGAAGGCACAACAATATGAGCTCTCTGAATAACTTACAACTTCTGCAGATTCTAGCATCAATAACCATTTTCCTTGATATTATAATAGTCTAGATATATGAAGTTCGAAAAATCTATGTTATAAAAGTATTCTCAATATCAATCTAGTGAAAGCTAGAAGGTTACTTAAAATAATTACTGATAGCTGTATCCCAGCACTTTTGTGAAGATATTTGTGGTGTTATATACTAAAGGTGGATGAAAAGATCAAGTAATGGTGCCTCTTAGAAAGAAAAAGAATATAGTGAGAGGACTCACCAAGATCTCGTCGTCAAGGTAAGAAATCATAATAAGTCTCTGGAAGGTTCCGCCTGACATCGTATCAACCCAGAGTGAGAAGTAAATAAATAAATGCCTAAACAGTAGCCATAAATCTAGAAAAGTTATTTTCTTCAATCTGCTATCTTTCAAATCTACTTTAGTTTCTTCCTTGGGCTTTAAGACATTAGGATATGCCCTAGGAACTACAAAGAATAACCCTTTAAGAAGCACAAGTAACCAAAATAGACGAAATATGGCAGTTCAATAAAAATAAATGTGCTGAAGTACAAACGAGTTCTCGAAAGGCAGAGGCTGATACAAATGAGAACATAAGCTGAATAAGAACAACGAATCAAAATAAACTAAAAAAGGCTTGCTTGAAGGAACGAGCAGGCAGAAAAATAACTTCGAATTGCTTTTACCAACGCTAGATGTGACATTGACACGATTGAGAGCAAAGAGGTTTCAAACAGAATTGGCAGACATTTAAAGTACTACTAGGCTATCATACTAGAAAACGGCAAGTCACTAAAAGATGTTCATAGGCGTGATCACACTTCTTGTAATGTAAGCACGTCAAACTTCATTACCCATTTACCGATATCTCTACATCATAGATTTAGCTCCCCTAGAAAGATACAATATGTTTGCATCGAGTAAGAAGTATGTTTTAGTTGATGATAAAGATCAAATCCTACAGAAATAATGAAATCTCACCAAGAGGAACTTTCACCCCACTGGACAGAGCATCTCTAATGGGGACAGGAAGTTGTTGCACAGTATTAAAAGCCTGGCCAAAAGCACCTCTTAGTTGTTCAGGTACAGCTTCCTCATTAACCTTTGGAGATTCAAATACCCCTTCAACATACTCTTCTTTCATACGAAGAGGCCCCTCAACACTATACTTCGTCGAGATGATAAATTTATTCTCAATCTGCATTTATCAAAAAGCATTTTCACACTTCTTCAGATACGTATGATCAGATATAGTAATAAATTTCACTAATATTTCACCAAGATCTCGGCCAATACTCAATATCAAGAAACGACTCAACTGATATTGACCGGCCTAGAACTAATTGCCAGCCTGAAAGAATCAGGGACCAAGCTTAAGTGATTGCGAGGCAACTGAGCATGCGCCTCTAAGTTTCAAACTGAGTGTAAATCAAGAATCAACACATGATCAGCCCTAATTCATTTCTGCTCCATTAATAATAAGAATATTAAGTAATGTTGACCCTACCTTATTAAAATACTTCTCATTTAAAGTTTCCAAATTACAGTGAAGGCAAAAAATACTACATGATTTCTTCCTATTTGTCTAAGCCTTGGTGGACAGAATTACCACCTGCTGATGGGACGTAGACGTGCGTGCGAGCTAAGAAAAAATACTTTTCATTTAGAGCTTATTAAGACCTAGCATTTTGTTCATTATTTCCTCCTTATGTTAATATATGGTACTAATGATGTTGAATT
This sequence comes from Anisodus acutangulus, assembly GCA_029783415.1. NCBI lineage: Eukaryota > Viridiplantae > Streptophyta > Magnoliopsida > Solanales > Solanaceae > Anisodus > Anisodus acutangulus. The sequence goes on along the minus strand of CM056492.1, from coordinate 25,825,875 downwards.
TCTTTTCTTTTCTTTTGGAAACTGCTGACCATGCAAGTCTAGAATTTGAGCTTGTTACTAAAGAAACATTCTAATTATAAGTCCTCGAGTTTTAAATTGCAATATTGCTATTGTAGCTATCCTGATACTTCACTTCACTGGCTGTGGAAATTTTTAGCTACACAAAATTACTTCGTGAAATTCTTAATTTAGATGAAGTCTGAGAACAGTTGACCTAAAATTGAAGAACTCAAGAGACTTCTGTAAACTTTGAGATTGAACGAGCATGTACGTAACTTGTGAACCTAATTCCTAATGTGCTCAGTTTAAGCTAAGCATGTAACCTTGACTTCAATGCAGGCAGGTAAAAAGGGAAGAAATTTTGGGTCACCTAGCATGAGCTTCCTAAACTGCCACTTAGAGGCTGACTGGAAGAGCAGACCAGATGCTGCTGTCTACAGCTTCGAACAGCTTAAGCTCATACACTTTAAAAGAATGGTAGTCCACATAATGATATCATTCCCTATCACTTGTATTACCCTTAGCTTTACTTTCTGTTGCAAAAGGATATTCATGACAAGCAGACATAGCAATACAAAATAAGGATTTAAAGAAAAAAGTGATACACAAATGAAAAACTGTCACCACCTTCTTTGCCAGTTAATAGCCTCAATTATTAAGTTGCTGTAATTAAGCTGTTTTTTTATGTTTCAGAATGTATTGTAATAATTTCAAAGTGTCAAGCTATGCATCTTGCGGCCGTTATCTCATCCCACCTGTTTTACTTGGTAACATGATCAATACGTCATTTGCTTTCAATGTGTTTTTATGGTGTACCAATTATCAACGAAATGTGAGGCATCAAAGGAGGAAGAAAGCAAGATATTTGGTACTGACTAGTTATATCACATCGCGGTAGTTTGGTTGGCCACATAAGAAATAATAATCTCAATTTCACATAACAAATATAGCGTTGATTTGCAACACATAACTCTGTGTTACTAATATAATCTCTGCATAACTAATATAACGTTTAGTTTCCGGTACAAAGAAACATAACTAATGCAGGATTCAATTTGCAGTATTAAATACAAATATGGAAAATTTGGTTATCAGAAAAATAAAAATACAGCAAATTTATGCAGGAATCTATATATAATTTCGTGGAGGACAGAATGTAGAATGGGTATACTGTATTAGAAATACCTGGATAAAAAGTATCTACGGATAAGATGTTGTTAAAGTAGACAATCGTTGCATAACAATCCTCATATTATTATTCATTGCATAACAGTCCACAGGGTTTTATTTCCAACTCTCTATTTAGCATCGGGAAAATTACTTTCTGAATACTAGAGCAGGGGCTTTGCATATCAAAATTCCAAACAAAGATATATTACCGAATTTAGTAATTTGACTTGTGCGGTAGCAGTCCCACATCCATCCTTGATCAGCACATCCATTTTTGATAAATTTGCCAAAGTTGGAGGAATTCTCCTGCAACAGCATGATTCCGGTAGAAATATTATAAGCTGACATTCATCGAACTAAACTAAAAGAAAAACCACGATCATTCACTTCAATGTTGAGATGATATCAGCTGAAATTAGCATATTGGCTAAAAGTTGAACAAGCATGCATGCTCAGGCCACTGAAGTAAGGTTCCGGATAGAACTTTTAAGACTCTATTCCCCTTAAAAGAAATGTTTTGCAAACAGAGCATCAAGCCAACAGATTCTGGTTCACAGCTTACACATTTCTTTCAACAACATTTGGTCTGTATCACCTCTTTGATGGATTTGTTCAATCTTATATTTAGTAAGAATAGAGATCAATGATCGTAGCAGGAGCTTTATAGCAACATCTGTTCAAAGTCAAGATTTGTAAATATGGTTACTTACTTAAATGAAGAAATATGGCTCTTCTTTTTGTTGACAAAAAAGGGCTAGGTAAACCAAGTGAACTATAAGCTATCATGTAAGAAATATGGCTCTAGGAGGGCTCATTGACTTGACCAGTGGCTTGATAGCATTCATAGAAAACTTAAGGGGGCAGGTACTGTATTGGAACAATATGCACAAACATGATCAGGAAGCTATGTCACTATATGGTTTCTTGGAGTTGTAGCGTGGGTTTTTTTAACAATGTAAAATATAATCGCTTATATTTCATTTGCATGCAGGGTATAATAGATAGTTTTAGAGAAGTCCAGTTTTCCCTTTCACAGTTTTCAGAAATTGGGAAGATACCAAGTTACATCTAGTTCCATAAATTTCTTCTATTTTTGCTTTTTTTCTTTTTCTTTTCTTTTTTTGCCTTAGAATACAAAAATTGCCCAAGAAGGCCACCCAATATAACCTGGTGTGTAAAATAGAGTTTCTTATCTTAGGTGTTAAGCTTCAAGGGAGTATATGCTACCAGTGTCTGCAACATAGTCCACGGGGACTATTTGTGGTATTTAGTTAATCTCAATCAGATTACTCCCTCCGTCCCAATTTATGTGGCACCATTTGACTGGACAAGGAATTTAAGAAATAAAGGAAGACTTTGTTATGTTTACCAAATTGTCCTTACTTTAGTGTCTACTTTTGTTGACTTTTCTTCACAATAAGTACATTTTCAAAATTAAGTGGGACCCAACAAGGGTAAAATAGGGATGGTGCCATTAAATAATTGCAAAGATAAGGAAATGTGACATTCTTTTTGGGAAAAACTAAAAAGGAAATGGTGTCACATAAATTGGGACGGAGGGAGTACTTTTTTATGTACATGCACATTATGCTACCTGGATCCATTATGCACTGCAAAAAGTAGTGAATAGGAAAAGGGGTTTGTTTACTGGAAGCAACATCTGTTCAAACTTCAAATCAAAGTTACACCCCACTGGTCCAATATTTCTTCACAGCTTGGTTGGGAGGTACCCGGAGTGCAAGTTTAGTAACGAAACGCATGAGGCGGAAGTGAAGATCGATGCACAAGTCATATCCAAGAGAGGAAGTTTCAAGTATCTTGGGTCCATAATTCAAGGAAAGGGGAATATTGATGAGGATGTCACACACCGTATTGGTGCGGTGCAGGTGAAATGGAGGCTCGCATCCGTGGTACTGTGCGATAAGAATGTGTTGCCAAGGCTTAAAGGTAAGTTCTATGGAGTAGTGATTCGACCAACATTGTTGTATGGGGCAGAGTGTTGGCCAGCCAAGAACACCCACGTTTAGAAGATGAATGTAGTAGAGATGAGGATGCTTAAATGAATGTATGGACATACTAGAAGAGATATGATTAGAAATGAAGTTACACAGGGCAAGGTGGGAGTGTCCTCCGTGGCGGACAAGATGAGGGAAGCGAGGTTGATATGGTTCGGGCATGTGAAGAGGAGATGCGTAGATGCGCCAGTAAGGAGGTGTGAGATGTTGTCTATAAGAGGAGTTAGGAGAGGTAGACGTAGACGGAAGAAGAACGGGGGATTAGACAGGATATGACTATGGAGGTCGAAGATTAGGGTAAAAGGTTAGTAGGTAGCCAAGTGTTGTTGTACTTCATGTGGGAGAGGCACGGGGCTAGCCTCCTCTCTGCTTCTCCTTATTAGTAGTATTATTTATTAATCGCGTAGTTTCTTTTTTCTTCAGCGTTTATGACTATATGTTGTTTTCTTTGCTTTGTATCCTGTTATTTTGCCATCTTATCGTCTTGCACTTCGAATTCTTTTTTTCTTTTGAGCTGAGGGTATATAGGAAACTTTCTCTGCCCACAAAAATAGGGGTAAGGTCTGCGTACATCAATCCCTCTCTAGATCTCACTTGTGGGATTATACTGGATATGTTATTGTTGTTTAGGTTGGTTCGGAAGTAATAAATCTTGAGATGACAGCCATAGCCATCCCTTAGCAGTTCTCTTTAGGTTAAAAAAAAGCAAGGGTATTTTAATAATATGAACACCCAGAATAGATTAAAGTTAGGATAACTAAAAGCAGCCCTACTTTATGTACTGTGTGACGAAACTCAAGCATGGCTTCCATATCCATTTGTTAGCAGTTCCTTGAAAACTAGAAAAACCTGAGCTTCCCAACATATTATTTGATTATCTGTGATTGATGATGGTATAAGATGATCTGAAAGGATGTTTCAAGCCCATACCTGAGTTTCATCGTAGAATAATGCTGCTAAGCATCTAGACTAGTATATAATGGTCCATATACTGAACTTTTACTAGTGAGGGAAGATCGAAAAAATTGCAGCATAAGTTAATCCCTGGTGACCAAGTCGCAACTTGAAAGCCAGAGAGGGGGAGTCTCAATAACCAAATAAGAGGACCCAACAATTAATTGAATCAACATAATCTTCATTTATAGCTCGAACGACCACATAACGATGATATATCAAAATAATAAGGTGTCATGCGGAAGCTAATAATTCAAACTTTGAACAACGCCACAAAAGAGAAACATACCAAAATCGATACAATAATTAAATGTGGTTCACTCTCAAAGAGGTTCACACAAGTTTATAAAAAAACAGAGGTTCACACAAGTAGTGGCTAAAACTTGTGTTGCACAAATTCTCTGTATTGATAAAATATGGCAAAAGGAGAATTTTGCTTTGGGATAAGCAGGGATAGCTTATATCTCGTCCTCGACCAACCGGGCCACCAAAATGAACCTTTAGTAGGAGGATGGCTGGGCGAGATCATGATTGCACCGGATACGTTGCCCTTCAAGGTATCTGCCCTGGACATAGTTAAACATAACCGAGCAGTGGCTGTCTTTGACAACATTAAAGCTTCGAGATTTAAGGGATCACGTTCGATCCTATTAAGAGTCCACAATCTCCACGACAATAACAGATGAAGTAAGCGTAGGGTTAGGGAAGTTACTTAGGAAAGCCAATCCTATATTAATCTCATTACCCCCCCATTGTACCCATCTAATCACAAAATTGCTCTCTACTGTGCTTTAAGGAACACTACTGCTCAAGCATTATTTTACATCAATTCACACCACTATTCCAAGGAGATTGAATAAGAATCTCTCTTTTCCTTTTATTATTCAGTTCTTCAATAATTGTTAATTATTTAATTCATTATTTCGCTTATTATTTACTGCTTCAATCACTTAGTCAAAGGTTTAATAATATTTGGATTAATTGTGTTGCTAAAGACCTCTTTCAAACAAATTCAACCGATTTTCCTAATAAACGAATTTGAGGTTAAACACTCTCCCCAAAAGCTCTATAACCCCTTTAAAAGCTGTCTTGTGGCTGCTATCAAGTGAGATAGAAGAAGCCTCAATTTATAGAAGTCCATAATTATTTTCTACAAGAAAAGGTGATGCAAGTAAGGAGGGGTGTTGGATGGTAAGTGGGTCGGGGCTTGGTTGTAATCGGGTCGACCCGAAATTGGGACACAAAGTGGGGTTCTCGGGTGGGGTGTTTCTGCCGGGAAGTGTGATGTTTGGTGGCTGTTTCGGGTAGTTATTTAGGGAATTGGGTCAAGACGTTTTAATGGAGCTATTGCGGGTGTGTTGAGGGTGATGTTGGTGATCGGGACCTAGTGGTTGGATGGTGGCAAGGTGACGGGACAGAACTGAAACAGTGAGGTTCCGATGAAGTGGGTTATCTTGTGGACTGTTTGTGGTTGTCGGGTTTGGACGGGAAGTTGTGGGTGGTTTCGGTGAATGTCCTTTAGTGGGGATGTTTGGGACGTATTGTGGGATGTGGTGGTGGAAAGAATGAAGTGGTTTGGTCAAAGAATGAACACGAGATGCTAGGTGCAAACCCGAGTACAAACCAAGCGATGGACGGTTGATATAACAAGGATAGAGACACGAGGGTTTTAATGCTCGAGTCGACACCAAGATGAGTTTGGCCAATTGGACAAGGATTAGACCGGGGTTGCTAAGTACAAGCCCGAATAGGGTGGTCGGTAACCTTAAGATAGACCCTAGGCTTGGGTTTGGTTGGATCACACAAGTTCCAACGACCACTTGCACCAAGGGGGTTCCTTAAGCTTGGGCTTAGCTAGGTCACACAAGTCCTAACCAAACTTACACCTGAGGGACCTTAGCTTGGGTTTAACTAGGTCACACAAGTCCTAGCTTCAACTTACACTAAGGGGTTGGTTCATACAAGAACCGAAGGCCCACACAAGGACCAACTAAGGTAGACAACACACAAGTTGAATACTTTAGCGTTTGAGTAAAACTCAAGTTTTTCTATTCATGAACTCTGCCTTTTTACAACATCCTAAGGGTCCTATTCATACATGGACCTTTCTAGAAGACAAATTAAAGGACAAAAACTACTTGAACCTCTCGGCCAAGTGTGGACAAGTGGAAAAGGTTTTGGGTTAACTTGGGAACCAAGGATGCATGCTTCCTAGACCACTCTTGTGTGTTGACCGAATGGGAAGGGGAATTCGACCACCCCTTGATGTTCTCTAGGCCTTTCCTTTGTATCTTCATTGTATAGCAATGCATGAACTAGTTAGTTCATGAATCATTTCCTTAGAGTACGTGTGGAAGCTTCTTGATTTTTGAGTGCCTTGGTGAGTAGTTTCAGCCAACTCTTCACCTTCCCTAAGCCAATCTTGATGTCTCCCAAGTAGCCAAGTTCATGAACGATTTGTCCCTTTGGAAGCCACACTTTCTAGATGATTCCTCATCCTTGTCACCTTATCCATTCTCGGCCAAGTCACCTTTGGAGAAAGCTCTCGGCCTTGTCACCATTTCTCTTACATGATGCATTGATTGTGTCCTAAGGGGAACTAGGGGTTATTACATAGTTTATTGTGTCCTAAGGAAACTATTAACTAATCTAGGAATTAAACTAAGCTAAAAGAAAACAACACGGTCTCGGCCAAGACCAACAAGAAGGCCGAAAATAAATGTATCTCCTAGTATCTTCAAGTGATGGCTTCAATCCCATTCCAAATTCCATGTCATGTTTCCAAAAATTGAAAGTAAAAATCTCTCATATTTGGTTAATTCTTTTGATGCAAGAAAGCCCGCGGACCTAAACTCTCCACCGAATCTCCTAGTATCTTCAAGAATGAACACGAGATGCTAGGTGCAAACCTGCGGGCTTTCTTGCATCAAAAGAATTAACCAAATATGAGAGATTTTTACTTTCAATTTTTGGAAACATAAATTCCAATCAATTATGGTAAATGTATTATCCTTCCTTCAAGAAAAAGGGAAATCCGAATATGACAAAAAAATCAGGCAAACACCTAACAAAACCTCCCTTGTTATAAGCCAAGAAGACATTAATGTACTTAAATAGTAAAGACCTAGCTGAAGGGAAGGAATTGGTCTCCATGAATGGAGGTTTTGTTTGGTCTTCCACCAAACAAAATTCAATGTCAAAAATTAGTTGCATTCCTCAAAAGGTTGGACCTATTTTCTTATTCCCTTACATTTTCTTCCCGATCAGATAATTTTTTCCCAGTGAGAGCAAAGATAATTGATAGTACATCATATTACCTTTCTCTAGTTTGGTGGACTAAAAGAGTGATTCTATCATCTCGTCACTCTGTGGGATTTATTTTTTCACTTTGAAATAATCGTAGTGTCCGTGCAAGCTTGCAGGTATCTCGACTCTTTCATTGGGTACCTGCATCTTCCCACTGATACAAGTATTGGATAATTCTGCCCATCTTGGCTTAACTTTCTAACTACTACATAGTACATACACACAAAATAAATCATAAATTGTATCGTTATCTTGGATAGCCAGAAGATAGATGACAAGCAATTTCGTGTTTCTTATTAAGGTGGCCCTGACAAGCAATTTTGTGGGCTAACTGTGACTTCTAAGCTTAAAAACAAGTGCATTTACAAAAATAAAGTAATCCAAATATTACGTGTCATCTGAATAAAAGATAACGGCAGGACCCTCTTGTTGGATGAAAGAAGCTAAAGGCGTTTCTTTTAGCAGTGTACTCTTTCCCTGAGGCAAGACACTTCAGATAAAATTATTCTACCAATTTCTGACTTCTTCTAGGAAATTGCAGGTTCAAAGATGGAAAAGATTCAAAATTCTAAGAAAAAGCTCTTGCATATATCCTAATTATATCAATATTCAGTAGACGCAATTGCCCCACTCAACTATCGCCTAATTTGCCACTGGGGCAAAGGTATGGAGGGGAATGATTAGATTTTTGAACATTCAGCATGCACTTTAGATAGAGGAAGACAACCCATGTCATACTCATGGTTCAAACTTTTTTCTCTAAATTGTTAGTCTTCCAGAAATGGTCTCTATATGATCTCCAGTATGATAATTGTTTATCAGTAGCACATGCGGGTTTCCGAAAAAGGATAAACTACTACACGTACAATAGCTTCATTATTTGCACAGCTACTTTATATCGTTTGCTTAGTTGATACACTAGAGTTGATGTAAGTCGGAACAGGAAAAGTAGAAGTGAATGTTATCCCGAAAATTAGAACTTACCCAAACAAAATTTTGGCAAAAATGAGAACTGGGCTACCAGCTCCAAACCACTCAAAATTCCATCGACCTTCCAAATTGGGAGACCTGAGCAATGAAACCACCAATGAGCACCTTGTCAAGAAGCTTGAAAATTAAGTTTGTAGGTAAGGTTTAACACCTTACGTTGTGGGACGAGGCGTCGGATTGAGCCTCTCAAGACCAATGATCCTCTCATTCACATCAATGCGTTGTACATCTGTTGTCCTCCCAGTGACCAAAGCCTCAAATCCACCAGCATCTTTAAACTATAACAGAGTAAATAATTTCTTTTAGTGCATAAGGGACAAATAGAAAGTAGAGAATTTCTCAAAACCATACAAGGAGACAACAACACATTCCTTCAACCAATGTGTGACACTCCAACAGCTACAGAGATGAAGAATCTAGTAAATGTACTGAGTATTTCAAAAATTAATGTGGAAGGATGAAAGCCAACAACCCAAAGTTGCAGAAGGCAAATGTTAAAAATTCATCCATCTTTCTTCCGACTAACAGTAAATCAGTCTTGGGATGATTCATGCTATTGTCCATAATTCTTTTTACATGACCAGTAGATTAGTAGTCATGTATAAGTACCTGTGTCTTCTTACACTTAATAATAATAATAAGTAAAATATGGACAGTTGTATTCATTGATACAGAAAAGAGAAAAACAAAATCGGAAGTTGAGGAATTATTAGTGAAAGAAAAAGAGAGAAGCACTGACAGCAAGAAGCAGAGACTCCTTAGCGGAAAGCCTTTCCATATCTTTAGCAAAAGTAGAAGAAGCCCCCCCTTGTACTGTCTGCTCAACCATAGCTCTACACACCCTCGAAGACTTTTTTCCCCGGAAAATGGCCATACGATAACAAGGGGACGTATAGCTCGGACGCCGGCAACAAAATGGTGGTACCAAATTTTGAATTGAAGCAGCCATTTACAATCTCAATTCTTAGGAATTGGAGAATGTGGTTGTGCTGGAATCTTTGCTTCACTTCTCAACAGCCAAAGCTCATGTAGCTTTTGTGTGACAACTGAAGGTCCTCTACCACCAGCAGGGGGGTATTCTTGGAATATCAAGTTGGAGATCGGTCCCACTCCCACGCCCACTTCTTGATAATAGGCTGCTTTATTAAAAAAATGGTGAAATGAAAACATTGATGGTAAAAATTTATTTATATCCCATGTTTATACGAAATTAATATACTATGTGTTAAATATACGTACAAATATTTAGTTGGAAAAAATTTCATAAATATACACTTAGCACTAAGGGTCATTCGATTCCTTTCTAAGTCAGATCTCTGGGGATTTCCA